>KE373098.1:112228-126010 GCA_000418225.1 Zizania latifolia
CCTCCTTGACCTCCTCACCGCCGCCCCCTCCCTCAAGTCCCGCCTCGCGGACGGGCAGACCCTTTACGGCCTCTTCCTCCTCTCCTTCTCCCCCACCCTCGCCGAGCTCGCCGCCCTCGCCGGATACGACTACGTCGTCGTGGACATGGAGCACGGCCCCGGCGGCATCCCCGAAGCGCTCGCTTGCCTCAGAGCCCTCGACGCGGCCCGCACCCCTGCAGTCATTCGCCTCCCCGAGGCCTCCCCCGTCTGGGCCAAGAAGGCCCTCGACCTCGGCCCCGCAGGTCTCATGCTCCCCGCCGTCGAGTCCCCCGCTGCTGCGGCCGCCGCTGTGTCCCATTGCCGATATCCTCCGCGAGGTGTTCGCGGTGCCGCCCACCCCATCGTCCGCGCCTCCGCGTACGGCCTAGACGACTCCTACCACTCCCGCTACGAGGATGATACCCTAATCATCTGCCAGGTCGAGACCACCGCTGGCATCGCAGAGGTCGACGCCATTGCCGCCGTTGATGGCGTTGACGTCGTCCAGATGGGCCCGCTCGACTTGTCAGCCAGCATGGGGTACCTGTGGGACCCTGGGAACAGGAAGGTGCGAGCCAGGCTGAGGGAGGCAGAGAGGAAGGTGTTGGAGGCCAGGAAGAAGGTGACAGCTTCAGATGGCAATGTGGCATATTTAGGTGGGTTCGCCATGCCAAATGACCCGGCAGAGCAGCTCAAGCTGAGGGGGTACCATATGGTGGCTGGCGCAGTGGACATTGGGATGTTCCGGAAGGCGGCACTGGAGGATGTTAAGCGGTTCAAGGAGGCGGTGATGGAAATTGGTGAGGAGGAAGATGAGGAGGATGATGAGAAGGACGGCAAGGAAGATGACGGCTACTGGAGCGAGTGAGCAGAGCTGAGCTGAAGAAGAGCAAGGAACCAGTGATGGTGTTCCATTTTCGAGGCCTTTGGTGTAACTCTTGTTTAGTTGTCGGGTTGATTTTCAGAAGAACATCATGTTTCGGCATCTTAGTATTCCCATTTGTAGGTGGTAGCTGTTGAGAGCCAATAAAACTTGGATTTTATTTCACTCACAAAAATGTTGGTGTAGTATCCTCGTTTTTTTCTTTTTATCTGCACATTCAGGGGAAAAAACTAGATTTTTTAAGTCAAACACCATAGATAATATCATGGGTAAAGAAGTGCAGCTCTTAAGTGTTTCTTTCTAGATTATTGGTGTTGTGGGGTCAGAGCAAGCTACATGTCCAGAGACCAGATTGCCTATCACAACACTTGCTCAACCTCCACCACCAGTTCAGATATGCTGGTACATCCCATCCAAAACTATTGTGTTCTTTGGACGTTCCCCCATCCAGAAAAAAATCTCCTCAATTACAGGGTGCAGCCTTAGGAGTTAGAGGCAAATACTTCTTCTAACTCTCTCGAGTCACACATACGTCTTTCTGCTCCTTTTTTTTCTCATGACCACAATGCTTGCAGCTAGCTCTGTAGTGAACAGCAACCTTGCTTGCTCATCAAGGATATCCTCCTGCTCAGACTTTACATCTGGCTACTCTTGGCATCCAATAGAGGCTGCAAAACTCCGCCGGACACGCGCTGTGCGCTCGATACAGATAACCTGTACCGCCACAAAGCCTGCAAAATCTCCAGGTACTGTGAATACACTCCATTTTCTTAGCTTGGAGCAGTTAGTAATTGTGTTGTGCATGATATTATTTTCCTCCTTTTTTATTCTATACAGCTGAAGAAGAATGGAAGATCAAGAGGCAAGTCCTAGTAGAGAAACGGGTACTTCCTGATTTCCCACCACCTTCTAACTGTTAACTAATTAGTTATTAACTCCATATGAAGCATTTTACTGAATGCCTATTATTTATTTCTGCAAAGAGGGTTGATTGCACGTATATGGGTAGACAAGCTGTAGATTCCATGTTATATTGCCTGTTTTGGAATGTATAGAACTTAGCTTTGCTGATTCATATCTTTATTCACCGTCGCAAACCTTCTCTGCTAAGCAACTGTCACTTACATTAGTGTTGCTTCTGTTGTTTGTTTTTGCAGGTTCGTAGTGTTGATGTGAAGGAAGCACTGCGTCTTCAAAAGGAAAACAATTTTGTAATTCTCGATGTCAGACCAGAAGCGGAGTTTAAAGAGGTATATTGTAGTTGTGGTTCACTTATCTTCAGGTTTTGCACCACAATTCAGCACTTAGGTTTAAGACAATAACTCGATGTTATATTTTACAGCTATATGTAATTATAATCTTTTCTGATGCCTCTTCTGTCAGAAATATGAGCTTAGCAAATTTGGTGAACTAGGGATCGTATACTGAATCAAGTGTGCTAATTCATACAATTTTGAAATGACTGGAGATAATTTTATTTATAGAAAAATATAGGTTTGCAGTAGATGAACATTGGATAAAATTTTGTTCAGGTTTCAACCACCTAACAATATTGAAATCCCTTCCAATGATGTCCAAGTTTATCTCAACCTTTGTTTTTGTCATACTATGTCATGTTTGATACATTCTATTTTTTGTGCTTTGCTACCCAGATTCATTAAATTTGTTGGAAATTGCATCATATTTATGGATTTCATTCTTATGCAGGCACATCCACCTGGTGCTGTTAATGTGCAAATATATAGATTGATAAAGGAGTGGACAGCATGGGATATTGCAAGACGTGCAGCATTTGCATTCTTTGGCATATTTGCTGGAACAGAGGAGAATCCTGAGTTCATACAAAGTATGGCAGCTTATTCTGTCTCCTGCTTCATGATTACTTGTACGTGAGTTAGCAATCAGTGACATATGCTATCTTTATTCAGGTGTTGACGAGAAGGTCGGTAAAGATGCAAAGATTATTGTGGCATGTTCGACAGGAGGAACATTGAAACCGACACAGAATTTTCCTGATGGGAAGCAATCCAGGTACCTATGTTACTTTAGTATTCTTTATCACTAAACTTGATTCTATTTTTACAAATTGATGTTCTTGTTCTAATTTACATGAAAGTACTGATACAGTTTGTTAGTACAATTGTCATAAGTGAGGCTTCTTTCTGAAATCAGAAATGGGTTCCTGAAATCTATAAACAGGTTTATTATATTGCAGCATTGTTATTTGCTGTAGTTTTTGTATAAAATATTTCTGTAGTGTTAAGATCATCTGTTAATTGGTGAAATTTTATTTCATGGTTTCTATCGTCGGTGTGACTGTGAGCGAACAGTAAGTGAGGCAAGAAGTCTCCAAGAAAATGTCCTTAGTGGAG
This sequence comes from Zizania latifolia, assembly GCA_000418225.1. Taxonomy (NCBI): domain Eukaryota; kingdom Viridiplantae; phylum Streptophyta; class Magnoliopsida; order Poales; family Poaceae; genus Zizania; species Zizania latifolia. The sequence continues at coordinate 115,505 of KE373098.1, forward strand.
AGCACTGAGCACCGTGAGAAAATGAGTCTATTTTTGTATGAAATGTGCCCTTCTTTATATAGGCAATTGTACCTTATTTATAGCACGGTGTTGGGTTAAGGAAATTACAGAGATCACCTTCCCAAAGGATATGTGAACTAGGGGTATTATGGCCCTTACACATACATGCAATACTCTAGAACAACCCTAGGTTCACTATTGGGCCTGGCCCAATGAGCCAGGGGATCCCTTTACATGGGTTCCCTTTCTCAGCCCTTATCTCCGTCTGGCGAAGATGTCATTGCCCTGCTAGGGCCAAGACAGCCCTCGCCCGATCCAAGTATCCCTTGCTCAGTCGGCAATGCCTGGTCTTTGCTTGGCCGGGACATGTCTTTGCTTGGCTGAAGGCACCCCTTAAGCTATTTCGTGTGAGCAAAGGCATTCTACGCTTGAAGGGAGGTTCTCTTCGCCAGTTTAGGATTATGTTCTTCCCAGCGGGTGAAGGTCGGCTAAGATGGCATGTGACCTTCCTCTAACAGTATCGGTATCTTTTGTTTCTTTCTACTGGGGGGATTTGTTTCAATTTCTTGTGTCAAAGATTGTTACACGTGCTCAATACTTGGCCGGCTGAGTGCTGAAATTTCGACCATTGGACATACATATGCAAAAGTAGGAGGGGCTTGTACTTGTGGAGCGGTAGTTCATCTATGTTGTCGATTTATCTTGTTCGCCAAATATTTGGACAGTTTCATTTCGCGATGTAACATCATGCAAAACTATAAAGACTATAACCATGTCATTTTCAAACATTTCTTCTTCCATCTTAGTTCTGAATTTCATGTTGTTTTTGCAAAGATGACTATGTATTTGCATCTGATCACATGGTTAACTCATCGCATTTGCTTGACTTTGGCAGGTCTCTGATAGCAGCATACTTGTTGGTCTTAAATGGTTACAAGAATGTGTTCCATCTTGATGGGGGACTCTATGCATGGTCCAAGGAAGGCCTACCATCTGTTGATGGAGAAGAGTAAGGCAGAATGGCATCTTACTTGCTAAGGAATCACTGTTCACATGCAAGGAGATGCGACGAGCTGTAATCAGGCATCTTCACGGATAAATAGTGCACTAGTTTGATCCTTACTTCCTTCTCTTCCCGTGATGAAGATGTTTTCTGGCCCTCCTGCCTATATGAAGATGTGTTAGATTTCCTCATCACACCTGCTGCTGTCGACTTGTCAGTGTATGGTATTTGAGTATGACGATATGATGGATTGATGATTAGAATGCACTATGAGCTTGGCAATATGATGCTGGATTGGATGTGTTGACAATGTTTGAGTAAAATTAAATCATGAACAGATTGCTCGATTGGATGCGTTGTGTGTTTGGTTGAGTCACCAGTAGGTGATTGATGCTGGATTTTACTGGCTGAGGCTCGAGAAGAGGACCCTGAGGCCTTTGTGAGCGGCCGCATCGCCTAGTTCGCCGGAGTGGAGGAAGGAGGCGCCGGCGGCTTCGCCCAGTTCGCCGGAGTGGAGGACAGAGGCGCCGGCGGGGTGCGGAATGCGGCCGAGAACGCTAATAATGGTAGCGATCCAACCAGGTGGTATTTTGCAAAAAAAAAACCGGCATTCGAATTTTCAGATTAACGGAAGGTCTATTTTGAAAATTTCCTGGATCGCCGACTATTCTCCCGGCCTGTTCAAATCTGCCTCCAAAACGGAGCCTCGTCCGCCGAGTCCTCGCCGGCGGCGACCCGTTCAACCGCCGTGGCCATGAAAACTTTGGGCTTGATCGATCCGCGACAGATCAATCACAGACGAAGAATCCAACCAATTTCTTGTCAACTGTCACATTTACAATGCTTTACAAACCTAAATCCACTCTATATTCGAGATTGCAAGCTGCAGTTGCGTGTAATCAATTTGTTGGAACAAAAACATGAGACGAGAACGAACATGGAGATCTCCGTTCACTCAGGAGCAGGCGCACTGCGAGCTCTTCTTCATGGCGCTGGTCTCCATGATGGAGCCGACGTCGAGCGTGGTCCCCTTCAGCGACAGCGCCTCGTCGCCGGCGCCGCCGTTGCGCATCCGCCGGGCCTCGTCGAGCTCCAGCGCCCTGCGCGACACGACGGCGAAGATCTCCTCGAGGAGCGTGAGGAAGGCGCGGTCCACGTTGTTGCCCGAGAGCGCGGACGCCTCGGAGAAGAAGAGCCCCTGCTCCTCCGCGAACCGCGCGGCCTCGTCGGCGGCCACCTCGCGACGGTGCGCCGGCATGTCGGCCTTGTTCCCGATGAGCGCCACCACGGTGGAGCCCTCCGCGTGCGCGCGTAGCTCCTCCACCCACCTCGCCACGTTCTCGAACGTCCGGCGCCGCGTGATGTCGTACACCACCATGGCGCCCAGCGCGCCACGGTAGTACGCGCTCGTCACCGCCCTGTACCTGCAACGCCCAAATACCAATCAAAGTATCAAACTTTGCTCAAATTTGCCCCCCAAAAATCAAATCTTTCCTCCACACACATATCAACATCCCTTAGGAACACATGAATTCCACCGAAAATATTCAGTTTGTTGCATAATTCATGGACTAAAAACAAAGCACAAACTTAATCCAACTGCCTAATCCAAGGGCAGGTTAAGGTTAGGCACATAAGACTGATCTGCTGCGTGATGGTTTCTATCAAATCTTTTTCCTGCAAATGAGATAGTGGTTCATACAGGGATCACTTTCAGAGTTGAGTGGTAGGCATGCTCTGGTGGCCTAACGCATTGTCTTTAGCAGCAGCATCGACATGTCGCACTGGACAGTATTCCTCATGAAAACTGACTGCCACTACATCTGCATCCTTATCTTCCCAACAAATCCAATCCAATTTTATACTGAGTATTGTATTGGTACTGATCCAATCAGCTCTCAGCTTAATTAATTACAAGGAAAGCAAAATGAGGCTGGTTCTTGGGTGACAGTGACACCATCTCCTCCCCCGGAGTTAAGCAAAATGGAAGAACAGTGCTTCACGTAAAGTTAGCCAAAGGCAGCAGTGCTTCACGTTAACGCGCGCAATCAAAACCAAAACAAGCAACCCTCGGATCGTTCTGTCATTAGCTGGTAATCGATCGAGAGTTTCATAGCGATGGATATGGCGGTTTGCGATGAACTGTGTGCATGGAGCGGGTGGAGGGGGAAGAAAGGAGGGACCTTTCCTGGCCGGCGGTGTCCCAGATCTGGGCCTTGACGCGCTTGCGGTGGAGGCTGAGGGTGCGGGTCTGGAACTCGACGCCGATGGTGGACTTGGAGTCGAGGAAGAACTCGTCCTTGGTGAAGCGGCCGAGCAGCTGCGTCTTCCCCACCGCCGCGTCGCCCACCACCACCACCTTGAACACGTAGTCGATCTCCGCCTCCTTCTCCCCCTCCCACCTCGCCGCCTCCTCCTCCTCCGCCGCCTCCCCGCTCCTCACCACCATCCTCCTCTCGATTCTTGCTCGCTGGTTGCAACAACGACGTCGCCACCAAACTACGCCGTCAGACTGCGTGGAGCAAGAGACACACCACACATGTTACATGTAGTTGGAATGGATGGCCATGAGAGCGAGGTGAGCTAGCTAGAACTAGAACGCGAGATAGCAGGGCATGTAGGAGGATGGCAGGACAAGGGGCAATGGCGATATTGCGGCAAAGAATGCAGTGCTTTTGAGGTTCAATGCTGCAAGTTGCTAGCTGGTGGTGGTCTACTGCATGTCTGCATGCATGTCCTATTGTCCTGCCTGGTTGCGCCAGTGATGGCCTGCGGCGTGTTTTCGTGTGTGTCCTGTCCTGCTTTTGGAGAGAAGGATTGCTGCCTGTGCTGCACAAAACAAAAGTGTGGATGCAGCAGCTGCAGTTATCATCTCTGCCTTTTGCTGTCCAAGGACCAAGGCCACCTAGCTCTTCTTTTCTATTCTTTTTTATCCTCATTTAAAAAAGATGGTCATATGCACAGCTTTTTTGTTGCCTTTTACTTTACCCTTTGCAGGTAGGCCGGGAAACGAGCGGCTCGGCTCGGCTCGGTTGAAACGAGCTAGAATCCTAGAACTCATGTTTGGCTTGGACTCGTTTTATGGTTTGAACGAGCTTGAGATATCTCACGAGTTTAGCAATTTTCTGCGAATGCTATTTATAGAATGAAAATTGATATATTTAAATTTAAGTATGATGTATTAATATACAATATATTTAAGAATAAGATATAAATGATTAATAAGAATTATAGTGTACACAAAATAAAATGTGAACTAAGAATCATAGTTGCCTAATAAACTATCAATATTCTATAAATAATAATAATAGCGCAAATTAACATATTCACATTATCAACTTTTAAAAATACTAGATGTTACACTCAAATAAAATATCTCATAGGATATAATAACCTAAATTAACATATTCACGTCACGTATCCAGTGAATAGCTAGCTTGAGCTCAACTTAATTTGGTACCGAGCCAAAAGAAAGACATTAGCTCAACTCATATCAGCTAAGAGGCGAGCTGAGCTGGGTTTGAAAGCAAGAGAAACCTTGCATCCTTTTCCTTATACATTTGTCCTACTGTACACAACAGCACAAGTGGTTGGGAATGTTTGCTTCCGGCTAAAGAAAGAGTACAAGAGATAAATACAGGTATTCCAATTTATATGCTGCATCAGCTGGTCATGGCTTGAAAGCCAGAAACTCTGTAACTTGTACTGTGCTTAATCCCCAATATTAATTCGCCCTTTAATATGTTCAACAGAAAGCGAAGTACTAGACTTTCTTTTCTGTTTATGAAGAATTAAGCAGCTAGCTAACCGAGTACATATATTATTAAACCGAAACAGTAGCAGGAGACTGTTTGATTTGTTCGAATAGGTGAAGAAATAGGGGGACATGAATACTTTTTGTTACGATTAAACTAGTGTTCGAGACCAGAGCTGAATTTTAGTAGTGGTTGACGATTTCGATTTCCTCAGGCTTCGTCACGGTCAGAATTCAGAAATGCCGTCGCAAGTTGAAGAAGCTTTCATGAAAGCCCCAACAGGGCAACAAGTGGTCATGAATCAAGAACAGCAAATATCAGGTACTGGTTCTCATGTAATCACCATGCTGCTGCTATAAAAGTGTCATTTTTCAAGTAATTCATACTCTGAAATCGTAGGTTTGCATCAGAATATACTCCTCGTAATATTATAGTTTCACCAAGTCTTCCAAACATACGATAACAGAAATTATTGGTCAAAGTTGTATAATACAGACATGTTGATGAACACCATATCCTCTGATTCTTTAGCAACGACCAATCTGGATTTTTTGTTTTTCCAATCAGCAGTGATCCATGCTAGGGGGCAGAGCCACGTTGTTGAAAGGGTTCCTCACTCTCCTCAAAAAGCAAATTAGTATTTAGTATCTTAAATGGATCATATGTGTATCTTACTAAATTTAACATCTGTATCTTTTAGTCTAAAAATCAGTTCATAAATTTTAGTATGTATACTTTTCTTCCTATATTTTTCGCCAGCTCCATCTCTGACTCCATGTAGACCTGCGTGTATGCCGTCCAGGCTCCAGAAGAACAGAAATATCAATGAAAATCCATGTCCAGACAATTAGCAGTTTCCTGGAAAAACTGATCAACAAATCACGGTTGGAATTGCGTCCCGGTTAAGGTTTCTCCTCCTCAGATATATCAACACATCACACAGGCAGAAAAACCAATCCTCTTTTCTAGCGTGCTGTCCCTGTCTTCGCTTTAGCTCTCGACCCGTGTGTTACGCAATTGCAGCAACACGCGGTGGTAATCAAGCGTGCCATACGGTATTTCTTCCTGTATTTGCAAGCAAAAGAAATAGACAGGACCAACCAAGCTGCTGGCTGAAATCTGGTGGTTTTTTAGCAGCCTTCTCATCACGTAGAAGGTGTCTGGTGCAGAGGCAGATTCAAGATTTCAGGTCGAAGGTATCACTCTAAATCTGTCAACTAATAATCACAACTTTTAGTAGAACATTAAAGTCATAAGATAAACCAGACTACTATTATCAATACTAAATTAAAAAAATATACTTAGACATCACACCTTATACATTGGATCTGCCGAGGTTAGGTGATTGCAACGAGTGACAACTCTGAAGAATTTCTTTGCTGAACATTAGGATTCATGCTACTTTTCCGCTCTTCTTTCTGGAAAACTTCCAGGAGTAATGCAATGCGTAGTAATGAGAAATTGACCGGAAATTTCAGTGCCACACTTAATTTAGGTGAAAACTCAGCAGCTAATTAAGCCCATGATGTACAAGCAAGAGTTGGCTGCTGTCGCTGTAGAAGAGATAATGCTAGGACCAGCATGGCAACATGGATTGCAGTATTCAGAGCAGATGAAGACGGGGCGAGCTCATCCATTATCGTACAAAGTACGTGTCTGTTAAATCACGCTGACATTATTAGAACATCATATCCATCCACTTGTGATAGATGTATACCTGTTCTGGGTTCTGATCAGGAATGACGTAAAATCAGTTGCACAAGAAGCCCCGATACATGATACGAAATGAGACCTACAATCAGAAAACTTAAACAACCAAACCATATTTTTATTTAATCATATAGCTGAATACATGTAATTTCTTATAATACCCAAGAATATATTAAATGTTAATATGACCAGGAGACAACCATGCGTCGAAACAGTACGAAAGATGAACGAATACATAAATTAAATAAATGGGTCCCGATTCACTAATAAGTAATCACGGTTACATATTAGTATTTAGACTTTGATTCACTTTTCTTTTGTTATCTTATCAAGTACATATTTAAGATTAAGTTAATAAGAATCTGGGTCCTGGTTTTTAAGGCGATGTACGAGTGCCTAGCTTGCCCTTACTAATCAAGGACCTGACAAGAAGTGTACTCGAAGAGCATTTCTTCACTCAATAACAACCAGGACAGTTATGCACACTTCACCTTTCTTGACATGGAGAGAACTATGCTTACCGTTGACGGCACTGGTCAATTCCAAACACAAGATGTAACCTTCACACACCAATATTTTCCAAATATTGTCACATTCCAGGGATAACCATCCATATCTTCCATTCTACTACATGGTAAATCATGCTACAGCCTCAGTGCAATGGAGCACACGCAGATTGCTTCACAGGTCCTGCAGATGCAAGAAAATGCGTCTGAATCTGTGCCCAGCAATGTGTGCAGAAGAAAAGGAGAGCTACAAACCAGTCTTGAATAACTGCTCTGAGTAAGCGCTGAAATTCCCATACCAGAGTAGCTTGTCCATCTCAAGAAAAAAATGCATATTATTGAGTATCTACTGTTTGTTGTTGGCGAGGATTCAGTCGCATAGACACAGCACATGCTCCAGCCAACTTTGTCTTCTGCAAAAGAACAAAATGAAAGAAACAGCCTCCAGACCAGATATCGGCTTAGGGGAGGACCTATTCCAATTTGCTTTTGCCAAATATCAAATACCAAGAAAATAAATGATATAATCCTGCTCTTGGGATCACTGCAAGACTATTAAAGGGAAGAAAAACAACTATGAATAACCATGAAATCAAGTTGCAAACAATCTAAGCTATATAACACATGCGAACTTAGTATGATATTGATGCATGCAACGTCTTGGGAAACAAAAAGACTAAAACTGGCATACTTACAATTCATCTGGAAAACATGGGCAACAAGAAACATGCAGGTGCCCATAAGGTTTCCAGTTTTCATTGTAACTAGAGAACCTCATACAATAAGTATCTCTAAGTACCGATTCCAGTTCAAGCATAGTTTCATCATGATCTATCAGGAGAAGCTTGAGAAACAAATAGATTGCCATTCTCGCTACTGAACCAACAAAAGCAAGAACAGAGATGTCTATTGATGATAACAAAAGAAAGTCAGATCCACATGGTTTAACTCCTACCATGAGGTCCAACACCTGACCTCAGACCAGGAGAGTGGGAGAACTGCAGGTGCAAAATGGGTGAGCAAAGGTCTTTTTGGTCGAACTTGTAACCTGCAAGGTGAAGACATCATAGTTAGTCTCAAAGCCACAGCCAATAAAGCATCAATATCATGTAATAGAACTGACATACTTGCGAATATTAGATATGATATGTGCACGAAACAAAATATCATTACAAAATAAATGAGAAAAGAGCTTATTTTTCACCAATAGCTTCAAATTAGGGGGGATGGCGGTGCAACTACCTAGCAGCATAGCTGTGAGAATAATGCTATTAATATATGGAAATATGGTATTTTGGGCTGGTGTAACATAGTCTAAAAAAAAGATAACTATAGTACAATCCAAGTATAAAAGATAGAACACGTGAAGATATGACAAACAGTGTGGTAAAGTGCCACCATAGGGCAAGTGTGAGGTGTGATCAACACATGCATCAAACTCTACATTTTTGTATTCTCTTTTATTCTTTTCAAAGTACTAACTGTTGCAACAGCTTTATAATGAATGAGACACATTCATGAAATCTTTGTGCACTTGGTCCTAGACCATGGTAATGTGCTACCAAAGGAAATCTTCCTAACTAGTTGAGTGCCCGTGCATCGCAACAGGAAAAAAATTACAATATTAAAAGAACACCATGCCACCACATGTTAATGACAATGAGAACCCACGTGTCAATGAGAAGGATTCACTGCCACCACCACTAGCTAATTTAAAAGTAGTATAGATTCATCAATGAGAAAAATTATGGTGGTGGCACCACCACTAGTTACTTTTAAAGTAGTATAGATTCATCATTTGCTTACATTGTTCCATCTGAAGTACTCGAGGGCAATGCCTCACTTTAGCACAGTCTATATGTCATCAAATCCCGTCCAGCATAAGCACACCAAGCACATTGAGATTGATATTTATTTTGTGCGCGAAAAAGTTTCCCTCGGACAAGTCAGAGTGCTTCATGTTCCTTCTGCTCTTCAGTTTGTAGATATTATGACAAAGGGACTAACCTCCAAGCTATTTCTGGATTTCTAGACCAGTCTCGGAGTTCGCCTACCTCTCGCTTCGACTGCGGAGGGTGTTAGAGAATTCTGCTCTTTATTGTTTGGCCGAATTACAGCCTTCCATGTTTATACCTTCTATATATAGATGGATAAGATCATTGTAATCTTCACCATTCATTCCTGAATGATATATAAATAAAGGACCTGCTCACCCAAGTGTGGTGTGACTCATTCTATCGAATTCTTCTCACTTCTACAGTGAGGCTAGTAAGCATCTCAACTTCTGAGCATGGTGAGGTCAGTGAGGACGATCTCGCTAAGCGTGGCAGACATGTTGACGAAGCAGTGGCATGGTCTCGTGCTCCTCTTAGCGCGCCTGCTCCCGAAGCTTGGTAATACACTATCGGAGGAAGTCCTTGTTTATCATCTTCTTGTATTGTTCCATCTACGGCACCGATGAACACACCCGCGGCAGCTTGATACCCTCACCATACACGACCATGTAGGCATTGACATCGCCACCTTGGTTTTAAGAGTTAACAAGGGCTTTTGGCTAGTTTTCATGTTGATTGGTGAAATCATACTTTTTCCATAAATAAATGTGAAACACACAACTTAGAGACACTTTCATATTTTCACAAAATGTCTGGTCAACGGAGCTATAATTGTGTGTACAAAAATTTCCAAATGGCAATCAGTAATGCTCTTGCTCAGTTTGACAAAGTGAGTGGTCCAGGAAAGCATGCTATCAATAAATGTTGTTAAATGGAAACAGGAGATAAAGTTACTTCACTTTCAACAGCTGCACCAAATACCGTAGATGTTCATGGCACTCTCCACCTCCATGGATTGATCCTACGTCGGTGGAACAACGTCGAAGAAGTCACTGCCAACTTCAAAAGTAGGGTTGATGACGACATCGGTACAGGTGGGAAACAGTGGATGGTGTGGAACGGAGGATGGATATACGATGGTGTGGAACGGAGGATGGATATACGGGGATTGTGGTTTGGAGAGGAGTAGCGACACGACACGCATAGGTACTGGTGGACAAGACATGCCGCAAGTGGTAAACGAGAGAATTTGCAGGAAACAGGCATCAAGAGCTAGCTCGTGGGATAAGCCGAACTGGATCGGGGCTCGACCAAGCCCGAGCTAAGGTTGTTTTCCTTTTTAGTCAAACAGGTTAAGCACGAGCCCAAGCCGAGCCCATTTTTTAGCTAGGTAAACAGGCCAAGCCACCTGGCTTGGCTCGCTCACAGGCAAGCTTTGCTGAGTCGAGCCTCGACTCGGCTAATTTCCACCGCAACATACAATTGTGTGTCACCCTTGTACACCACCATTCAGGCGTCAACACCAGCTCAAACGTATTCGTTGACAAGCCTTTGCATGCTTCTTCAAAGTCATGAACCTAACGAGCTAACCATAGATGGTGCCCATGAGCTAGTTGTGGTTGAGGTCAAACTTTGTGAGGCCAGTGAGCATCTCAACTTCTGAGCATGGTGAGGTCGGTGAGGATGATCTCGCCAAG
>KE373098.1:130446-142874 GCA_000418225.1 Zizania latifolia
GTACTAGTGTACAAGACACACCGCAAATGGTGAACGAGGGAATTTGCAGGGAATAGGCATCAAGAGCTAGCTCGTGGGCCAAGCCAAACTGGATCAGGGATCGGCCGAGCCCGAGCTACGCTTGTTTTCTTTTTTAGATAAAAAGGTCGAGCCCAAGCCCAAGCCAAGCCCATTTTCCAGCTAGGTAAACTGGCCAAGCCACCTGGCTTGGCTCACTCACAGGCTCGCTCACAGGCAAGCTTTGCTGCGTCGAGCCGAGCCTCGACTCAGCTAATTTCAGCCCCTACCTACAACTGTGTCACCCTTGTACACCACCATTCAGGCGTCAACACCAGCTCAGACGTATTCGTTGACAAGCCTTTACATGCTTCTTCAAAGTCATGAACATAGCGAGCTAACCATGGATGGTGCCCATGAGCTAGTTGTGGTTGAGGTCAAACTTTGTGAGGCCAGTGAGCATCTCAACTTCTGAGCATGGTGAGGTCAATGAGGACGATCTCGCCAAGCGTGGCAGACCTGTTGTTGATGAAGCAGTGGCATTGTCTCGTGCTCCTCTTAGCGTGCGTGCTCTCGAAGCTTAGCAATGCACTATCAGAGGAAGTCCTCCTTGTTTATCATCTTCTTGTATTGTTGCATTTATGGCACCGACGACTACACCTGCGGCAGCTCGACATCCTCACCGTACACCACCATGTAGACATTAACATCGCTACCTTGGTTTTAAGAGTTAACAAGTGCTTTTTGGTAGTTTTCACGTTGATTGGTGAAATCACACTTTTTCCGTAAATAAATGTGAAACACACAATTTAGAGACACACTTACATATTTTGACAAAATTTCTGGTCAACATAGCTATAATTGTGTGTACAAAAAATTCCCAATAAATATCGAAATGGCAATCAGTAATACTCTTGCTTAGTTTGACATATTGAGTGGCCTAGGAAAGCAATCTATCAATAAATGTTGTTAAATGGAAACAGGAGAAAAATTACTACACTTTCAACAGCTGCACAAAATACCGTAGATGTTCATGGCACTCTCCACCTCCTTGGATTAATCCTTTGTCAGCAGAACAACGTCGAAGATGTCATTGCCATCTTCAAAAGTAGGGTGGAGGACGACATCGGTGCAGGTGTGAAACAGTGGACGGTGTGGAATGGAGGATGGATATACGAGGTTTGTGGTTTGGGAGGAGTAGCGACAAGACACGCATAGGTACTAGTGGACAAGACACGCCGCAAGTGGTAAACGAGGGAATTTGCAGAGAACAAGCATCAAGAGCTAGCTCGTAGGCCAAGCCGAACTGGATCAGGGCTTGGCTGAAACCGAGCGAAGCTTGTTTTCTTTTTTCGATATACAGGTCTAGCCTGAGTCGAGCCCATTTTCTAGCTAGGTAAACAGGCCAAGCCACCTGGTTTGGCTCACTCACAGGCAAGCTTTGCTGAGCCGAGCCTCGCCTCGACTCAGCTAATTTCCACCCTTACCTACAATTGTGTCACCCTTGTACACCACCATTCATGCGTCAACACCAGCTCAAATGTGTTCGTTGACAAGCCTTTGGATGCTTCTTCAAAGCCATGAACCTAACGAGCTAACCATGGATGGTGCCCATGAGCTAGTTATGGTTGAGGTCAAACTTTGTTAGGCCAGTGAGCATCTCAACTTCTGAGCATGGTGAGGTTGGTGAGGACGATCTCGCCAAGCGTGGCAGGCATGTTGTTGAAGAAGCGGTGGCATGGTCTCGTGCTCCTCTTAGCACGCCTGCTCCCGAAGCTTGGCAATGCACTATTGGAGGAAGTCCACCTTGTTTATCATCTTCTTGTATTGTTCCATCTATGGCACCGACGAACACACCAGCGGCAGCTTGACACCCTCACCGTACACCATCATGTAGGCACTGACATCGCCACCTTGGTTTTAAGAGTTAACAAGTGCTTTTGGCTGGTTTTCATGTTGATTAGTGAAATCACACTTTTTCCATAAATAAATGTGGAACACACAACTTAGAGACACACTAACATATTTTAACAAAATTTCTGGTCAGCAGAGCTATAATTGTGTGTACAAAAATTTCCAAATAAATGTCCAAATGTCAATCAGTAATGCTCTTGCTCAGTTTGACATAGTGAGTGGACCAGGAAAGCATGGTCTCAATAAATGGTGTGAAATGGAAACAGGAGATAAAATTACTGTGCTTTCAATAGCAGCATGAAGTAGGGCGCTGAACAACATAGTAGCATGCAAACCCTAAGCCTAAATGATCAGATCCACATGAACTATCAGCAGCTTCTAAATTTCTTGATCTATGATCTATCTGGTTACCATTCTAAATTTCTTCAAGAAGAGAAGTTGAAACCATTTCCTACCCCCAAAACTGGAACTCTACAGGGAAGTGTTATGTGCGTCGAACTCATATTTGTGTGCTAATTTTTTTAAGAAACCGAAAGGATTGGCTACATAGAGAAATGCTTTAAAACGCTACGACCAAATCATTAAAAAACATAAACCTCCACTCTAAAACAACTACTTTTCCTAGGATTATATTGAAACTTACCCGGAAACATAGATTAAAAGATCACAGATCAATGCTGATCAGTGATCACTAATGTCCTAAATTTCGTTAACAACACTAAACATCTAGACCTAGTTGGTGCAGTGATGGTTAAAAAGCTACAATCAAAACAATGAACAAAATATCACATGCTTCCATATTAACCTACAACCAGTCAGAGTGTTACCTCTTAACATTATCAGGGAAGCACGACGCTAATCAATGATGTGTTATGTTGCTCGCTTCATTTCTAGTTTTTTTAGATAACACAAGCTTATATCGACCAGGCAATAATAATAGTTATGACTAATAGCATCAAACAAGTCCCATGTGTCTGAAAGCACAGCTACTAAACTCCTAGTGCTGGCAATATAGGGAAAACAGTAAAATGGAATAGGTGGGAGTGTTGAGCACAAACCAAGTCGTCCAGATGCTGACGCTTAAGTGAGGAGGGCCAGTGGGTAAAGGCAGCTGTGCCGTCATAGGGTCAGCTTGTTGGGGCTGCAACACCATCATCGGTAGAGGCCCTGCATTGCAGATTGCAGTCATGGGTGACTGTGCCATCATAGCTCCATCTTGTGGAGGCTGCATCACCATCATCATATCATGCATGGAATTCCGGCGGACAAAGGCAGTGGTGCCACCACAAGTCCGACTTGTTGAGACTGGAGCTCCATCATGGGAGGAGGCCCGGTGGGCAAAGCCAGCCATCATTGGTGGTGCTTGCAGGGGACGCGGCGTAACCATGGTCGCCAATGCCGCTTGCAGGGGCATCGGTGCCATCACCGTCGCTTCATAACATAGCCGGAGGAGCCGACGCAGCGACAACCGCACCCTGCGGCCACATCGCCACCGCGGGAGTGGCCTTCCTCGGTGGCATCTGCACCAGCACGGGAACCCTCTGCGGAGGTGCCATCGCCATCACGGGAGCGCCTTGCTGGGGCGCCGCCGCGGAGACCGCGGCCACCCATCCCTATGACGTATAAGCGTCATCCTAGTTGCCCGGGTAAGCGGCGGAGGCGTCAGCGGCGAGGATCGGGCAATTTTGAACGGCCATCTCTCGCAGCTAGCCTGTGGGCGTACCTGCCGTATCTACCCGACGCCGGAGGAGAAGGCTAGGGATTGGGCGATTTGGGAATGCGGTGAGGGGCGCATTCTTATCGGTAGGCGCGCGCTCCGGTTGCTGGTTTTGGCTCCCCGCCCGGCCGCGTGGTCGCCGTGGAAGGAAGGAACGCGGTGGAGGTGCGTGTGTTCTGCCGTATGCGTGAGCAAGAGGCGGCGCCGGCACGGCGATTGATGCGGCGGCAGGAGAGTTAGGGGGATTTCCTTGATGGGCCTCATCCCAACAATGGTAGCGATCTTGACCGTTAGATCGATTTTGAACGTACCAGATTGAGCAAGAATAAATGTGTCCTTTATGGATTTTTTCGAAAAGACGCCTGTGACTACTTCGTATTGGCCATTTACTCCTCGCTCACGGCCCGCAAGGGAGTGGGAATCCGTTCCGGCCCAAGTAAGTACGGCCCGCACGGTAGTGGGAATCCCGTTACGGCCCAAGTCAGTACGGCCCGCACGGTAGTTGCAATCCCGTTCCGGCCCACTTCAGTACGGCCAGCACGGTAGTGGGAATCCCGTTCCGGCCCAAATTAGTCGGCCCAAGTCAGTACGGCAAGCATGATGTGAGAATCCCGTATCGGCCCAAATCATCGTCAGACGCCGTACTCCGGCAGGGTCGGAGCTCGTCATCGACCGTCCATGGCGGCACGGGTTAGGTGCGCGACCGTAGTTGGTGGTCCGTCCCACACCTTGCAGGGTGATGAGGTACCCTACCTGCACGAGGCCCTGGCCTCGGTGTTCGTCACCGTGCAACTCACCGATGACGACCTGGTGTCGCCGTGTTGGTTGCGGCTAGGGCGCTAGGCAGCTGGGTAAATTGAAACAGTAAAAAAAGGTAATTTTTGCCCTGGATCACGCACGATCCGAGTCTTCCTCCGCCGTCCACGGCCGCCGGTTTTTAGCCTCACCTACTACGCCGGCGTGTGGTTCCACCGGAGTTTTACCGTGATTCGACCTCTCATCATTTCATCCGTTTCTTTCTTTTTTATTACTATTTATCGCCTCGAGCAGTCCAGCCGGTGGAAGCGGAAGCCCAGCGACCGAAGGCAACTCCGTCACTCGGCTCGAAGCAAGCAACGGCGGTGCCTGCCCTGCCTTGTACGCCGTGACGGCGACATTCTTTACCTGCTCGGGCCCAACCCGGCGACGCGACCCCTTCCTCGTCGCTGCGAATATTCCTCCCTTCGCCTCCGCCTCGAGTGTCTCCTCCCCTTATATAGAGCACGCGTCATTCGCCGTCCCATCCCACTCCCGCTCGCTCCCATGGACGGGTGGAACTAGAAGCCACAGGGGCGCACCGACACGCGGTGGGAGAGACAGGCGGCGGCGGCGGCGGCGATGGGACTGCTGTCTAATAGGGTGGAGCGGTCGGAGATCAGGCCCGGCGACCACATCTACACCTGGAGGGCCGTGTACGCCTACTCCCACCACGGTACGCCCCGACCCCGACCTCTCTCCCCTCCTCGGATGCGATCGCGATGGCTTCAATTGTCGCCAATGGCGGCGGCGCTCTTTTGCTCCTGGGATGGGAACAAATCCGGCTGCTCTGCGTTTCTGTCGATGCTACAAAATTTCTCGTGCGATTGACCTGTGATCAAAAGTTGCTGACTTGACCGGGAATCCCACCTCGGCCGAGTCAATGGGGGAAATTTTCTCTGCCGCAGCTGGGTTGGGAACAAATCCGATTGCTCTGCCGCCGCTGTAACTTGCTTCGTGCGAGCGGAATGCGATCAAAAGCTACAAACCTGAACGGGAACTCTGGTTTGCGATCTGGAATTTCAGGTTGCGATTGCCACTTTCTTAGTTCATCGGTAACTGGAGGGCGTGTCTTTCGTCTCAGCTGGCCATTCTGTGCGATTTGTTTTGCTTCCTGCTTCCCTGCGTGATCTTCTCGCTAGATCAAAGCCCGCTGCTTCAAGCACCGATCTTTTGGTCGGCAGGAGAAGTGCATCAACAGAAGTCTCTGGTTGTCCAGGATGCAATGCAAAGTCGCTGCTTACACGTTCGTAGAACTGCTCAACGGTAGCACATACACACCAATTATCGTGCAGCTGTACTATCTTCCGTTCAGAGTTAAATGTGTAGGATTAACATTCTTCGTATGGTAGAAGGATGGCTGTAAGCCTGTAACAGCTAAAAATTGGAGGCATATACTTGATAAAGATCGATGCCATGTTTCTACTCCATCTCTGTTTGCTAAAAGTAGAATTGAGGGCTCAACTGAATCGCCCAAACTCTATCCTTGAATCCTTCCAGATGGATCTGATGGCACATGCTGTGTTTGCTGCTTCCCATGTAGAAAAATGACACCTGTTGCTGCTCACCTACCGCTGACCAACTTGTCTGTCTGTATCTGTGTTTACTTGTTTTGGTTTTTTCTGTGGGTGGAAAATAGCCTTAATGTTGTTATTTTACCCTGAGGAAGCGTTTTTTAATTGTTAATTCGAGGTTGCTCACAAAAAATCACTGTTAGGTTGGCCCGTACTGTACTGAAGCTGACAAGTGATTTGTTTAGTAGTGGTCCAGTAGCCAAGAACATGAATACAGAAATTTTACAATATTTTTACAGGATGTTGTTCAAATCCTCTAAAATTCCTTTAAAATTCATCCATTCCAAAGGAGGCCCAAGTCACCAAAGTATCTTATGATAACTGCTTTGACTAATTGAGAATTTGATGTTAGAGTTACCTACTGTTATCTTTGCAACTTACCTCCTGGTGTATTTACCACAGCTGCTTGATCACAGCAGAGATCTTTTACACATCAGAGGTCTTTCATCTCCAGTTTTAGGAAGCGTAGAGGACTTCTACCAGTGTCACGATGCGCTACATGGACAGTATGTCACCTCAATTGCATTTTATTGGCAGATGTAGTGCTCCTTATATTGTAGTTGTCCTTTGTGGGCATTTGATCAGGGCCACAACTAGGGAGAGCATGGTGTGGATTTTGCACATGACAACCTGTATGAAAAGGCAGCAATATATGTGAAAACTGTTATTTCCTTTCCTCCCACTCCTGTCTTTTGTGCATCTACTCCTTGAAACATCTGTTTTCACTGCTGATTATATGTTAAGGGTGTAAAAAATTTCATTTATCTGTAACGGAATTGACAAGTTAACAACATGCCGATTCCTTCAGCTATCAGCTAGTGAAACTTTTGGAATGATAGCTATCAGTCAGTGAAGCTAATTGTTCCCCTTCAGTTTTATAGCATCTGTGCTCCATTAGTTGCATTTTCTTTCAATGTTTTTGGAGAACTTATCTTGTGTTGGTCATGTTCTTATTCAACTGGCGCCAAGCCGCCAATGCTGTTTTCAGGTATTTATGTTGGAGGAAGCAAAGTGGTTCATTTTACTCGAAAGAAAGAAGCAGAATCTGGCTCGGATTCATCCAACTCCAACTCCAGCCTTATAACAGAGGCTTCATCAGAGTGCCCAACATTCCCAGACTGCGGGTTTCAGCTGCCCGATAGCGGTGTTGTCCTCACTTGTTTGGATTGCTTCCTTCGCAATGGCTCCCTCTACTGCTTCGAGTATGGAGTTCCATCTGCTGTTTTCCTTGCAAAGCTGCGTGGGGGAACCTGCACCATTGCCCAATCAGACTCACCAGAAGTTGTGGTACACAGAGCCATGTACTTGCTTCAAAATGGTTTTGGAAACTATGACATATTCGAGAACAATTGTGAGGACTTTGCACTCTACTGCAAGACTGGGCTTCTACCCTTTGAGGAACCTGGCATTGGGACAAGTGGGCAAGCATCTTCTGCCATTGGTGTACCATTGGCAGCTCTCCTGTCCACTCCATTGAAGCTATTCGCGGCTGGTCCACTTGGGATGGCCACTGTCACAGCTGGGATGTACTGTGCTGGTAGATACATCACTGACATAGGAGTAAGAAAGGATGTGGCAAAAACTGAAGTGGAGAATTTATCGTCGCACCTTGGTAGACGCCATATTGAAGACGAAGGATCAGTGAACAAACGCTCAGAGAAACCCAAAACCTTGCTTCCTATGAAGAGAAAACGTGAGAGGTGATGGCGACTATACGGATTGGCAACATGAACTTCTCTACCGTTCATCGATAATTGGTGCAGAGCTGTGGATAATTTAAAGTTTAAGCTTCACTGTAATAAGTTTGATATAGATATGTACCTGTGAAGTGTCCTCTGATATAGGTTAAAGGCACACTTCACAAGATCAGTTGAACTATATTCCAGACTGGATATGTGATGGAAATTGGCCAATTGGATGATCAAAGCAAAGTAGATATTTACTGTTCGATGAATATGACAGCTCATGTTCTAGTGCTCTTATCTTCTGTTCATTTTCTTTTCTGCTAGTTGACAGTATTTTTTTCTTACCTGTCACAGTAATATAATACAGTTTCAGTAATTGTAAAGGCTTCATCTGCGTGGTGTTGTTTTCACTTTTTGCTTTCACTTTTCATCAGGTATTATGTACCAGTAGATCTTCCCTCCAGACCTGATCATTGTAAAATGACAACTTGTCAGGGCTCCATATGTATCCACATAGGAAACTTCAGTACCTTTCTGCATGTGATAGATATGTGTAACAACAGGGGAGAGATGCATGCTGTTTCCTTTGGATGTTACCACACTTGCAGCATGGCCTTTTTACCATTCTCTTTGTGCTCTACCTTTAATCATTCATGATCTAGTAGACCCCATGCTCAATTACCTTTACCATTTGTTTTCCATTTGACATTGTCCTGGATCAAAAGGCTGGCCATGTTGTGTGCTGTCTGCTGAGATCTGGCCATCTGGGTATGGACTGGGACAGAGAAAAGAAGTACCCAGTGGCCAGTGCAGGGACCATTCTTGCAGAGTAGCTCATCAGAAAATTTTTTAGTCTCATCTGCAAAGCAAAACTACTGCACAGAGCTTACATTTTTGGGGCAGCACAACACAGGAAAGTGAGAAACCATTTCTTATGGCCCATCAACATCTCACTGGAGGCATGTTTCAGACTTTCAGCCCACTAAGAATCATCCCAGAGAATTGGCATGATCAAGTTCTTACGGCCCACATAATTCCTCTGGATACATATCCAGTCCCATTAAGCATCCATTCACGAAGTTAAGAATTCGGATTCGGAAAAAATTGATAATTTGCCACTCTCAAGATGATTCTTTAATTACGATATCATTTAGAAACAATAACACGTGAGACCATTTTGATCAATGACATGTAGACCAAGATGATAAAAAAACAAAACCACTTTGACTATCTCTCTCGAATTTGACCCTTTTATATCTTTTGTTTTCTTAGATAACGAAGCATATCTTTTGTAAATGAAAGAGAGTTAGAAGAGCTCTAGCTTTGAGATCTAAAGTTTATATATAGTTATTTAGACTTTTACTTTTAGTTTAAAATAAACTAGATTTAACTAAATAATCTCAATCCACCAACAACAGTAGATTTAAGGCTTCTTAAAGCTAATCTTAACTAACTTCAAGAATGTTGAATATGAAGATATGCCAGACAGGGCCTCAGTTGTGCAACCAAAAAAGTCAGCTTGCAATATGTAGATTAGTACTACTCCTACCTTTTTGCTCTATGTTATCAAGTTCTAGAATGGTCAAGAAGCCAACATTGATGGCACGCACATCACATTGGAACTTTGGAGGAAGAGAGCAAAAGGAACAAGAATGTGATGCCAGGGCATCAAACCATCGGCTGTGGTTGTTTCTTACACTCCTCTGTCTGCTGGGATGAGAATAGCTTCTTGGCCACTCGAACCTCCACCGCTTTCTGAAATCTGCACGGTGGGAATTATATAAAGTCCACCTTCAATTCATTGTGCTTGATTGCTTGAGCTCTCCAATTCTGCAGTGCCTTTTTATGAGCTTGTTTTTGAAGTCTGAACACATATCCTGATGACGACGACAATATCATCTGTTATAGCATCTTCAAAAAATATCTCATATAGCTCTCTATCTCTATATTTAGGGATTTTAGTTTAAAATACATCTCCAACAGCTCTCCTATCTGGTTTCCTGTTTTTAGATATCCCTAAAATATTTCTCCATCCTCCCTAATTGTAGGGAGTGACTCTCATTTTCTATCCACTCTAGTTTCACTTGTCGGTAATACAATAGATACAAATAAAAGAAAAAAGACAAGATTTCACAAGTATGGTCTACTTGTCGATGATACATAAGTAAAATATAGAAAATATGATATCGGAAATCTGCTGAAGAGTAACAAGATTTATAGATTAAATTTTATTAAGAGGACTCCTTATATAAGATTTTACGGAACCAAAAATAACAAATCTCTCGATATGTTTTTATATTGGTTGGTTTTACATATCGGTTGGTTTTGATAGAGAGTCGATGCAATTTGACTATTAATTTCAAAACAATATTAAAACAGATAATTCTATATGATGTTATTGTAATACTTTGAATCGAATCTGAGAATTTAACGCTAAAGATATATGTACAGAATGGTGGGAATTTGACGCTAAGGATATATACAAAATGCACTTCTATTTATAATATTTGTAGAGTATCAAATCTGATTCTAATTTCAAATAAACTATAGCATCACACAAAATTACACAGTAAAATAAGCTAGTTATCCTAATGACATGCACGAACCTAGAAGCTGGATCCAGTGGTGAATCCAGGATAAAAATAAAGGGTGGACTAGAATTAAAGTTTAAATCTAAGTCCATATAATTAAAATAAAGTATATATCCTTACACAAGTCAATACATTATGCATACATAGTTAAATTAAAATAAATGTTAACAAAAAAATATACCACTAAGTTGCTGCAATTCTTTCATAGAGCAAAGATACTTTGCGGTTTTTCAATGCTTGGAATCGCTTCATGATTGCATCATCATCGATAGTTTTGAATATCTCTCGCTCAGTATAGCATACCATCAAATCATTTAGCCAAATGTCTGATATCTTATTACGCAAATCTATCTTGATAATGTTCATTGCTGAAAATATACGCTCAACAGATGATGTCGCAACAGGAAGAATCGATGCTAGTTCAATGAGACGATACACTAATGGAAATGTTCTATATTTTTTGACTTTAACCATGAGTTGAGCAAGGCTTGAAATATCACTACATTCCTTAAATTCCTCACTTCTCCTAACACTGAGAATGAAGGTTTGAAATTGACTTCTTAGCAATAGTCGGTCAGATATTGTGAAATCTTCCGCATAAATCTCAGCAAGTCGAACAAGCTTATTAATATCAAACTTAGAGAAGGAGTTTCTTGGATCAAGACAAGACATGCATACCACTAGTTCAGAGGAGACTTCATTGAAGTGATGATTCATTTCATGTAAAGTTGCATCAATAGCGACATTAAAAATGTTTACTTTGTAGTAATGATATTGAGTCACTTTATATTTCCTCTGAACAGATTGACTCATAACTCTAGTGAGATCGTGTGCCTCACAAAAGCCTTTAACTTGATCGAATAAAGGATCACATCCATTGTCCCTCATATCTTGCAAGCGCTCTTTCACATCCAAGATCAAACCCATCGCTTCAACAATATCTTGATCATTCCTTTACAAATCTTTTAATAGCTTATTTGTAATGCTGGGTAAAGATATTAAAAAATACATGATGAATACAAAGTCAAAGCACTCCATCTTCCTTACCAAACTTATAGCTCCACCATGATTTGAGTGCTTATAAGCATCTTTACTTACAATTACTAGAACATCAACTACTGCCTCCCACATCTCGTATATACGAAGCAAAGTTTTTAGATGTGATCCCCATCGAGTATCTTCAGGTCTAACTATGGAACATTCTTGGTGCAATCCTGTTCCAGTTAAAATCTTTCTGTTTTCTAACTTCTCTAACAATACATCTTGATGTTTAACAAGTAATGCATCTTTTCTCTTGCAAGATGCACTCACTTGTGTCACAATCAAAGGGATATAGTTGAAAAAATCAGCAATACAGGTACTGCTTTGGGCAACATTGACAACAACCAATTGCAACTGATGAGCAAAGCAATGAACATAGAAAGTATATGGACTCTCATCCCGAATTAGTTTCTGCAAGTCATTAAATTCACTTCTCATAATTGAGGCTCCATCATATCCTTGCCCACGTAGCCTAGAAATAGGTAAACCATGAAAGGAAAGTACCTCAACTAGAGATTTCTTCAATGTAGAAGATGTATAATTTGATATATGTTTAGGTGCAAGAAATCTTTCCATGACCTTTTCAGAATCATCCACAGACCTGCATACCAAAAGATTAGAGGGGCGTAACAATAAATTAGTAAAAAAATGTTATAAATTAAAACACTAAATCTACCACTAACCTCCCAATCATTGCGCGCAATCTCACCCTTAAGAATTGTCCACAATCTCACCCTTAATCGCATCTGTAACTTCTTACGCGCAACATTTTGCAAGATCCTTTTGAATCTCTAGAGAAATCATAAGTGCATTTCTAGCCCCTTTGTTAAATGCCTCCTTCACGTCATCCTTTTTATCTTTATACCAATTAATCATTTATCTGAAGTTGCCCTTATTTATAGAAGTAGATGATTCATCATGTCCACGAAAGACAATGCTGTTTTCTTTTCCATTACAAATCTATCAGCAAATTAAACTAAGCATACTCACATATAAATTTTAAGAAAAAATTTACTAGATTTTTCATGTATGGATGTACCGATGTACCTGTGAGGCTGCTGCCGCCTGCGCCCTACCGTGATGCGTGCCTGCGCCTGCGCCCACCGCTGACTGT
>KE373098.1:154414-167904 GCA_000418225.1 Zizania latifolia
GTGCTCCGCCTAGGCCGCCGCTCCCCTGGCCGCGGCCCCGCTTTGTGCCTCTGTCGGCGTAAGGAAATAGGAAAATAGGAAATAGGGAAGAGAAAGAAAAAAGAAGAGAGAAAAAAATAAAAATAAATAAAAATGGGATTTTTTAAGGTTAAAAATATATCATTTTCACTATAATTTTAAATCCCTGTGTCTCGTGTTTTTCAGACTTTATTTGATTTTTTTGAATTAAAAAACTTTTAAACTCCACGTTGTTAATCGAGTGTCGTAACCTAAATCTTTTATTATTATTTTCATTTAGGTGGGTAGGGCCACAAATAGACTCAAATATATTTATATGGATTTTCTTACAAATTTAGGTTCATATCTTCATCCACTTACATTCAAATTCCGACTTATTTAAATATAAACTTAGAAATACACTTAAATAAATAAAAATAAGTAACTGACCCAGAAAAATACCAAATTTTTACATGAAATAAGCTATATTGTGTTTTGATCGTAGAAAAAGTTTCAAGTTCAACCGAAGATTTAACCGTCAATTTACTTTTAAACCCAACTTGTTTTCTCTTTAAATCCTAATTCATCCTTAGAGAATCTCAACCTTTTTTGACATCATACATCATAACTTTCTTTAAAAAATTTTAAGTTTTTATCACAGTATCTATGTATAACATCATAACACCATGATAAGTCTCGTGTTTTTTAGACTCCATTTAATTTTTTCAGAATTAAAAAAACCATTAAGCTTCACGTTGTCGATTGAGTATCGTAACCTAGATTTTTCAAAATTTCTTTTAATTTAGTGGATAAGAACTAAGAATGGACTCAAAAACATGAATACGATTTTTCTATAAATTTGGGTTCTTTATTTCGAGCACTTACAATTCAAATTTGACCTATTTCAATATAAATCCTAGAAATACACTTAATAAAATAAAAATAGTAAATAGACCCAAAAAAAATAAAAAAATACATAAGATAAGCTATGTTGTATTTCCATCATAGAAAAAAATTTAAGTTTAAACAAAGATTTAACCATCGATTTGCTTTTAAACTCAGCCCATCCATTCCTTAAATCCTAATTCGTTCTTGGAGAATCTCCGATTTTCTTAACATCGTACGTGACAATTTTCTTGAAATATTTTTATTTTTTTATCACAACATCTATGTATCATATCATAACACCATGACAGATCTTGGATTTTTCAGACTTAATTTGAATTTTTTAAAATTAAAAAACCATTAAGCTCCATGTTGCCGATTGAGTGTCACAACCTAGATTTCTTAAAATTTCTTTTAATTTAGTGGATAAGAACTAAGAATTGACTAAAAAACATGAATATAATTTTTCTATAAATTTTGGTTCATTATTTCAAGCACTTGCAGTTCAAATTTTACATATTTCAATTTAATTCTTAGAAACATACTTAATAAATTAAAAATAGCAAACGGACCTAGAAAAATACAAAAATTTTACATAGAATAAAATATGTTGTATTTTGAGTGTAGAAAAATTTTCAAGCTCAAAACAAATTACAAATATCACATAGGCTCTTTTGGGTTTGCCAAGTTATTCATAACTATTGATTTACTTTAAAATTTGTGTAATGTGAACTCGTATGTGGACTTCTATATTTGTGATGATTTGTGTGATGTGAACTATTACTTATCAGTTATATGTTATGATAGTGAATTAAGAATTATATTACTGATGATATCCGGTAAATATTCATAACCATATTCGTATATGCTCCGTATTCGTATTCGATGATATCCAGTTCCATATCCGTATCCGGAATATTTGAATCTGAATCTGAATCTGAAAAAAAAATATGAAAAAGGATATGATATCACTGATATCCATTCGTATCCGATCCGTTTTCATCGCTAATCATGCGCTCGCTGACACGATTTTAGTTGCTTCCAACTTCCAAGGATCATGAATAAATTGGATTGGAAATAATAACATCTTAGCTGTTTATGGCTGATTCTTCTAGTTTCGCACGCTATCAAATTGAGTGCGTTTACAAAGCTCCGAGGTCCATCTGTTTTGTTTTGCTTCACACTGTTGATTCACTTGATTGTACTGTTCAATTTTTTACCACTCACAAATTCAGAATGGTGTACACTCTTGTGGTTATTTGTTATAAACACCAAAGTTGGATAGTAAAATCAATTATAGTATATTGCAAGCTAATGAAACATAGAAATTGTATGAGGAATGACATGAAACCTCTCATAACCCACAAGGATTCACATCCTAGTATTTACTTCTGTGATTTGATCAGTTTATGCCCACAGCCAGTAACTTTGTATGGTCGACGATTCATTTACCCTTGGCCCGTTTGTCCAAATCATGTGTTAAGGGGAATTGGCCAGGTGCCTATGGGCAAAGGCTACAAATGTAACCTATTTCATTATTAAATACCTGTCCAAAGGGGCAAGAACTTAAGAGGGTATGCATGTGGATTGGCGTGAGTATGTGGTAATGTGTGTCCCATCTTTGTTTTATTTGCAATGGAGAATGGTTTTGCCTGATTGATGTTTGGTAATTTTATCTGTTCTTTCTGTGAATCTCCTGAGCAAGTACAACAGCGAATATTCAACGATAGAGCACCAATTTTAAATCAAAAATGCAGAGCACAAACAATAACAGTTCAAAAGCATCATGTCCAAGCAAGAATTGCTAATCAAATCATTTGTTGTAGTAATGTGTATGCATTACTCAGGTTTTTCAAGTTCAAACATGAACCACAGAAAAAAATATTATGACAACTCAATACTGATATGTTCTAATCGCTGGCCTTCCATGCGATCCAAGTCTTCAAGTTGCACTCTTGGATCGCAATATCATCTTGAGAAAAGAAAATCATCAGGTCCAAACATAGGAATGGGCTCTTTAGCTTGTAAGGGGCGTTTGGGCCATGCCTAACTTGCTTGAAGCTGTTTGGTTTATTACTGGTTTGCCGGACTTTATTAGCCCATAAATTGTTTAAAAGCTGTGGCCATCAATTTTATAGCAAAGGAGGAGCTCTGAATCTTTATTTCTGTTCAGAGCTTCAGGCATGGCAAAGTGTTTACCAAACAGATTGTAAATCTTTATTTCGGTTTAGTTAGTTGGCTATTTCAGTCTCTGAGTTACATAAACCTCACTGTTCACCCAACACACCAGAGGGTGAGTAAAATCTCAGTGAAACACATCTACCAGGAAAATCAATGATAAATTGAGCTGACTAAGACGCGTTTCATGACAATTGGTTTGCACAATCACACCGTGCCAATGGAGAAAAGGAACACGCATTTGGTCGTGAGAAAGTACGGTAAAGTTCCGGCGCCGCGCCTTCCATATACAAAACAGGCAACAATTAGCGTGACAGCCTCGATCTACCAAAACCGGGGAAATCGCCCACGCATGCTCGCGGCAACATCAACGCATCTTCCCAGTCAAATTCTACCCAAATTCTAGCCGTTGTATAACAATTCGAATTCGGGTTAGCTTTCTGGTAGTCTTCACCAATCAACACACGCTTATCCGTTCAATGGCGCGAAGCTTCAAAGAACACTCGTGTTCAACTGTCCATGTTCGTAACGCGATTATGGCTACGCGCGAAGCGGATATAATTAGACGTGATCTGCCTCCGAGTCGATCGGTGACTCCGATTCGGATAGCTCGCAAACGCCGCCATTAATGGCTTGCGCAGTAACGACGACGGCCAGGTTCACCGGGAAGCAGCCGCCTGCAATGGCGTTCGCGTCAGCGGTGGCTGCGTCGTCGGGGATGACCCTGGAGGTGACCGTGGTGTCCGCGGAGGAGGTCCTGCTCCCGACCGGGCGGACGCTCGGTGGCGGCGCGTACGCTGTGGTGCACACCGTGTCGGCGGCGGCCTCCACCCGCGTCAGCGAGGACGGCGACTGCAACGGGTACCCCCGCTGGGGCGAGACGGTGCGGGTGGACATGCCAGCGGGGACGCGCCGGCTGGACGTCGAGATCTGCCGGAGGAGGTCCAACGGCAAGGTGGAGTCGGTGGCGGCGGCGCTCGTGCCGGTCGGCGACTTCACCGTCGGCCCGCCGGGCCACCTGCATTGCCTCAGCTATCGTCTCTTCGACGCCGGGAGTAGCAGTAGGTCGGCCCGCCGCAACGGCATCGTGAACATCACCGTCAAGAGAACGGACATCACGTACATTGCACCACCGCCGCCGCGTGAAGGGAGAGTTCCCGTACCGGCGGCCGGGAAGGCCATGGACGCCGGCGCAAGCGGGAGCGGCGGTTCTTGCTACGGCGTGGCACCGGCCGGTACGGCGATGGGGTACCCCATCGGATTCTCTGCCGATGGCAAGGGCTGTGTATAGAATGGTATATAATTCATTTGTTTAGTTAGCTAGTGCCGTTAATTTTAAAGAATAATTTGATACTTTTAATTAATTATAATTAATATATACTGATTTAATTAATTTTCTAGTAGCCGACAACTAGAAAACATGTATGTGTAAATTGTTTGGAGTCTTCAGAACGAGAAAGTAAGTTTTATTCTCCACATTAAAAAAATAGATTATTTTGTCCTCTATAAATTCTGCTACCCCTCGTTAGGGTGGTAGTAGAAATTAATCTAAACTATTTATAAATTAAAGATTAACGGTTATGATGTATTCTGTTACCACTGTAAAATTTATCATAATTCATAGGGCCTCGACGTTGCATTCTTTACTCCTGACCAAGATCTTAATAATCTGTTTTTTCCGCGTAGTAAGTATTTCCGTTGTTTGATTGTTTCAATCACGTGTGCTTGATGGAAATTGACGTGTGATTTCATTCTTATGTGATTTTATTATTTAAGCCAGGTGCAGAGCCACCCTAAGCCTATGCCTTTTACACTTAGGTCAAAAAATTAAAGCAATATTTATTAAATCATATTTACCACCACATGTATATCCGTAAGCCAATTTGACTTGACTGAATTTATGCAGCAGATTGTTCTTCATTATTCCCACATGTCTGGACTGACTTTTTTTTTCAACAAGTCCATTTACACCCCTAAAGTATCGTAAAAGTCTAAATAACCCCCTCAACTTTAAAGCTGGTTATTTGACATCTAATATTCTAATATTGAAGTTTTAGTTATTTGTTTTGATTATGTATTATACTGTAAAAAATATTTTTATCATATGAACTACAAATATTCTTGTGGTTTAGTTCCCACTAACCATGGAGTGATATATGTTAGATAGTCCGAATATAATGAAAGACGAATGTCCATATAATTTGGTTCCACCACCTAACATATATGTTATAAAATAGTTTTTTATAATAGTCCACATCACCACAACATCCAACTAAAACCGTCTATGTTGTGATTTGATCCAGCACTAAAATATGAGGAGGTTGTTACCGATTTCAAAGTTAAGGGCTTCTTTAAACATGCGATAGTTTGCGGGTGTAAAATGAACTTTTTTCAAGTCTTTGTCAACACACAGGTCCAAGTCAATGCTCGGGCGTAAAATGAACTTTTTTTAGTCTTTGTCAACGCATAGGGTTTCAAAGTCAATGCTCCAAACACACGTTAGTCTTGGTAGTACCGTGTCATTGGCTTCTAAAAAATAGTACCTGAAGTTTCTGCTGCAAGTGCATAACATCGATTTTACATGAAGTTTCTGCTGCAACTACATAACATTGTTTAACAGCAAGAACTTACAGGAATCTCTCGCATCTCCTCGCCTGAACGCGCATTCACAATTGCAAATCAGATCTTGAGCTCCAACTCTGCTTTCACACATTCCATGGATACTACAGCTACCGCGTGTTCAGAACTTCAGATGGCAACGCATTTCGTCGGATGAACTGATCAGTTTCAGTCTCCGTGATTACTCCGGCAAATGTGCAGGTGCATATGAAAAAAAGATCACCTTGACTGCAGATGCTTCTGAAGTTGTGATTTGGGAGCAGGAGAATGTCTTGGTGAAACAGATCAGAAGTAAACTAGAGCAATTGGTAATCGTCATGATTTGAGCAGAGTAGCATGGTAAAAACGCAGAAATCAAGGAGAGGAGGAGGATATCTTCTTTTGACTTGCTTGATCCAGCAAAGCACACACAATTGCCATGGTATATATTATATATGAAAATATTACGTTGCATTCTACTGGTTGTATATACTACTAGTTGAATCAATCTTAGCTGTTGATTTTGAAGAATAAATTAGTGCTTTTAATTAATCATATTTTGGATATAGTCGTCATTAAAGAATTTGCATCACTTATTTTTGGATGATTTTACTATATCTAAATTCTACTATCGCTAAATCAAGATAAAAATCCAATGATCTACCATGGAAATGACAGTGTAGTGTTTGCAGACTGCAGATGATCTGAGAAGCAGATGAAGGCAGGTCAAGGGTGAAAGAGTTCAGAGCACAGCACAAGATAGTGAAGGCCGATGACAAGCTGACAGCAATGCACTTATCAGGAGAGGAAGAAGTTCTTGCAAGGCTGCAGCAATGTTAGGCAACTGTCACTTTCGGACCGCACAGCATTTGTCTTGCTACAATCTAAAGTCTTTCGATTGTTGTATGGCCAGAAATCCCGTTCGACAGCTTAGGGTCTCTACGGAGAGTTTCAGATTTCGAGAAACAGCTAGTGAGTCTTAGGGTCAATTTATTTTAGTTTCTGACAGTTATATTTAGAATCTGAAACTGATGTTTCTTCTAGATTTTAGACCCAGAATAAGAGAATCAGTAGCTGCGGAATCTAGAAATGAACTAGAATTCATAAGCTATGAAACACCAGCTTCTCTAGATTTTCATCGGATAGATACTTAGACTAGTCAACTACTTAGACCAGCTAACTACCAAGAATCTTCAGCTGAAACAAATAAGCCATTAAGCTGATAAGAATATAGAAAATGATATTTCTTCGTTTTGGATTCTAATTTATTTATAGATTCTGTAGTTATTAAGTTTCACGATTTAGAATTAAAATCTAGATTGTTTACCGAAGATTCAGATTCAGCGAGTAATCTGCAGCTCATAGAAGCTCTCCAGACATGCTATTGATCTCCTTAGTTAGATTGTTAACTCAATGAAACGCAGATGCAAATTTGTTTAGGAAAAATCTGCAGAAATTTATCTTCTACTGCCTAAACATTTCGAAGGGTCTTACTGTCCTTCACACTTTAGGTTTTCGACTTAAAAAGTATAAGCATATTTCACTTGGTTCTGACTTCTGAATTTTTCAGAAAAACGAATCAAGATTTAAGAACAGCCATAGCAGCTTCACAGAGATGAACCACTGGATCTCAGCATCGGCGTTGTCTTCCACCGACAGGCCGCCACGCGCGTCGGCGGCGACCCACTGCCCGACGACCACGCACGCTGCGTGGAGCAGGCGCTGGAGCGCGCACCCGGCCGCCCAGAGCCGCATCTGCGTGCTCCGCGCGCGCGGGATCACGGTCACCGCGGCGACCGCGACCACCGCGTTCCACATCACGCCGGGCGCCGCACCGCCAGCACCGCCGCCGCTGGGCAAGCAAAGCAGCCATCGAACGCCTCGCCACCGACACCGGATTGAGCCGATCAGCGGCAGTGTCTAGCACGAGACAGAGAACAGTTGCGTCTCTTGGGATCACTCGAGTGGTGAACTCCCAACTGTTACACTCGCCTCCTCGCCGGCGCGACGAGCGCCGGCGCGCGCACCCGCAGCCGAAGTGCCCTGTGCGGTTGTGCGCGCTGACGGTCTCACGCTAAACCAAACGTGACATCTGCACATCACCTGTTTGTGTCAGAATTAGTGGCATTTCTGATGGTACACTTGTCACTGTCCGCTGTCTGATCTGATCAGTGACCAAAATTGTGTTGAAATTTGCAAACCATGTACAGTTTTTGACAATGGGAAACCATACACATGTAGTCCTCCTCTTATTCTGTTCATGTGTTCCTCTCATCACCTAGCATGTATGGTGTTTTGGTGTTCATGTTCTTTTGGAGGCAAAGCCATGTGCTTGCTAATGGTACATGCTTATCACCGCATGACCGGGAGCAATGTGGTCGTGATCAGCTGCAGGGTTTGCAAAAAAACTGTGGGTGACTAGTTATAGGGGTCATCAAGCCGGTTACCGTGTTACCGCAAAATGCAAATTTTGAATTTATTTTTTTTGTATGAACAAACCAAACGGGATTTGGCTCGATTACCGTTCGGTTTGGAACAATATTGGTTAGGTTTATGTTTAGTTTGGTATCGTTAACCGATAGATTAGAATATTAGATTCAGTAATCGATCAGCCGGTCTGGTTTAGTAAGACAGATCTATCCTGGTTCGAGTGATTGCCGTGCTAGCTGAGCCGTGAGCTCAGCTGACGGATTCCAAACTTTAAGTAAAACTTTCGTTTTCAGACACAGAGTGAAGAAAGGTTCTTGTTTTTCTTCACACTTGATCTCGCGTGCCACGAGTTTGACACAGGAACTGAGACATTTGGACTATTGTTTTCAATGCCCGCATTTTGCTCACCGAATTCGCACGAGTTTGACTGTCATTACGCACATCGTCCATTATGATAGTTAATACGCACATTTCTTATAATATAAAATCAGTAACTTCTCAATGTTAGACACTATATTTATATATACATGGTTTCTATATTTTCTGTGTCATCTGAAAACATCTAAAAACTAGTTATAGATTTAACTATCTCAATATACATTATTAATTTAATATGTTAATTTAGTATCACTTCTTTTCTCATCATGTTTTGCATGTTGTGTAGAAATTGTAGCTAATGTTTTTCCTCATTAATATATTGACATATTATATTTTATCTTATGTACTTTATTTGTCTCAGAATATAACAAATTTTAGAGATCATAATTCGTTCCAAATATAACAAACTATTACTTATAAAAAGTAAATTTTATTTTTAAATACTCCTAAAATTTGCTATCTTGAGACAACAAAGTAACATATTATTTACTACTGTAGAATTGCTGTGCGGATGCAAGGCATGCTTGGCTTGGGTTGGCATAGAGAAGAGGGTGCACATAAATGATAAATGGGTTTCCGCATTCCAACACGATTGAATCAGTAACTGCCTGTACGCCCTCCCTATGCCAAATCCGTTACACTTTAAATAAATTTCAACCCTCCAATTCATCTAGTGTTCATGACGTTAAATAGATTGTCATATAAGTAAAACGTTGATGTGACAAACAAGTTAATGAGAAGAGAGAGGAAAAATCATGAAAACTAGGTCTCATACAAGAAATCAGCTTTTCACGAGAACCAAGAAAAGCAAATGAGGGGATTGGAAGAGAAAGGGGAGAGAAGATAGATAATTGGATGAAAATATTTTTTGAATAAACTATCCATTGAAAAAGTGGTGTCTTACCCTCTCATCCAAAATTCTACCCATAGACACTATGGGTTGAAATTACTCTTATACTTCCATTATACGAGTAGCAAGTACTAACTGAATCTCCTTGTTATACATAACACACACTCTCTCTAGCTAGGAGTTGAAATAAGAATAATCTAAATATATTATTTTCATCGTTCTTTAGTTTGAACACATGTATTAATAAGATATATATAAAAAGTTTATAATACATTTTTCAGTTTAAGTGAGTGTAGGTATGAGAGTAGTTGGGTGAGATAATAAGTAATAAAATCGAAGAGTATGGAGAGTACTTTAGAGGTAAAAATGGTTTTTTACCATTGTTAGGTTGCTACATTTAGAATAAACTTTGAACTTAAAAAACACTAAATTTTAGGATGGAGTGAATATATATTATGAAAGAATTTGAATCACTTTATGTTTATATTATAAGACAGCGTAAAAGACTTTACTTGTGATTCAAATTTGTCATAAAAAGCATTATTTACCCCCTTTGTATTAATTTACAATGCTACCTTATTATTTGCGTATAATATTTTAGTTTTTAATCTTATCAATAATTTATTAACTTTGTTTTAAAAATAAAAAACTTTATGTAACGGAGCGATCGAATACATACCGGCTCAATTAGGAAATGAAAAACTTTATCTATTCGCTCAGGCGGTCACGTCCACGTACGCATTTACACCCTTTTTTTAATGCGCCTGCGCGACGACCAGCCCACAACGTGCACCTGCCGTGGAACGCAGCGCCGATCGACGGCGACGGCGGCGGCCCAGCAATCTACCACCGCGCGCGCCGTGCGTAGTTTGTCGTCGTCGTGGCCTCGATGGATCACGCGGACGTACGGCCGCCACCAGCTAAGCTAGCACAGCCAAAGCCGACCTCGATCGACCGCCCGGCCGCTCGACATCGGCATCGCCGTCGACGTCGGCACGGGCGGTGGGGGGCGGGGCCGGGTGTGGCCGTGCGGCTGCCGGCTGGAGCGCGCGCGGCGGCATTAAAAGCTCGCCTCCGATCCGCCGCCAGCCTAGCAGCGAGCAACCGCCGCCTTGCCTCCCTCCACCGGACGGACCAAAATCCCACCTCCCCACCGCACCATTTACTCCTCTCCTTCCCCGGTGGCGTTTCGGCCGTTTCGGCCGTTTCGACGGGGGTGGGGGACCGTGCATGCCAGCCCGCTCCTACGGCGTTCCGGCATTGCAGCTCTGCCCGCTCCCACCGCCACTGTTGCCACCCTCGTCGAGCGCCACTCGCTACAGGTACGGAGCACGGCTAGCTGACAGCGAGTGGCCAGGTAAATCAAGGTGACAACCTTTTCACCCATCTCCGTGCCTAGCTACTCTCTTTCTTTACAGAACGTACTGCTCTGCACGACAAACAATTGATTGTTTGCTGGGTCTGGGGTTGTATGATATGGAGTTACGTGCATGGAGATGCGCATGCTTACGTACGTCGCCGGTATTTCATCATCGGTGCGACGGTGTCCCCTCGATCGCCGCCGGTAGGGGCCAGTTGACTCGCCGTCGACGTACGCGGCGTGTGGGTGCATGGCTAGAAAAACGGCTCGAGCTTGTGACGAAACAAGTTGAGTCTGAGCTTGACTTTTTGTCAGTACCAAACCGAGTCGAGTCTAAGCTAGTGCTGCTCGTTGCTTGTGAACTGTTTATTAGTAATCATATTTCTTGTTAATTGTTCATATTTTATTTTTAATATCCATCATATTTCTTATTGGTTGTTTATATTTAATTTTTATGTATACTACACATCAATATATCATGTTTTAATTTGAAACATAACTTTGTATCTTGTGACACCAATTTTTTTGGCTCACGAGCTGACCAAATGATGAAGACTAGCTTGTGTTAGTGTCTTGTTTCATGAACAGAGCCAAGAAGTCCAATGCGAGTGGAGTCGCCGCCCTCCACTTATCTTCTTTTCTACATCTTCTCCCCATTTTCTGGCTGATTTTACTACTTACTACTTTTTCCATTCTAAAATGACTAAATTTGTATCCCTTTAACTTCGTTCTAAAAATATTTCATTTCTATTTCCTTAACTGCGCTCGATTCATACCTCTAAAAAGTTTTATTCTTCCAATTCCAATTATATATCAATTTATAATATTATTTTCTTGGGTAGTAACAGCAGCAGCACTGCAGCAGAGTCCTCTATTTTATCTGCGCGCTTTGCTCGCTCGGAGACTCTCCACATGTCGTCCCGCTTTATCTAACACGCTCATCGTAGCCATCGCCAGCCATCCTCTCTTCACTTCCTCATCTCCCTCCTCTCCCATCCTTCCTCCTCCCTTTCGTACTGTTACTCCTCTCCTCTCCTCTCTCTTTGTCGCCGCGCGGCGGCGCGAGTGGTGGTGGCTTTTCTTGGTTTGAGTAGTAGAGATCGTCCGGTGGGGGCCGGCGACGGCGGAGCTTGGTGTATATATAGATAGGGTTGGGAGTCGTATTCGTCTCCGGCGGCGGATGCGTTCTTTCTTAGTTGGCACCAGCTGCCGGATGGCTTGCTTTCCATGTCGGAGCTAGCCGATCGGCGGCGGCAGCGTAATTCGCTTCCATATTTGCGGCCGGCATGCCGTCTATTGCTGCGTGGCTGTGCTCCTGCTGTTTTAATGCATGCCTAATCCCCTCTCTCCCACGGCTCATAAAAATTAATAAATTTTTGGGATCTGAGGGGATCCGCCGGAGTTGGTAGGATCACGGGGAGGGATTTTGGACGGAGGATCGAGGAGGAGGGGAAAAACTAGTCTTTGTTTGTCATTTGTGGCGATGAGCTTCGGTGGCATGTTCGATGGAGTCGGCTCCGGCGTCTTCTCCTACGACGCCGGCGGCGGTGGCGGCGGCTTCGCCGCTCCCGGCCTCTCCCTCGGCCTGGTAGATTCCTTTTCCTGCCGCCGTTTCATGCGCTCGTGAAGAGGTTTCCGCTTGTTTAAGAATTTTTGCCATCCTTAAATTTGATTCTTTTATCCTGTTGGTTTAGCAAACCAACATGGACGGCGCTCAGCTCGGCGACGTGAACCGGCTCGGCGTGATGGGCAACGGCGGGAGCGGCAGCGGCGGTGACGGTGACTCGCTCGGCCGCGGGCGGGAGGACGAGAACGACAGCAGGTCCGGCAGCGACAACATGGACGGCGCCTCCGGCGACGACCTCGACCATGACAACAGCAACCCGCGCAAGAAGAAGAAGCGTTACCACCGCCACACGCCGCAGCAAATCCAAGAGCTCGAAGCGTAAGTCTCAATCACATCGCGAGAACACAGAAAAGGGAAGAGAAATCTCAGCTTTGATCACGAGTTTTATTCGTGTTCTTGAGCAGGGTGTTCAAGGAGTGCCCCCATCCCGACGAGAAGCAAAGGATGGAGCTCAGCCGGCGGCTCAACCTCGAGAGCCGCCAGGTCAAATTCTGGTTTCAGAATCGCCGCACCCAGATGAAGGTTCGCACAGATCAATCCATGGCCGGGCATGTGTTTGCTTCTCGTGACGGTTTGTTTGATCGTGGTTTCAATTTTTTTTACTACCTGTGTGGTGGTGACGAGCAGACGCAGATCGAGCGGCACGAGAACGCGCTACTGCGGCAGGAGAACGACAAGCTAAGGGCGGACAACATGACGATCCGGGAGGCGATGAGGAACCCGATGTGCGCCAGCTGCGGCGGCGGCGCCGTGCTCGGCGAGGTGTCGCTGGAGGAGCAGCACCTGCGCATCGAGAACGCGCGCCTCAAGGACGAGCTCGACCGCGTCTGCGCGCTCGCCGGCAAGTTCCTCGGCCGGCCCATCTCGAGCATCTCCTCCACGAGCCCGCCGTCGCTGCAGGCTTGCTCCGGCCTCGAGCTCGGCGTCGGTACCAACGGCTTCGGGCTCGGCTCTCTCGGGGCCACGGCGCTGCAGTCCATCCCCGACTTGATGGGCTCCACCGGTCTAGCAGGCACCGTGGGCTCGGCGGCCATGTGCCTCCCCGCGTGCATTGGCAGCCTCGACGGCGCCATGCACGGTGCTGGACCCGACGGCGGCTCCATCGACCGCGCCGTGCTCCTCGAGCTCGCCCTGGCTGCCATGGACGAGCTCGTGAAGGTGGCCCAGATGGACGACCCGCTGTGGCT
>KE373098.1:186800-204232 GCA_000418225.1 Zizania latifolia
TTCCAGCCGCTCCGCGAGAACCCGCTCCTCGGGCCGTCTTCAGCCACGTACGTCCCTCCACAGCCTTACCTTCTTCCTTCAGTTGTGCCGTGGTGTGTCAAATACCATTCAAATTGGTGTGTTTTCGCTGTGCTCGAGGCTGAATCGTGCGCGCAGATTGAGGGCTTATTTCGCGTTTCGGATCTCGCAGTTTGATCGAGGCGATGATAGGAGGAATACAAAGATGACATTTTTAGCTGCCTTCGTGGCTAACTGAGCAAAATTGGATTTTTTTTTTTCGGTGTGTGAGTTTGAGGGTCTAGTAAAGCTCGCATTTTTAAGCCCTGATGAACTGATGGCTAGTGGTCAAGGGGAAGGAAATCTCCGATCTTTTTCTTTAGTGTCCGATGCTTTGTCCGGGGAGAATCTAAACCAGGGTACGCTGCAAACTTGCTTTTCCTTGAATTAAATCTTTTCCACCTTTTAATGTTCTCAAAGTTCGGGAAACAGGGTACTCTGATGCTCTATGATGGTGACAATTGTCACAATTCAGATCTCTGTCCAGACTGGCTTAAACTTATCTAGAATTTCATTACTTTTGTTTTTTAATCCACTTCGTCCCTTCAGTTTCCCTGCACTGCAGTTCATTGTTAGTCGGACACCCTGGGATATAGGGTTAACAATCTCGGATATAGGGTTAACAATCTCGGTGTAGAATCCTTTACCGTACTGATCGGACTGGTGGTAACTGCGGTACCCACCGGTAAGTACGGTAAACCAGCTAAAATTCAAATTTCAAAGTTTAAATTCAAAAAAATTAAACTAAACAGTTACCGTTTGGTTTGGCATGCTGGTCATCGAGCAGTTTGAGCAGTTTGACGTTAGTAACCAATTAGCCATGGTAAACGACCGATTTGCATTAAAAACCATTAATTTTTTTAAAAAATACAGAAAACAGAAAAAATCATTGAAAATGAAGAAAGATTCAAAAAAATAGAAAACAAAAAACTAGTAGCTATTGGGCTAAACCCATTTTTTTTTTCTTTTTACCAACCTTGTGCTCCAAAACCATTTCAAACCAGAATATTTTTTAAAACAAAATTTACCAAAAATAATCATAAATCACCTAGTATTTATAGAATTTTTTCAGAATGTTTCAAATTTTCCAAATTTGAATTTGAACCACTGGTTGGCCGGCTACCTCCTAGTAACATAGGGCAACCCTGGATATAACTCGAAACAGCCATGTAGCTTAATTATGTAAGTAGTTTTAGTGCAGCCATATCTCCTTGAGAAAGTCAGCAATGATATTCGTGATGGCTACTGTTAGTATCGATACTTTTGTCAGATTGCAGCTGGTAATTGTGTGACCAGGTTATGCTGACGCTGCATCCTGCAGGCGTAGCCGCTCGTAGGATACTGTATTATTATATACATGTAGTGTAATAGAGTCGTCAGAACAAGCTAAGAGACTAAGACAATGGTAAACCTTGGAGTTTTCTCTCTGACGGCACATGCATGGCTGCTTATTTTAACTGTAACATATTTGTTAGGAGCGTAGCTCAAGTGGCCACAAAACTCTGCTCTTTGCTTTTATTTGAGAATAATGCGGACTATGCTCTCTTTGATGTGCAGTTTGCAGAAAATGGGAGCTCTTGACTGGAACAAAGTTGTTCATCAGCACCAAGGGTGGCGCCTCATTAGCTGTATATGGCTCCATGCTGGCCTAATCCATTTGGTTGTGAACATGCTGAGTTTGCTGTTTATTGGGATTCGCCTTGAACAGCAATTTGGGTTCAGTAAGTTTCTTACTATGCTGATTCAGTGTGATTCTTTTGGAACTTTGAAGTAAACTACGGCAGGCTTTGCTGGTTTAAATATTTTATGAAATATGTTCAGTTCTTAATGTTAACATCTATCTTTTCAACACCTCCCATTTCATAAACTTTCTGGCTTGTGGATGTTTTAATCTCCAGGCCTATATTTTTTAAAAAAAAAACTGTATCTGGCTTCTATTCTGGCATTTTAAATGCATGCCTATGGTTTCTGTGCTGACAAAATGAATAGGATCCTAATACTGTCAGCAGATCTAACAATTGAAGCTAGATAGGCATTCTTATGAAAAGAAATCAGGAATGACCTCGTTTTCTAGGTGTCACCATAGTTTGTCACCTTGGTTATGCTAACTGCTTTCTTTAGTTCTCTATTTAATTTCCCATTTTGTGCATATTTATAAGCTTATTTACGTATGACACATAACTAATAATCTGTACGCTGACACTTGTTTCCTTACCTGCTAGTTCGCATTGGTGCCATATACCTGATATCTGGTTTTGGCGGGAGTGTGTTGTCCGCGCTTTTCCTTCGTAATAACTACATCTCTGTTGGTGCCTCTGGAGCTTTATTTGGACTGCTTGGATCCATGCTTTCTGAGCTTATCATGAACTGGACGATTTATTCCAACAAGGTTCGTAAACGAGACAAAACACGCTTGCATTTCCTCTATCCAGTTGCTTGATGCTTGTTCTGATCAAGATGATCTACTGGTGCAGGCGGCTGCCATAATAACTCTTCTGTTTATAATCGCAATCAACTTGGCTATTGGGATACTACCTCATGCCGATAACTTTGCTCATATCGGCGGGTTCGCGGTGGGCTTCCTTTTGGGATTTGTATTGTTGGCAAGACCACAGTTTGGTTGGATGGAACGCCATGAGTTGCCCCAAACCAACCAACCTCCGAAATACAAAGCATACCAATATGTTTTGTGGGTTGTGGCATTTGTCTTGCTGCTTGTCGGGTAAGTAGATCTACCACAATTTGGTTGGACATATTGAGGGGACACCATTGTTATGTGCATATTTATTCATAGTCCAAAACATAATATAGAATTGAGTGTTCTAGTGATTTGGTCGGTGTGAAGTCATTCAGATATGAACTCATCTTGATGCCAACCTTGAAATGATCCTGATACCAACAACTTGCAATGCAGGTTTGTGATTTCACTAGTGATGCTCTTCAAGGGTAAGAATGGAAACGACGGCTGCCACTGGTGCCACTACTTGAACTGTGTACCGACATCGAAGTGGAAATGCAATACCTGAGGAGCTTAGTTTTCAGTTGAATTTTCAGCAAAATACGTAGTATTCAGAGGACCATTCTTATGCTGTGTGTTTGTAGATATGAACAAATTTGCTAATTATGTTTGTTCTCTACTGTACTGCATTCCTTCTTTCTTCTGTAAATTCGTTCGTCAGTCGCTGTAAGTTCATATCTCGAGCATTCTAGTTTCGGTTGCCTGGCTTTCCAGTGTGCTGTAAGAATTGGTTATCTAAGACGATCTAATTCTTTGAAATAAAATTGCCGTCCTAGCTCAGTGGTAGAGCGCGTGGCTTTTAACCACGTGGTCGTGGGTTCGATCCCCACGGACGGCGCAATATTTTTTATCCCAACAATTTTTCCTGTTTATTAGTTTAACTTATTCAATTTTAACTAATTTTAAAATATCAACAATTATAATATTAATTTAGTTTTATTAAATCTATATAATAAAATATATTTCAATTATGTATTTCTTTGATATTGTATATGTTAATATATTTTTTAAAACTCAGTGAAATTAAAAAGGCTAGTATCCCTTATCTGTCTCTTTTTTGGGAATAATCCATCTATTAACATGTTTACTCTTACTTGATCAATCAAGCCAAAATGCCAAATCCCTACAGTCTCAACCAAACCAAAAAATGCGGTAGAAATGTTTCAAAAACTTTGTAGATTGCTACTTAATACTACAGTTCAAAAAGATCTAGCCACAGCTTATTTTACTTCATGGAAAAAAATGTTTCACATGCAATTTTGAATCGATTAGCAGGCCAGCGCCATGCCGTGAAATTGATATCTCGTTCAGAACACAGCCAAAATACAAAAAAAATTGCAGAGTTGTATATGAAAGAATTCAACTCATGTCATGTGATTCGATTCAAACATCATCATTTCAAGATTTTTCCAAACCTTTTGCAAACAATATTTTAGAAATTAACCTAGAACATCATCGTACTTTTGAAACCACCCTTTTCTTCATGTTATCAGAACTGACATAAATCTTACCGTGGCATATCATTTTTCGGTATGTCAATGTTATAAAAAAGATCCAATTTTTAAAACAAAATTAGAAATTAACTTAGGACATCATACTTTCGAAAGCACTCATTTCTTCAGTGTTATCAGAACTGGCATAAATTTTATGGTGCCATATTATTTTTCGGTGTGGCAATGTTATAAAAAAAATATGTTTTTTAAAACAAAACATTTATGAGTTTATATGACTATTTGAAGAGTTTTAGATTTTATCAATATCTTTAGCCGGAACATTTTTCGGTTGCCTACTTTATCTTCAGATTATGTACATATTAAGTTTTTTAATCTAGCACCACAATACGGATTGTTTGGACTTTGAAGGAGCTTCAGATTTTAAAAAGCTCTCGAAACAAACTCTATTTTTTGAATAGATTCGAAAAATATATAAAATCCCCTTTTAAACTATATAAAAACGGTATATCTTTCTCTCCCACGTTCCGACGCCCCTCCGTCCATTTCGAAGCAAAAAAAAACCCACGCGCGCGCCTGCGGTTCAACCGCAATCCTTTCCGTTACAACTCGCGGCCCGTCCACTCCGTGCCGCCGCCGCCGCCCCACCAATGGCTCCTCTCCGTCCGGCTCGCGCCGCCCCCCGCCGCCGCCTCCTCCTCCTCCTCGCTCTCGTCGCCGCCGCGTTAGCGCCCGCCGTCGGCACGGAGATCCTATCCAAGTCCCGCCTCGAGCGCTGCGTCCGCGACTCGGTCGCCGGCGGCAGCCTCACCTGCGACCACAAGATCGTCGTCGACATGGCCGTCCCCAGCGGCTCCGTAAGCGCCCCCCAGTCCTTCTCCACGCTTCATCCTCCTTCATCCCCCCAACTTCTCTTCACTCCTCTGTGCGGTTGACGGTTTGAGTGACGTTTGTCGTGGTGCGGGCGTTTCTCTCTGTGTGTGATGGGACTCAGAGCGGCGGGGAGGCGTCTCTGGTGGCGCAGGTGGTGGAGGTGGAGGAGAACGGCACGCATAAGATGAATATCATTCGGGATACCCCGGTGATCATCACCATCAACAAGTCCGAGGCATACGCCCTCTACGACCTCACTTACATCAGGGTAAATCCTTTGCTTCCTGACCTGTTGGAGATGATTTGACACCTAAAACAAGTGACTTCGATTATTTGACATACTGCCTA
Source organism: Zizania latifolia (assembly GCA_000418225.1). Classification (NCBI taxonomy): domain Eukaryota; kingdom Viridiplantae; phylum Streptophyta; class Magnoliopsida; order Poales; family Poaceae; genus Zizania; species Zizania latifolia. The sequence goes on from KE373098.1 coordinate 192,048, forward strand.
CAAACATATACGGAGATAGTTTCACATGTTATTCTCGTGAGTGTCAAATAATTAAACATACATTTGTTTTGAGTATCAAATCATCAAATATTTTGTTGTTTCTGTGTTTTTGTCGGTGTAATGGATTACCTATCACTTCGTGACTCTGGACCCCTACCTATTGACGTTGTTGGATTGAGATGTGGAAAATCATTGTGTTTTTATTTTCATGGAGCAGTGGACAACCTACTGTGTTGTACACTCTTACATAGGTTTTGAATCAAGGCAGTTGGTGCTAATGTTTAGGTGTGGTATTCGGTTTTGAGTACAAGAAGCAATCTCCTGAAATGCCTCTTAAAAAAGAGAGTGTGAATTCATGGTTCAATTGCAGAATTAAGTTACTCCTGATTTGAAAATTAAGTTTTCAGTTCCATCAGTTCATCTGTGGGTTTTCCACTTTTCGATATGTTCCAAGCTACGTAAGTATCAAAACCATTCATCATGCTTTGATTTAGTTGGATGGTAACTGGCTAACTGCTAACAGGACATTGAAGTGTTCAACTGGTCGATAGGAATCTCATTTGCTATCCGATTGCCCTAAAGGAAATTCTCGTGGGCATTTTGTCTGTTTTTTCAGCACACTGATTGTTGGAAAGTTTTTTCTTTCTGTCAAATCACTCTATTACCAAACTGGTGCCAGATACAATCCTGTGTAACTTGTTTTTGGTGCATCTGCAGGATGTTGCCTACAAACCTGAGGAGCAATTTGTGAAGACGCGTAAATGTGAGCCTGATGCTGGTGCTGACGTTGTTAAATCTTGCGAAAGGTAATTCATTTTAGGATTCCAGCTGACAGATCATCTTCAATTCTTCATCACTTTTTTTGGGGAAGGATCCCAGTTAGTAGAATAATCGTAATTTCATACTTAGCTTTCTATTGTTAGCCCAGTCATATGTACTGTCAAATATGGACAATCCATATTTGACAATAGTATACTTCTTGCTTTTGTATATGCGCCACAGTTTAGCTTCTCATAGTTAAAGCAATCTATTTTATAACCACTAGCCTGTAATTATCATTATCTAAAAAATCCCCTAACTATAGTTATTTCTGCATTTCAGACTTCAAATGCACTTTGTTATTTTCAAATGTTGTATACACTGTTGATGCTGTTTTCATGTATATGCTAGGTTACGGGATCAGAATGGCCACATGATTGAGCATACAGAGGTGAGAAACATTTACCTTCATCTTTCTTATTATCTCAGTGTCTAAGCAGAATTTTATAGTACTCTGCATATTAAGGAAAACAAAGTCGCAGAACATGCTTGAAACTCCTCACGACATGTATCTGTGCCCTCAGACTCAGTAGCATTTTTTTGGTTTGTGCTGTTATTTTGACATCAAATCTGTTTTTTTAATTTACTATGTCATGATAGTCACCTTCTTGTCTGATTTGCGTTTGCATGGTACTAGCCTGTTTGCTGTCCATGTGGACCTCAACGACGTGCTCCTTCATCTTGTGGAACCTTTTGTAAGTAAAAAAGGTATTTGTGCATTCTTGTTTTATCAATATAACATCATTTCACATTGTTCACATCCATCTATTTTACAGTTGATAAAATGGTGAAAGGAAAAGCTAATACAGCTCACTGTCTACGTTTTCCAGATGATTGGTATGTCATTAATTGTGACTTACTAGTGTTAGATGTAAATTACAATTAACTGATTAACTCCACCTGTTGAGTTTACAAATAAGCTACTGTCTATGCTCTGAATTATGGACTTTCTTTGTTAAAGTTAGAAAAATTCTCTTATATTTTTTCACTTATAGAACACCAACTACTTTACCCTCCCTTCAGTCATAAAAACATAGTGTTTGAACATACATCAAGTCAAACTTTTATCATTAATATTTTTTGTAGATGCATGAAAAATTGAAAATAGTGTGAGTAGATTTGTCTCGAAAATTACTTTCTTGATATTATTATTTTTGGCATGTACAATTATATACAATACAAGTGGTCACAATTGCATTTTGGAGACCATCTCGTTGTCGAAAACAGCATGCTTTTAGTTTTCATGATCAGACGGAGTACACCCAATATACTAATCTTGTTTTTCCTTAGATGTTCTTATCTATCTTTATTTCTGTAAATAGCACCACAGAAATATGTCATTCATATATCTAGGAGCTTTCTAACGATCTAAACATCTAGTTTATTTATTTATCTTGAACTACAGGAATACTTGCATTCCAGTCTCCCTCTTATTGTTGGCTATTTCCTCTGGTAATTATTTGTGTAACTTTGTGTATAACTGTCTTGCAATAGGTTTCATGTTTTTGGAATTGGGACAAGGTCTCTTGGATTCAGCATCAAAGTACAAGTAAAGAAAGGCTCTTCTGTATCGGTAATAACTGAGATTCTGCATTGTCTGTTCCAACCAGTATAAAATGCATTCTCTTGCAGAAAATAAGCGAGAATTGGCATGGTGAAAGTTGTCCTTTTGGATGACGATATGAACTTTGCTTATGCTTACTTTTCTGAGTGGAGTACTGGCAAGGGAAACTTGGTGTGCACATGTTTGTCTTAGATCCTTGGCCATATTAAGAATCATTTTTTCTCAATATATTATATTCAAGTAATAAAGCTTTTTTTTCAATTTTTTTCAATGTGCTGTTTTGGATTTTGATTATGCCAATTACTTTCAATAAATTAGTTATGTTTGTAAATTAGCATTACACTGCAGGAGGTTATTGTTGGTCCAGACAATAGAACGGTTGTTTCTAAAGACAACTTTCTTAGAGTAAATTTAGTTGGCGACTTTGTTGGTTATACAAGTATTCCATCATTCGAGGACTTCTACCTTGTGACTCCACGGAAGGTAAATGAATAGTTATGATAAGAATATTTCCCTCACGTGATATTTTGCTATTGTTCTAAATCTGAAATGTTGAAGGGTGTTGGTGGTGGTCAACCGCAAGTACTTGGTGATGACTTTTCCAGGTGGATGCTGTTGGAGAGAGTCCGGTTTACATTGGATGGTCTTGAATGCAATAGGATTGGTGTTGGCTATGAAGCATACAAGAACCAGCCTAACTTTTGTTCATCACCACTTTGGAGCTGCTTGAACAATCAGCTTTGGAATTTTTGGGAGGTAAGGCTGAAAATTCGGTATAGGTCTATTTCTTGATTTCTTATTGCTATAACATTTTTGTTTTAAGGTTCTGTGACTCTGTCAATGTTATCATCATAGCATAACCGGGTGTCAAGTGTCTTGTGTTGAAGCATAATATGTTAAATTGTATGTCTTGAAAGATCTTTCATCATTTGATTCAGGATGACAAAAATAGGATAAACAAGCGACAACAGCCCCAATATGTTGTGCAGGGAAGATTTGAAAGGATCAACCAACATCCGGTTATATTTTCATCAGTTCTTTATCTTCTGATCATATTTACCAACATTGGATAAAGTTTTTTGATAGATTCCTTTACAGAATGCAGGAGTTCACACATTTTCTGTGGGAATCACAGAAGTTCTCAATTCTAATTTGCTGATAGAGTTGAGTGCTGATGATGTTAAATATGTCTATCAGAGGTACTAATAATGCTTATGCATTGTAATTATTTAACAATACTAGTACAGTCGAGTACTGATTACCAGTGGGCACGACCTTACTTGAATGCAATACAATTCCAAACATTATTGCACTTAAAACGTACAACATGTGGCACGGCCTTACTTTAATGCAATACAATTTCAAACTTTATTGCACTTAAACGTATGTCATGCTGGAAAATTTTCTACTCTGGTGTCACATGTTAATTCATGCTGCACATCACTTGCATTTTTGTTCCTTATTAATTAACAGTATATGTAATATGTTGAATTTTCTTGTCAATTTCAGAAGCCCAGGGCAGATAATTAACATTAATGCCACGACATTCGAAGCCTTAAGTCAAGTTGGCACTGCTCAAGTCACAACCAAGAATATTGGAAAACTTGAAGCTTCATATAGCTTGACGGTATGCATTTAGTCAAGGAAATTATATTCTGACAGGTTCCTGTTTTTTTTTACCTTGGTATTAAGATTACATGTGATTATAATGATTTCCTAACAAATTTCAAAAAGAGAGGCCCGAATTTCTAACTATCCTGCAATCCCAATCATCTGGCTTCTTTTCATCCTGGAATATTCACACGTGCTGATACATCGTATGAATAGCAGTGATACATTTGACCATACATTTTTTATATTTACTCATTTATTTTTTATCTGACCATACAGTAGATGAGTTACTTTCCCTTTTATTTTCCTGGAAATTTACTGGCGGTTTGCTTTATTCTGCAGCTTGACTGCTTAAGCGGCATCAATCACGTGCAGGTAGTGGTTACTGTAGTAATCATATTATGTGATTTTGCACACTCTTTTTTTTTTTGTTTCCATGCATGTTCGCTTTATTCTGGAATTTTCAAACAAGTAATTGCATAGTTCATTCAAGATTGAGCGTAACTTCCTAAGTTTTCAAGATCATCATTGTAATTCCTGCTCTAGTTTTGTTCTCATTAAGTTTTCCCCCTCCTGGAGTTAATCAGTTATTTAATTTACAGGAGCAATTCTTTATCATGAAGCCTGATGAAGTGCTTATTCGTTCATTTGTTTTGCGTGCGTCAACAGACCAAGCATCAGAACATCGATGTGCAGGTCTGTTATAAATGAACTAGAGCATAGCACGGATTCTGCTGTCCAAAATTCTGTGTTGAGACTTGATATGGGATTTATTTCTGTGGTACTATAGCTATTTTGAAGGCGTCAGATTCCAGTGAACTTGACAGAGCAGAATGTCAATTCTCAACCACAGCTACAGTTCTTGACAATGGAACACAGGTTCTGAAATGTTTATACCCTTATAATGGTTCAGCTAGGTTTTATTTGTCTTTTGCTTTTGTTGAAGTGCAGAGAGAGAGAGAGAGAGAGAGAGTTTTTAATTTGCATACAATGTTACACCTCGATCTTAGCATTGTCTGGTTGCCTATGAATAAGCCATTTTCTGGAGTTTAATTTTTTTTCTTCATGATCATTTGCCAACGTATGTTGGAGTTATGTTTATCAAATCTTTTAGTGCGTCGGAACCCTACAAGGCATTCATGGTTCTTCAATACAACTTTCTAGATTGGTTCGTCCGATAACAATGAAAGGGGAGGCATCTGGGGTTTCTTTGAAGCCATCAAAGCCTTCTGGCACACGATCTGGGGTGGTCTGAAAGATTTCTTCACTGGTAGATTATGCAGGTGCGTCAATAAACTCCTTCCAGAGCCTGCTCCTCCTTCTGACATGCTATCTCCCTCTGACTGATGCCATCTACAAAAGAGCTATCAGCTATGGTATTTTTATGTTTTCATTCGCATCCATGTGCTTCATTTCTGACCTCTTTAGCTCATTCCCCTGGAGAAGCAGCACTAGATGCTCGAGCCTTTTCGACATCAGCTGCCATATCCGTTCCATATGTATCGGCTGGCTCGCCATGTTTGCTGTGCTGCTCGTCGTATTACTCGCAGGTAGTAAGTACATCTTTTCACCAGGCTATTGCCGCGCGAGACCAAACACTTGAAAAAAGCATCACTCTTCCATAGTGCCAGTGCTTACCCAACAAAAAAATCTTTTTTTTTTTCATATGGCTTGCAGCTGCAGCTCTCCTGTGGCTTCTACACATGAAAGGCTTCTTCGATCCACTGTACGACTGGTGGTCGGACTTGTTCGGGTTGGAGGATCACGATGGCGCCCACCTGAAGCACAAAGGGCACAGACACTCGCACCACCACGACCACGGGCATCACGCGCACAGGAGGCGCAAGAGCGAGACCAGCCACCACCACCATCGCCACCACCACCACGTCCTCCACAGGGACGGCGCCCAGCCCGACCCGGCGGCGGAAGGCGAGCGCCACCGGCGGCACGGCAGGCACGACGCGGCGCTCGGCTTGCAGCACAGGGAGGGGCTCCACAAGCACCGGCACGGCAAGGCGGCCGTCGTGCTGCTGCCCAGGGAGGTCGAGGACGACGGCGGAGGCGTGGGGCACCGGGAGCGGAGGCACCACGAGCGGCACGCCGGCGGGCACCAGCGCGAACCACGAACGCCGCCACAGCTCCTAGGACTGGTGTAAATCCGGCGCTGACTGCAGACAGCCTGACATATATACACGTATGAACTTAGTATCATGTAAATATGTAATGCCGACCGCTGGACATGACTCAATTTGGAGAACTGTATATTAATTCATGTGTCGTGAATATATATTACTGTTTCAGTTGTAACTATATGGAATGTGCATTGATTGTATTTGTATCGTGGTGCTGGTCTTCAAAGTGACAGAGTCTACTGAGTCACTGGGTGCGAGTTAAGAGAGAAAACGGAGTAGTCGAGTAGATTAGAGTTGTAGTGTGAGTCAAGCTCGTTAGCTTGTGGCGAAACCGATGTTTCCTCCTCTCGCGGCAGAAGACGAGAGTGTGGTGGTCTGTTAAGCGTGTGGTTATTGACCGGGCCGGGTTCACCGAGCCGTGATAGTTACTGTGGTTTTCAATTATGTGTGACGATCAGAGGTAACTGGCTATCAATTATCTCGTCAGCAGACAATTAGTGATAACTAGCTAGTAAATTTAAATTTCATTCGACAACTGGCCAGTAAACAACCATCCAATCATTAACAGTAATTAGTTCTGGATCGTTTACTTACGTTGTCACGTGATAATAATTTATTATTAGTTGATTTAAATACTTATCTATTAACGATAATTTTACAATGATTATTATTGATAAATTTATGGTGATATCTTCAAATTGAAATATTGCTACCTGAGAAGCTCATTCCTCGTACAAGAAGAGTATGGTAAAGTAATCGAAAAGTGGCCAGTGCGTGTTGTGCAAGAGCATTAGCTGATCGAGCTACATAATTTTTTCACATAGGATTATTAGTAGGGTTAAATCTTACACATGACTGAGATGTATCATCTATCGTGAACCACGAGGCTCAAAAATATTGCATTTTTACCGGATGGCTTTCCCATGAATTGGTTTGGTTCTCTGAAAAATTTACAGGTGAGATGGTGAGACTGCCGCAAAAGCACCCGTACGGCGCTTGACGTCTTGGCACAATAGATCACTGCTCTTCCCCCTCCTCCCCTATCTCCTCCCTCCCCTCCCTCCCCTTGTCGTCGCGTCGTCGACTCCAACCCCAACCACCATGGCGAGGCCGCCGCAGGAGGCGATCGACACCTTCGTGAGCATCACCGGCGCGGACGAGGCCGTCGCCGTCCGCAAGCTCGAGGTACGACCGGAAGCCCCCCTCTGTATGACTGTATCAGACCCAAAATCTCGCGTGAATCGCTTAGGGCTCGGGGGCGGATTTGGGCTCGTCGGGCTGGGGCTCGGGGCTAGGCTCGTGATTCTGCCTCCGGGCGTGGGAAGGGTGGGGGGTTCATGCGCCGCGGCGTCGCGCCATGGGGTTGGGCCGTTGAGGTGCGCCCGATTTGTTACTTGGCATGATGAATCCGTGGAGGCGCTTTCCGGAATTGGGTTACTTGAACAAATCCCGCTGGTTGGGTCTGTCCGATTGCTAGCTGAACACACTGGTTTTTGTGGAAACGCAGTTTAGATCACTGAATCCCCAATCAGTTTGGCACTGACACCATGTCCGTGTTAGATTTGCAGTTCCCGTTCAAAATGACTTGTTTGGTGCATCTTTAGGTTGGGCTCGTAGAATTCGTGAAAATTTCTCATATTTGTTCATCTGGAGTGCTCCACAGCTGAATTTAAGTTTTTGCAAGCTGGAAAATTCGTGGTTTAATTTCCTTATAAGCTGTCTAACTATACTCTCTAGTTCCCACCATCCAATGTGTTAGATTACTAGATCAGATGTTCTCTGATTTTAACTTGGAACACACAGAACAGTTGGGTACAGTGCTACCTTCAAATGGCCATCTCCCCTTCCCCTCAATCTAGACTAATCTTCTCTCGCGCTTGGACAATAGTTGTCTTAGGTGCATGAGAGGAAGAGAGAAACTTGAAGAGTGTTGTGTACTTGTGTGAGTTCATCTGTCTGATACATGCTCTAGTGTATTAATCTGAAGTGTTTGTTATCTGCAATGTTATTTTTCCTTTGGGTTATTATACTTCTAGTCATAATGGCTTACTGATCAATGCAACTCAGGAACATGGTGGCGACCTTAACACGGCGATCAATGCACATTTCAATGAAGGAGACAGCACAGTGTACATGTTCAATATTTTTCAGCACACTTTCATTAGATATTAAATTGAATTACTCTCCAGATGTCTATACTGTTCTGCTAGAACTAATGAATGAGATGCTGGTGTCTTACAGGAACAGAACCAATCAAAATAATATACCCGCGAGCCATGATGATATGATGGACCTGGATGAACCACTTGATAACACATTTCCAAGATCTTTGTTCCCTGAAACTTTGCGTGACCCTTTTGCACTGATGGATCCAAACTTTCAGCAAAGTTTTTTTGACAGAGTTGGTTCCATTGATACTTTCGGTCGTGGCCCACAGGTTTCACACCCTAGAGAGGTGAGAGAGATACCTATTGAAGTTAAGGATAGCAACCCTCAAACAGGCCCTTCTAGTCAAGCTCCTATTATTGAGGATGTCACTGGGCATGAATCTTCATATGGTCCTGAAGTTCGTGGGGCTATTGTAATTGATGATGATGACGAGCAGCCATCTGCGCCACCTTCTCTTCATGCTAATATCGATATTTCATTACAGTCAAACTCTTCAATTCCAACTGCTCCTCCATTGGTTCATGTTACTGACTATGACAATGACATAGAGGAGGAAATGATCCGGGCAGCAATCGAAGCTTCGAAAAAGGATGCTGAGGCAATGACAATTGTAAGCTTGCACACCCCCACCTCCTTTCCTTTAATCTGCCATGTGATCTTTTTGCCACACAAAAAATGGGAGTGACTAGAATGAGCTTGCCGCAGCTGATTTTTCTTCTCGAATGTGTTCTATTTTCTCCAACATGCTCAGTTTCATCAAGCTTGCTTTCTTATGTGCCTTATCTAATTTTTCCACAAATGTTAGGCAGCAGAGCAAGGAAGAGCTCAGCAGCCAGAGGGGGTAAACATTAGAGACCATTCTTTTGATGAAGAGGACAAGGAAACTGCAGGCGGAACGGCTGGAAGGTGAATATTAACTTTTACTAACTGGCTCTTTACTCGTCTGGCTAACCAACACTTAATCCCTTATACGTGTCCTTTCTTTTCGGAGGCAAGGATTAGCTACAGAAAAGGTTGGATCATCTAGGCAACCAATAGATGAAGATAGCTTCCAAGAGGATACGGAAGATGTAGAAGAACAACCATTAGTTAGACGTCGTTCTAGGCGCATCCCTTCTGGAAATGCTGAACCAGCACAACCTGTGCACATGGTTGATATCCCTCCCTCAAGTTCTCAGCCTCAAGGAAATTTGAATGTTCGCCAGAATAATGGAGACAATTTTCCATCAGAGGTATTTTAATCTGCAATACTAATCTTCACCTTAAGATTAAACTATATTTAAATCATTGTTCACATTCTTCTTTTGGAAAAGTGGGGTGGCATTTCTTCCGAGGAGCATGATGAAGCTGTTATGCTTGAAGCTGCAATGTTTGGTGGAATTCCAGAAGGACCCACATATCCATTCTCCATTCCATCTCATAGAAGCTCGAGTCTTTATCCCCCTGTAGAGCATGCTCCATCACCAGCATTAACTGAACAGCGGTTGTTACGAGAGCAGCAGGTTTGAACTTTACTTTGACCTTTCTGTTGGTAAATGCAATGAATACTATGTCATGATTATTATTTTGATTTGCAGGATGATGAATACCTTGCATCACTCCAAGCTGATCAAGAAAAAGAGTTGAAGGCCCTACAGGAGGCTGAGCTCCGTCACCTGGAAGAAACCGCTGCAAGAGAAGCTGCCCTTGAAAAACAGAAGCAAGAAGAGGAGGAAAGGCTTAAAAAACAACTGGAGGAAGAGGTACCCTTCTTATTTCTTAAAACTAATTTCGAAATTAATTGATCATATACAGCAGTGTTTTCAATATTTGACTGCTAGATAGTTAGACCATAACGTTCGGATTTTGAGCATATGAAACTTGGTGTTCGTCTATAATCTATCTTATGTTACAATGGCTCTATTTTAGGCTTGGCTGCTGAGTAATATACTTGCTGATACTCTACATCAAATTTAGATTGATATTCCCTAGCATACAAGAATATGCTGGCCTGAGATTAGTGTATTGTTATACTGTTATTTTTTACATTTTATTGAAAACAATTACTCATCATATTAATGTCAAAACTCATGTTTAGTAGGAAGCTATGTAGTGCAAGAGGATTCCCCAAGAAAAAAATTTGTGCCAGCTAGACCCATGTCCATAGGATGAGCTTGATAACCTGTTGCTTTCTTTCTGCAGTTTCATTGAGTCTTTGTCCATGTTTTTCTTTGTTCATGTTGTACTTGTATTCTGAACCATTGATGATGTGTGATGCTGTTCCTGATGTTTTATGCAAATAGGAGCTAGAGTCCAATCTCGCATCCAAACAAGCATCCTTGCCGTCAGAGCCGGCTGCAGATGAGGAAGGTGCTGTCACACTTGTAGTTCGCATGCCTGATGGTAGTCGACAGGGGCGTCGCTTTCTAAAATCTGATAAACTTCAGGTATGCTTACTTTCTTTCCTTCATTTTATATGAATATCCACTAATACATGCTTTTGTCTTGCTGTTTTGCTTGCAGTTCCTTTTCAATTTCTTAGACATTGGCAGGACTTACAAACCAGGAACCTACAGACTGGTAATTCACTACTGTTATTTCTTTTTTGAAGGTCACTACTGTTATTTTATTTATATTTAATATCTTTACTCCCACAAAGAGTGAACTCTATTAATTCAAATGAGTGGAATCTGGTGTTGCCCTTACTGCAATGGTATTGCGCATAACCTAATTTTCTTCTAATTAGTCGTGGATGTGAGAACCATGAGCTTACGGCTTGTTGGCTTATAAAGGACAGGGAGACTCATTTTAGGGGAATACAGTGGACTAGTGGAGAGTGTTTTCTTTGCTGCTCCTTCGCTGACTAATCTGGTGTTCAACTCTACTAATATGTCTGATATCTGATCTTGTTAGTGGAAAATCTTCTGGCAAATCAACTTAAGTCTTTGAAAACTGATAGGCCACTGTGCTTGGAAAACCATGTCCACACTGTAGTTGCTATCATTTGATTTGAGTGGAGATTTTTTTCCATTCTTCTGGTTAAATTGTTAGAAATTTTCCAGTCTGACTGTGACACATTTACCATTCTGTGTCATGCAGGTAAGGTCATACCCAAGGCGTGCTTTTACCACTGATGAGGGCGATATGTCATTTGGTGACCTTGGCCTAACAAGCAAGCAGGAAGCTTTATTTCTAGAACAGATTACTGAATAGAGAAGAAAGATTTAGTCATGGTTAGGGACACCATCGATCGAAAAGTTGTGGGTTTACATTTTTTTTACACGTGCTTTTGTTAGTAAAAATATTAAAACTGGTTTATGGTTCAGTCGAGCTTCCTCTTCTGCGGTGTGGAGTGGTGGTGATGCCGTGATGGTGATACTTTGCTCCTTTTGAGTTTGATGTAATATCAGGGTAAACCATAACAGCATGAAGCCGGGATATTTTTATAGGATGATACCTCTAGTTAAAACCATGTGACAATTGTTCGTTTCAAAGAGTTGATGAGAAACTACTATAATATAAGGTCTCCTTTGTCTGTTTCGTTATGGCAATGTACGCTGTTTCTTGTTCTCTTTGCTTTACTTTGATCAACAAACAGGACAGCATCAGATCAACAAATGGTCATTACATCCAGACGAAACGAAAACGACGATGCCATGCGATAACATGCACACAGGCTGTTCTCCTGCTCGCACGATCGAACTCGAACCCCAGCTTCTCCATCACTCTGCAGTGAGCAAACGGCGATTGATTAAATCCAGGTAGCTGGAGATGGAGATTGGAGATGGATGGATCGGTGGGTCTTACGGCAGGTGGCGCGCGGGAGGCCGCACTTGGCCGGCAGGCTGTTGATGATGTCGAGCGTGCTGCAGGCGCAGTCGCGCGACACGGCGCCCAGCGCCGAGCAGCAC
>KE373099.1:11958-30812 GCA_000418225.1 Zizania latifolia
TCTACAAGCATTTGATTTTTAGATTACACTGTGGATAATTTTCTATGTGTTCTAGTGTATGTCGAATGTTTGTTGACTTTCTTGAGAGGATCTGAGATGTACTAATTATTTCATCAAGTACTCGATTGTTTGCGAAAGAGTAGATTGTGCGTCTCTTCTTCGATAAGAACGCTTGTTTTCACTCATGAACGCACTCTGATCGATACTTGTGTTCCTCTTTAGTTGCTGTGTTCAAAAGTGCTTTTGGTGAAGTTTTTGTATTAACTTGCCTAGAGTGACTTTTCTAGCACAGCCTAGCGCTGAATTTCTTCAAGTCACTCGCAAGTTTGTTACAGGAGTTTGAGGAATTTTGTTTTATCTGTTTTGTTTTATTTTGCTCCCATTCACCCCCCCCCCCTCTGGTCGCTAGTTTCGATCCTACAAACTTCTGGCTCAGAGGCCCGAAACTTCCTGTCAAAGGGCCCGAAACTTCCGACTCAGGGCCAGAACTTCTAAAATCAACCTTCTGACTCAAATTTATTTTAGTCCGGAACTTTCGGGTCACACCCGGAACTTCCGAAAATAACCTTCTGACTCAGAATTTATTTCTGTCCAGAACTTCCGGTCCAATCAGAACTTCCAGACTAGGAACTTCCAGTCCAACCGGAACTTCCGAAAATAACATTCTGTATCGAAGTTTATTTCAGCCCGGAACTTCTAGGTCTCACCCAGAACTTCCAAAAATCCAACGAAAAACAATAGATCCAATCTAGTTCCACCACATATCACCTATATGTGATCGATCTAGATCGAACACTACACACGTAGGCTCTGCTAACACTGTTGGGTTATGGGGAGGCTACACTAGCGCTTAATTTCAAAAATTTACCCCGTTAGCCCAGGAACCATTCGTATAATGGGATCATGGATCGTTACCTTGAACCACGAGACATGCTCGGGCAGTGGAAGTAGAGTAAATGAAGCGCGTCCTCGAGCTACTCCTCCCGGTTCTGTTCGTTCATCGGCAATCTGGTGATGAAGACGACGCGATCCTACGATCCGGCGAACTCCACAGAAGGAAGACGAGCACCACTATTGGAGTAGTGCCTCCACGGTATCCACACGTCCAGGGATAGGATCACCTCGCACCGGTGTGCTAGCACCACTCACGAGATCCAGGAGATCGATCACAACGGTTGCGATCGAGGAGAGAAGAGAGGTGGCGGCTAGGGTTCAAAACCAGGAGTAACAGCAACCCTTTCGTGCTTGCCCCACTTCTCTTTATATAGTGTCCTCTCATGGGCCTTTAATTAGTATTAAAGCCCAATAGATCTAATTTGTTCGTCGGGACCTGGACCTTCCGATCTAACTGGAACTTCCGGTTCGTCCAGAAGGCAGCCCTAAACTTTCGATCCAACCAGAACTTTTGGCTCCTCCAGAAACCAAAATTAGGCTGGCCCAGAACTTCCGGATGCACTAGAACCCAGAACTACTGGCCTCAGGCTAGAACTTCCAGTTTCCCCATAATTCTCTTGGGCATATTTCCATCACCTCGAGCACTAAGAAGATCATTCTCTCTGAGGCTGACCCATTGAAGACAGCAACCATCGGGACAAAGCTTGACCCCAAATAGGAAATCCCACTCATCAGCTTCCTACACTCTAACATGGATATCTTCGCATGGAAACCCTTGGATATGCCTGGGGTTCCTCGGGAGCTGATCGAGCACAAACTCCATGTATACCTGACCACCAAGCCAATAAAGCAGAAGTTACAAAGGTTCGCACAAGACAGAAAAGAGGCAGCCTAGATCTCCCGCCTCCTAGCGGCAGGATTTATCCGTGAAGTTTACCACCTAGAATGGCTCGCCAACCTGGTCTAGATAAGAAAAAAGATGGGCCAGTGGCGAATGTGCGTCGACTACATCGACTTGAACAAGCATTGCCCGAAGGACCCCTTTGGGTTGCCTCAGATAGATTAAGTCATTGACTCGACAGCAGGGTGTTCTCTCTAGTATTTTCTCGATTGCTACTCTGGATATCACCAGATCAGCCTCAAAGAAGAAGACCAGGAGAAAACATCTTTTATCATGCCCTTCAGTGCATTTTGTTACACCACCATGCCATTTGGGCTCAAAAACGCAGGGGAAACATACCAGCACGCCATCTAGCGATGTCTCTCGGACCAAATTGGCCGTAACATTGAAGCCTACGTCGACGACATGGTCATAAAATCGAAAGAAGAAGATAACCTCATCAACGACATCGCCAAGACATTCATAAACCTATGGAGGTTCCGATGGAAGCTCAATCCCGATAAGTGTGTCTTTGGGGTACCGGCAGGCCAATTATTCGGGTTCATCGTTAGTAACCGGGGTATTGAGGCCAACCCGGACAAGATGGCGGCAATAATGAAGATGGAAAAACCCAATAACACCAAGAAAGTTCAGAAACTCACAGGCTACATGAAAACCCTTAGGAGATTTTTCTCTCGACTAGGGGAAAGGGGAGCTCCCTTCTTCAAATTATTGAAGAAAGAGGAAGATTTTCAATAGATGGCTGCGGCCGACGAGGCATTTTCAGCACCGAAGAAATTTTTAACTTCACCTCCAATTCTCACGGCTCCAAATCCAGAGGAGGTCCTCCTCCTCTATATCGCCACCACGACTAACATCGTTAGCATGGCTATGGTAGTTGAGTAGCCTGAGGAGGGAAATGTTTTCCCGGTCCAAAGGCCATACTTCATATTAGAAGTCCTTGGCATGTCAAAAGCGAGGTATCCACAAGTGCAGAAACTCCTTTATGTCGTCCTGCTCACTGCCCGAAAGCTAAAGTATTACTTCTAAGCCCACAAAATCATGGTCGTGATAGAATATCCCCTAGGCGACATACTCCACTATCGAGATGCAACCGGACAAATCGTAAAGTGGGCCGTTGAGATGGGGGAATATGCAATGGAGTTCCAATCCCGCACTGCCATAAAATCACAGGCTCTAGCCAACTTCATCACTGAGTGGACTGAGATCCAACTACCCCCGAGTCGAGAAAAAAAGGAATATTGGACGATGTACTTCGATGGCTCCCTAAACATAGATGGAGCCGGTGTAGGAATTCTCCTTATATCTCTGGAGGGGGAAGAGATGCATTACGTACTATAGCTACTATTCAAGGCTTCGAACAACACGGCCAAGTACGAAGCCATGATACATGGCCTCAAGATAGCAGTATCACTCGGGGTGAAATGGCTCATGGTCTACGGAGACTCCAAGCTAGCTATCAGCCAGGTTAACAAGGACTGGTCTTGTACTAGTGACAAGATGAACGCCTACTGCACTGAGGTACGAAAGCTTGAAGGCAAATTCTTTGGCCTAGAGTTTCACTATAACCCCGTGATGATAACTCACCGGCCGACACCCTAGCACGCCTTGGGTCCTCTCGAGCGACGGTCCCCTAAGGCGTGTTCATCCAAGAGCTCACCAAACCATCAATCAAAGATGACGAGTGCTAGGTCACCAGTTCACCAATAATCATCGTCGTGGCTGAAGATGTCGATGACTGGCGATAGCCCATCATCGAGCATATCTTAAAAGGCACAACTCCAGAAGACAAAGCCACGGCCGAGCGCCTAACACGTCGAAGCAAGCAATACGTGGTCATCGGGGATAAACTATACAAGCATGCAGCTTCAACAAGGGTACTTCAGAAGTGCATACTACCAAGCGAAGGTCTCCAGATCCTTAATAAAGTTCATGTGGGAGCATGTGGCCTCACGCCGGAGCCAAAACACTAGTCGAAAAGGCCTTTCGGTTAGGCTTTTATTGGCCAATAGCCAACAATGACGCTAAAGAACTTGTTAAAAGGTGCACCGGGTGCCAGTTCTTCGCCAAGCAAAATCACCTACTAACTCAAGCTCTTGAAACAATCCAGCCGACTTGGCCCTTCTCTTACTGGGGGCTCAACATGGCCGGCCTCTTCCAGAAGGCTCCTCAAGGGATTGACCGGCTACTAGTAGCCATCAATAAATTCACCAAGTAGATAGAAGTAACGCCACTGAAAAACTGCATAGCCAAAAAAGCAGCGCAATTTATCGAAGGAATCACCTACCAGTTCGGCGTCCCAAACTAAAAAATAACCGACCTTGGGACTTAGTTTACAGCAAATAATTTTTTGGACTTATGCGAAGAAAGACTGATCGTGGTCAATTATGCGTCAGTCACGCATCCTTGAGCCAATAGGAAATGTGAGCATGCCAACGGGATGATCCTTCGGGGACTAAAAGACTAAATCTTCGACCCCTTACAAAAAATACACCGGGAGGTGGCTCTAAAAACTCCCCACAGTACTCAGGGAGCTCCACACATAGCCAAATAGGGGCATAGGACATACGCCTTTCTTTCTCGTCTATGGCTCTGAGGCGATCCTCCCAAGTGACATGCTACACAAATCCCCTCGAGTCCAGTACTACAACGAGAGAGCAGTAGAACAAACCAGGGCCGAAGATATTGAATCCATTGAAGAAGCCCAGGTAGCAGCTATAGTACAAGTGGATCAGTATCAACAGACCCTTCGGCGGTATCTTGACCGCAATGTGCAAAGGAGAAGCTTCAAGGTCGGTGACTTCGTACTTCATCGAGTACAATCAACCGTCGGGATGCACAAACTATATGCCCCCTGAGAAGGACCTTTTATCATCACCGAAGTAACAAGACCAGGGGCATACAGACAAATATGAGAAGATGGGCAAGCAGTACCAAACTCCTAGAATATTGAGCACCTTCGTCGATTTTATGCCTAACAATGTTCTGTAAAATAACTTTTTTCAATAAAATATGTTCAGGCACTCGTCGACCCCGTGGTGTTGTTCCTTCACCGACCTCGCTGACTACTTCCCTCCCCAGATGTGTAGCTAGACCAAGAAAGGGTCAGCCTTAGGGCTGTACACCCACAGTTGAGCATATGTTCTCGCCGACCTCGTCGACTACTTCTCCCTAAACATGCAATTAGGCCGAGAAGGGGTCAGCCTTAGGGCTGTACACCCACAGTCGAGTATTTTCTCTCGTTGACGTCACCGACTAGTTCCTTCTCCAGACATGCAATTAGGCTAGGAAGGGGTCAGCCTTAGGACTGTACACCAGCAATCAAGCCTTAGGGTCAGCCTTAGGGCTGTACACCCGTAGGATGGGGATGCTGGTTATATCCCCATCCGTGTTGGGCACTAAATGGCCATCGTGCATGCAACCGGACCTGGGAGAAGATCAACTCTTCAGTCGTACACCCACAACCGTGCATCTTCGAAGAACTCGCTGACCCATGCAGACTACATCCCCCTCTGAGTTGTGCGCCACATGGCTGCCGTGCATGCAATCTGACCCAGGAGAGGGTCGGCTACTTAGCCGTACACCCGCAGTCTTGCATCTTCATTGACTTCGCCAAATCTACCGTGTGGGTGATAGCACACTATGCACGGTACAAGTTGTGTAAGGCAAAATAATGCATCTTTATTTTTCAAGACTAATCTTGTGCAGGGATTATATTACTTCAAAGAGGATGACACAACACTTCTACGATGACTACATTACTTCAAAGAAAGGGACCCAGCCTCCTTCAAATAACAAGAAGAAAAGGGTGTATAGACGGTCAGAGACAGCATTCTGCAAAGCAAACATGGTGGCTACGGATGATGAGGTTCTCACTGTAGCTTCACGCGATTCAGGATCAGCTAATCACAACTGTAATGAGCACCAAGGCTCCCGAGGGCTGCTACTATGGTAACAGCGACTCCGCACGACCCTGGTTTCGACCGAGGGAGATAGTCGCCGACCCTGAGAGACCAGCATAAAGGGAGACCGCCTTCTTCACCAAGAGGAAAAATAGCGTAATAGCGGGGCTAGAAGCTACCTTCAGAGCACCTGCATTGCCAGACGTCTCTAGCTCCTCTCGCCAGATCAAGCCTCTACCTTGGCACCCAGATGTTAAGACAGGCAACACAAGAGTGCCGAATGATAGAAAATAAGCGGAAGGAGCTACATCGAGAAAAAGACTTAAGGATAGCATGACATCATCCTGCACCACGCCAAGACGGAGATCATAGATCACACTATGAAGGCAAAACAGATTTATGTGAAAACAAACACACCAAATGAACCTGAAGTTGTGAGCTCTCAACACCTAGGCCCGCCAAGTTCATGACCGAACCAGCACACCACAGATTCATGGAACGGCAACCAACATCAACAACAATATTTCCCTTGCAGAGGTTAGGAGAAGAGGCTCTGACGAAAGGCAAAGCGGAAGAAGTGTGTAAGGATGAAGAGGAACTTTGTTGTGAAGGCAAAAGGGGTGCTTCAGTTTAAATAGGGGTGCCGCCTCAAGCACCTGCCATCATTACCATGGAGAGGGCCACTTCGGTTGTCGTGCGCTTTATGGCGAGGGGGACAGGACGGCTTCACCTTTTTATCTGCACCCGTGCTTTGCACCTCACGTGTGGCTCTGTCAGAAATAAAGCGTCCCTGTCCCTTTATCTACCACGCATTGATTGCGGACAGAGGAAGAGGTTATGAAATATCTTTTTGGGTGCACCAGGCGAAGTCCATGACGTTTGGGATCATCTACGCCTATGGGTCCCATGCCTAGGGGCTCACACGATCGAGGACCCTCAAGCTCAGGGCCTCACGCGCTCAATGACCCTCACGTCTGGGGGCTCGCCCAATCAAGGGTCTCTCCATCCCTAGGGGCTCACATACTCGGGGACTCTCGAGCCCGAGAACCTTGCCTTCTCAAGTATCCGAGCTCTCCCTTGCCTTCTCAAGTATCCGAGCTCTCGAGGACCCGAAGGGTTGAAGGTTGACATACTTGAAGATTCAAGTTTAACTATGCTCGAGGCCATCATGGTCTCGGGACTTTAGATACGGCCTCCCCCAATGAGGCCTCGACATCAATGATCCTAGGAGACAAGTTCATCAATAAAGTTTCAAAGGACTTCCCGAAGGTTTTATCAGGTGACAAGGAGTTACAAAAGGCTTTTCTTGCAGGTTATTTTTTTGACCCTCGAGCAAAATATTCATTTAACTCGAGGCTCGGGGGCTACACCGTGTGGGTGCACCTACACAGTGCACCTCACACGAAAGAAGGAGATCAAAGCTTTTTCATTCAAAACCATCAAAATTCAGCGGAAGTATTAAAGTTTTAAATTAAAGGAGAGCTCCTCCCAGCTTGTTTTGTCGAAGATTTTTTCAACCAAGCTAAGAAGACCTCGGGGGCTACTATCGAGGATGTGACCCCTGGGTACCCCATAATTGGACTTATCAGTTCAGACCGAGAGCAGGCCAAGTCCAGCATTGTCATTCGGTATGGCCCACGAAGCGGGGTTCAGCTCCGATAAGGAAGATTGAGTCCTTATCGGGTAGTTGGACTCCGAATATGGCATAAAGAGATATATTTATACCAGAATCCTTGTAATTAAGGATTTAACACTGAGTTTGGTAGGGAATCCTAGATCAACTCAGGATAGAGTCCTGGGTTGATTGGGCTCACCCCCTGAGTATATAAAGGAGGCGAGGCACCCCCTATAGACAATCTGATCTAAGATTTCTAGCGTATTTTTCTTGCTTTCAACGCCTTAAGCCTCCATAGCTTAATTGCGTCGTATTGTAAGTTGCACCATCATATTAGACACCAAAACACTGGACATAGGGTTATTATCCTTTGAGAGACCCAAACCAGTATAAACCTTGGCTCTTGTGTTCTAGAGTCGACCATCGGGTTTGAAGGCGCTACGCTTCTCTTACACATATCTAATCACCACCTCGGGTACCCACTTGGGTGGACTGCTTTGTGATTCACTGACATCACGTAACTACCTTCTCGGCCCGTCATGAGACTCTTCGATGAAAACCTAGCCTAAGGCTCTTAGGCAGATGATGGTGAAACTTTTGCGTCATGACCTCCCTAGAGGCATCATCTTGAAGGTCTTATTGCTCGCCTTTGCCGTTCCCTTACAGGTTCATCTTTCAGCATGCGCTAGCTCCCTTGTTGGATGCGAGTCTTGCTAAAGGGTTGCTTGTATGATTTGGTTTTGTTGAGTGTTGGTGTCTCTCCTGCTAACATTGGTCGGTCTCGCCTAGCGATGACTCGCTTGATGTTAGTGCTACCCTTGGTTCATGGGTGGAAGCTGCTGGCCCGTGCAGAGTGTATTTTTGTTTTTTCCTGGTTACAATCTCCTGGGTTATAATCTTGTATTTTTCTCCGTCTTAATTAATATAAACCCCACTGTCTTGTTTGAACTGCTTAAAAATACAGTTTATCTTATCTCATGCAAAAAAATTGGCAATTTTCTAGGTCAATTTGCTATTTTTAATTAATTAAATAGGTTTCTAGGATTTAAATTGAAACAGATCAAATTTGAACTGCAAGTGCATGAAATAATGAACAAAATTATACAAAAAAATCATATTCATGTTTTTTAGTCCATTTTTAGGCCTTATCCACTAAATTAAAAGAAGTTTTGAGATATCTCGTTGAAGACACTCGATCGGCAACATGCACGTTATTGTTTTTAATTTTTTTTAAAAAATCATACGAAGTCTAAAAAAGAAGACTTGTCGTGGTGTCATGATATGATACCTAGAGGCAGTGGTAAAAATTTGAAAATGTTTTGAGAAATGTGAAGAAAAACTAAAAAAATATATTTGGAAAAAAATTAAAAATAAATAAAATCTTTGCCGAGTGTTATAAACGGGCACTCGACAACCATTATAAATTAATAAAAAAATTTGCCATTACTGAGGCCAGGAGGAGGCGAGAGGCATGGTCGTTACTAGATCGGTGATGGCCCACTCGATATGGCACGCACCCCCACTCTCTCAGCTTAGAGCCCGAAGCCTACACGGATTGCCCTTACCGAGCTCCAAGTTAGTTGTATTTCATTCATTCTCAAAGCCTTTTACATTCTTTGCATTGGAAAGGTAATAACATTGCGGTGACGGCACGTAGGCCTAGCTAGAGAAAGAGAGAAGGCAGAGGGGGAATATGCCAGCATAGATGCAGGCCTAGGCCAAGATACAGGCCTAGCAGGCCCAGATGCAACAATATTAGGAGTAGATGATTATCGGGGATGTGACCCCCGGGTACCCCGCGGTTGGGCTTATCAGTCTAGACCAAGGGTAGGCCAAGACCAGCATTGACCATTCGGTATGGCCCATAGAGAGGGATTCAGCACTGATAAGGAAGGACGAGTCCTTATCGGGTAGTTGAGCTCTGGATATGGCATAAAGAGATATGATTGTACCAGAATCCTTGTAATTAGAGATTTAGCACCCGAGTTTATTAGGCAATCCTAGATCGACTCAAGATAGAGTTCTGGTTTATTGGGCTCACCTCCTGAGTATATAAAAGAGGCGAGGCACCCCCATTGACAACTTACTTCATCATATTTTTCTTACTTTCGACGCCCTTAAGCCTCTATAGCTTAATCGTGTTGTCTTGTAAGCTCTACCACCATATTATACAACAAAACACTAGACGTAGAGTTATTATCCTAAGGGAGACCCGAACCAGTATAAATCTTGGCTCTTGTGTTCTAGAGTCAACCATCGGGTTCGAAGGCACTGTGCTTCCCTTACACACGTCTAATCACCACCTCGGGTATCCCCTTGGGTGGACTGCTCGGTGATTCATCGACAGTTGACATGCTAGGTAGGGGATCATGTCGCTTTCACCAGGATCTGATGGGATCTCTTTTAGATTTTCTCGTGCCCACTGGCTCAATGTTCGTATTTGGGAGTCTGACATTCATCAAGGACTCAGTGGGGCGGCTCGTCCTATCGAGCCCATCATCGAGCGCTACTCGCGAATTGACTGAATGAGGAGACTCAGCTTTTCCTTCGTCCTCCGAATAGGGTAGTCAGTTGTGTCATGCCCGAGACCCGGTTAGCCCCGAGCACTACATCATCTTCTCTGGCGAAAAGGGGTGAACAGTCTGGCATCGGTGGGCATGGACCGGGTTGATCAGCAAGCTTGAAGCTAATCGATAACCAGACGGCCTCTGATTTCTAGCCAATCTTGTCATGATGACCGAAGGGGTGCTGTCTACAACCAGCAGTGAGCAGCGTCGACACGCTGAAGATAACTAGATCGAACAAGATGACAGGGTTCGCTGAAACCTCGAGGGTGAATTCACCTTGGAATTTGACGGAGAGAAAGTCTTCAAAACTTCAGCTGCCAACCTGGTGGCAATCGAGAGGGCTTTCAGCTCCCTCCCTAAGACACTGGAGCTGTGACGAGCGAAAGCCATGGCCCAGGCGATAGCAACACAGATCAACACCTCGGCCCTGGCTCCAACTCGACCACCGACTCCTTCCCCAAAGGACAAGGAGGGTGACAATCTGGACCAATATCAGCCATCACATGACCAGGATCCACCCGTCAACAGTCCACGTGGTGGTCACTCATTACCACCACCGCCCTTGGGAGGATGGAACAGGTTACGTTCTAAAATCCGCAAGCGGGCGAACAATCAAGGCAACCATGAAAACAGTCAGAGCAGCATTGGCAGTAGCACTGATCATGGTGACTCATATGGAATCGAGGGTCGAATTCACCACAATCGCAGGAGAAGCAGAAGCCGAGATGACCATGGCAGTTTTCCCGCATTTATGAGTCACCCTAAGGCAAGTTAGGTGGCCGAGATCGTTCTGCCCTATGACAATCGAGCCGTACGATGGCAAGATGGATCCTTCGTAGTGGCTACAACTCTACTACACAGCCATCCGCGTAGCTGGAGGAGATGAAGGGATGATGGCTATTTACCTTCCGGTCATGCTCTCCTTGTCCGCTAACAACTGGCTCTCTAGCCTACCCAGGAACTCCATCGACTCCTAGGTGCAACTCCGTTCAGCCTTCATCGACACTACCAAGGAATGTGGTAGAAGCCAGGGACCTGATATGACTTACAACAGTTACGGCAGAAGAAAGATGAGTCACTTCATGACTTCATTCGGAGATTCTCTGAAAAGAGGACTACCATCATAGATGTCGAGGAGCGTGATATCATTAACTGCTTCACAGATGCCCTACACCACACTTTCAAGTTGCATGGGGCTCTCGTAAGAAAGAAGTCAAAAACTATAGCTAGAAGATCTCCATCGCAGAAAGTTACTTCGATTGTGAAGACGCTCGAAGGGAAAAGATAGAGCGTTCACGCCACAAGAGTCAATCCCACCAGGCTAGGGATGATCGCCCTTGGTCCCCCCGACGAGAAGACGATCGTTTGAGATCCTCTCGGGGCAAGCAGGACAGAAAAAGAAAGACAGAGAGAACCGTGGAGGCGGCTTACAGCTCACGACGTCAGGAAGACGATGCCATGTTGGAGGAACTTGACAAACCTTGCCTGTTTCATCCAAAGGGCAAGCATACCATACGCAAATGCAATTCCCTACAAGACGCTCTAGTCAAGGAATCCCACAGTAATTCCCGCCAAGGTAAGTGACGCTAGGATAGTGACGACACCCCAAGAAAATATAATAGGGCCCAAGACAACAATGATTTCTAAGAACCTCATAAGAAGTTCAACATCGTCTTTGGTGGTCCCACATTGGCCGAGACTAAATGGCAACAGAAGGTTTTGGATCGATGAATCAAAGCCACAGGATTCGAGAAAGTCCAATAGCTATGATGGTCAGAAGTCCCAATCACCTTCTCCCTAGATGACCAATGGACCAACATCCTCAAAACTAGGTGGTGGCCGTTGGTCGTCGACCCGGTGATATTCAAAGTACGTATGAGGCGGGACTTGATCGACGGCGAAAGTAGATTGGACATCCTTTTTTGCTAGTCTCTCATCAACCTCAGTATTTCAGTCGACAGCCTCCGCAAAGAAGACAATTTCCCATTCTATGGCATCATACCCAGACAAGGCTCGGTGCCCCTTGGCTCGATAACCTTGCCAGTCACGTTCGACTATCAAGATAATTATAGGACCGAGCACGTAACCTTTTGGGTTACGCAGTATGACATCTCGTTCCATGCCATCCTTAGAAGACCGTCCATAGCCAAATTCATGGCTGTCGGGCACTACCCGTACTTGGTGCTCAAGATGTTGGGTCCTAGCAGAGTCATCACTGTATGGGGGAATATCGGCACTTCTCGGGCATGCAAAAAAGATAGTCTCGCCCTGGCCAAAGCTATCGATCTGTCGACTCGTATGGAGGAAACCCTCAGGTAAGTCTGAGCGCATCCTCTCGAAGCCTCAGAAGTGCTAGCTAAGGCTCCAACTTCCTCAGGGATCTCTACCATGCCCTCGAGCACTAAGAAGATCATCCTCTCCAAAGCCGACCCATCAAAGACAGTGACCATTAGGGTAGGGCTTAACCCTAAATAGGAAATCACGCTCGTCAGCTTCCTGCGCTCTAATATGGATATCTTTGCATGGAAGTCCTTCGACATGCTTGGGGTTTCTCAGGAGCTGATCGAGCACGAACTCCACGTATACCCAACCACCAAACCAATAAAATAGAAGCTATGAAAGTTCGCACAAGACAGGAAGGAAGCAATCAAAGCCAAGATCAGTCGCCTCCTAGCAGTGGGGTTCATCCGCGAAGTTTACCACCTAGAGTGGCTCACCAACCTAGTCCTAGTAAGAAAGAAGATAGGACAAAGGTGAATGTGCGTCGACTACACCAACCTAAACAAGCACTACCCAAAGGACCCTTTTGGGTTACCTCGAATAGACCAAGTCGTTGACTCAATAGTAGGATGTTCTCTCCTATTCTTCCTTGACTGTTACTCTGGTTATCATCAGATCAGCCTTAAAAAAGAAGATCAAGAGAAGACATCCTTCATCACACCATTTTGAGCATATTGTTATATACCACCATGTCATTCGGACTAAAAAATACAGGGGCGACGTATCAACGGGCCATCCAGCAGTGTCTCTCGGACCAGATCAGCCACAACGTCAAGGCATATGTCGATGACATAGTCATAAAGTTGAGAGAAGAAGATAACTTCATACACAACATCACCGATACATTCACAAACCTGTGGAAATTCTAATGGAAGCTCAACCCTGATAAATGCGTCTTCGGGGTACCGTCAGGACAACTGCTCGGGTTCATCGTCAGCAACCGAGGCATTGAGGCTAACCAAGACAAGATAGCAGCAATAATGAAGATAGAAAAACCCAACAACACCAAGAAAGTCCAGAAGCTCACAGGCTGCATAATAGCCCTCGGGAGGTTCATCTCTTGGCTAGGAGAAAGGGGAGCCCCCTTCTTCAAATTATTGAAGAAAGAAGGGAATTTTCAATGGACGGCTGAGGCTAACGAGGCATCCATGCAGGAGCGTGCGGCAATCACGTCGGGGCTAGGACGCTGGTCGCAAAGGCATTCTAATCAGGTTTCTACTAGCCGATAGCCAACAACGACGCTAAAGAATTAGTTAGAAAGTGCACCGGCTGTCAGTTCTTCACCAAGCAAAGTCACCTGCCAGCTCAAGCCCTTCAAACAATCCCACCAACTTGGCCCTTCGCCCACTGGGGGCTCGACATGGTCGGCCCCTTTCAGAAAGCTTCCTAAGAAATCGACCGGCTGCTGGTAGCCATTAACAAATTCACCAAGTGGATAGAAGTTATACCACTCAAGAATTACACAGCCAAAAAAGTAGCACAATTTATTGAGGGAATCACCTATCAGTTTGGTGTCCTGAACTAAATCATAACCAACCTCGGGACTCAGTTCACAGCAAATGATTTCTAGGATTTTTCCGAGGAAAGATTGATCGAGATCAAATATGCGTTAGTCGCTCACCCTCGAGCCAATGGGCAATGTGAGTGTGCTAACGGGATGATCCTCCAAGTCCTAAAGGCCCGAATTTTTGACCCCTTATAGAAGTATGCCGAGAGGTGGCTCCAGGAACTCCCCATAGTACTCTGGGGGCTCCGCACACAGCGAAACAGGGGCATGGGGCAGACACCCTTCTTCCTTGTCTACGGCTCCGAGACAATTCTCCCGAGCGACATGTTACACAAATCCCCTCGAGTCCAATACAACGACGAAGGGACAACAGAGAAAACAAGGGCCGAAGACATCGATTCCATCAAAGAAGCCCAAATGTCGGCTACAATATAATCATATCGGTACCAACAAACTCTTCGTCGATACCACAACCGCAACGTGCAGTGTAGAAACTTCAAAGTCAGTGACTTGATACTCCGCCGTGTACAGTCGATCGTCGAGATGCATAAATTATCCGCCCCCTGGGAAGGACCTTTTATTATCACGGAAGTAACAAGGTTAGGGGCCTAGAGGTTAATGCGAGAGGACGGGCAAGCAGTACCAAACTCCTAGAACATCGAGCACCTCTGTCGATTTTATGCTTAAACATATTTTTACATAATATAACTCTTCGCTGTTAATACAACATGTTCAGGCACTCGTCGACCCTACGACGTCATTTCTCCACCGATCTCGCCGAGCCAAGAGTCACATACCACATGGTGAAGATAAAACAGATTCACACAAGAACAAACATACTAAACAAACCTGAAATCTTGAACCTTTATCAACCAGAACAGCCAGGTTCATGGCCAAGCCAGCACGCCACGGAATCATGGAGCAGCAAGCGACATCAACAAATTCTCCCTTAAGGAGGTTAAGAAAAAGAAATTTTGGCAGAAAGCAAAGCAGAAGAAACAAAGGTAAGGAAGCGCTTTGTTGCAAAGGCAGAGGGGGAGGGACGCCGGTTTAAATAGAAGCATTCCCTTAAGTACCTTCTCTACCGCTATAGTAGGCGCCGCTTCGGTCGCCATGTGCTTTATGGCGAAGAGGGTGGAATGGCTCTCACCTCCTTATCTGCGTCGGCACTCTGCATGCCGCACGTGGCTTTGTCAGAGATAGGGCATCTTCAGTCCTTTCGTCTGCCATGCATTAACTATGGACAAGAGAAGAAATTATGGAACATCCTTTTGGACGCACCAGGCGAAGTCCGCGACGATTGAGATCGCCTGCACCGGTGGGCCTCGCGCCTATGGGCTCGCGTGCGCTCGAAGATACTCAAGCCCAAGGGCTCACGCGTGCTCGAGGACCCTCAAGCTCGAGGGCTCACCTGACCAGAGGTGTGAGCGCTCAGGGGCTGGTATGCTCGAGGACTCATAAGTCCGATAATACTCGCCTTCTCGAGCATCTCGGCGATCGAAGACCCGAGTGGCTGAACATCGACATACTCGAAGATTCAAAGTCAATCTTGCTTGAGACCATCACCCTTTTTGGGACTTCAACCACGGCCTTTTCCTAGCAAGGCCTCAACGCCAACAGAAGACAAGCTCATCAGATGAATTTTTAAAGGGTTATTTTTTGCAGGTTATCTTTTGACCCTCGAGCTAAATGTTCCATTTAACTTAAGGCTCGGGAGTTACACCGTATGGGTGCACCTACATGGTGCACCTCACACGAAAGGAAGAAATTAAAGCTTTTTCAAGACCATCAATGTTCAGCAAAGGTGTCAAAGTTTCAGACTGAATGAGAGCTCCTCCTAGCTTGTTTCGTTGAAAGATTTTTTTCCAACCAAGCTAAGAAGAACTCATAGGCTGCTGTCGGGGATATGACTCCCGGATACCCCATGACTAGACCTATCAGTCCAGACCAAGGGCAGGCCAAGACCAGCATTGACCATCTGGTACAGCCCATGGAGAGGGGTTCAATACCGATAAGAAAGGACTAGTCCTTATCGGGTAGTTGAGCTCTGGATATGGCATAAAGAGATATGTTTGTACTAGAATCCTTGTAATTAGGAATTTAGCACCCGAGTTTGGTAGGTAATCCTAGATTGACTCGAGATAGAGTTCTGGGTTATTGGGCTCATCTCCTAAGTATATAAAGGAGACGAGACACCCTAGAGACATCTAACTTCATCATATTTTTCTTACTTTTGATGCCCTTAAGCCTCCATAGCTTAATCACGTCAACTTGTAAGCTCCACCACCATATTATACACTAAAACACTGGACGTAGGGTTATTATCCTCTAGAAGACCTAAACTAGTATAAATCTTGGCTCTTGTGTTCTAGAGTCGACCATCGGGTTCGAAGGCACTGCGTTTCTCTTACACATATCTAATCATTACCTCGGGTACCCTTTTGAGTGAACTGCTCGGTAATTCACCGACAATGATAGATTATTATGGTCAGAAGGGCCAGTCTCTACCACCGATGCCACCCCCTCCTGCAATCCCTCAACCATCTCCGCACACTCTACAGAGCGGCAATGTGAGTTTCTAACCCTGTAGTTATCATTTTTGCTATATACAGTTATGCTAACTAACTCCTTTTTGTCATGACCATCGTGGGCTTCAGGATCGAATCAGCCAGAGCAGGACAAATAGCCTTGGAATCTTTGGGAGCTATGCAAGAAGTAGGTTGTAAACTTTTTAGTTGCCTAACTTTGTAAAGCACTTGTGAAATTAACATGTCATGTCAACGTGTGGTGTCTGTGATGGAGGACACAACTTTATCAACTTGTGATGGATTTGTGAACTTGTGATGATTTGATGAAATGTGATGTGAATTTTATGGATTATTTGAAATGTGTGTGTGGATTTTGTGAAATGTGGCACGGATTTGAATGTGACGTCGATTTGTATGTGATGTGGTTGTGGATATGTATGTGAATGTATATGTGAATTTGTGAATTGTAGAGTTTACTGAATTTTGGAAGAAAATTTGAAAAACAAAATTGAGGGTTTGTCGTAAACACTCGACAAAGAGCCCCAAATGCATAGAATCGTATCACGTGGTGCGATTCTGTGTGTTCTGGTAATGTTTGCCCAGTGCCTGGCATGGTACTCGGCCAAACCACCACTTTTTGCCGAGTGCCAAATCAGGCACTCGGCAATCTACCAAATCCAACGCCCCCCTCCCGAGCGCCACATGTCCAGTGTTTGCTGAGTGCCATGCCAGGCACTTGGCAAACAACTAGTTTCCTTGAGCGCCATGTGTCTAGGGTTTGCCGAGTGCCATGTCGGGCACTCGGTAAAGCCGAGGTGACACTCGACAAAGGGTTTGTCGAGTGCCTCACAAAATACACTCGGTGAACCCTTGTTCGTCGACCTAGAGTTTGCCGAGTGTTTTTCACCTAGTACAACACTCAGTAAACCCTTCGCCGAGTGTTTTTAGGCTTCATCGAGTGCCAACGGCACTTGGCAAACCACTGTTTTTTCGTAGTGCCTCCAATCCTTTATATAAGTCGTTCTAGACTTCTCAACTTTTTTCAAATGCAAATCATTTTATAACTTTAGACATGTTTCCTATTTCTTTCATGCTGGTTATTGTAAAATAAATGATACCGTTCTTATAAATAAATAAGTCATTTTTAAAATGGAAATAAATGAGTCATAATAAAATTAATAATCAAATTATTTGAGTTGATTTTCTTAATTATTACACACAATTTTAAAACGCAGTCAGAGAGAGAATATTACATGTGTTGTTTTCGAAAAATCGTCGGCCCAGATTGTTTATTTCTTTCTGATTGGTCACAAAATGCAAGTTTATATTCATTAACACCCATGACACAATCAAATTAATTAAACAACTGAACCGGCCGGCGAGTCACTTTCTGAACCGGAGAAGAGTTCCGGTGGCGGTGCTCCCTGCACTTCGTTCGAAAAAAAACATTTAGTTTTCAGTTTGTAGTGCTTGGCGTGATGCTGACCCAGATGGACTCTCAGTTCTCCAAAGTCGTCGTGTTGTTTTAAAGAGGATACGATGAAGTCGTTACAGTCCATACTTGATTAGGAGTTTCTCTTTGTTTCGTTTTGCTGCGGCTCAATTGAACGTCGTACTCCGCATGTCGTACTGCCACTGCGGCATAAAAAAGACTCGGCATTTATTAAATAAGAGGTTAAGAACTGAATCATGTAAAAGCTAAACCGACATCTAGACGGAAAATTGGATCCTCGCGTACAAAATATCGCCGCAAAATTCAATAAGAAGAAGTATTTGAAATGAAACAAATTCCTCTTCATTCCGTGCACAAACGAGTGTATCTAAAAAATCGTAATTCTGACAAATTTATTTGTACCTTTTATATATTTAAGCATATATTGAGTAGATTCAAAATCTTAGGACACACGAGTGTATCTCAAAATAAATTTTGTATTGTTGACATTTCTTTCTTTCTTTTATATATTTAAGCATATATTGATCCGTATTTACACAAGTGTACAAGCGAACGTGTGAAAAAAAACTCCGGCTAGCGTGTGCTAGTGCAATTGGCAAGCGTTTGGACTAGCCGTCGGTTACCCCGAAAAGTAAGAACGAATCAGTTGCCGGGACAAACATCATTAGTAATAGATAAGACTTTATGTAGATAATTTGATTTAAAATATAGTTTATTTTAGATTTAGACATATATATTAAAGAGACAAGCTATATTATTATCACTGGTGGATATATAACAAGTGGTTGGATGAAGTAATAACTAATCAAATTCAAGAGATTTCAAGAATAAAAATTACTTTTTTATATGTATTTTTTATTACATTTAGAAAAAACCGAACACCGTCCAAGATTACTCCGCACACTCAGATTCGCCCTCGCTGTACGGCACTAGCACGCAGCACGGGCAACTCATGCAATGCAACATTTGTTCCTTTCCCTTTAGTTACATTAGATAAGTAATGTTGACTCTTTAATTACATTTTGTACATAGAACCACAAATCATATATATAATTGCTCCTTTATATATATATGTGTATATATATATATCACAAAGGAGAAAATATCGAAATAAAAGAACAAATATTAGCTCATGTGTGAATGACAATAAAACTCCCACAACTCATCCCCACGCTGCCGTCACGCTCCACGGGAAGAAGTACGCCTC
>KE373099.1:44129-59979 GCA_000418225.1 Zizania latifolia
TAGCGCGGCAGAGCACTCATGGAGCACGCGAGCAGCGTGGGGCAGCGGGTAACGCGCACGGCGCGGCGTGGCGCGGCCAGAGCGCGGCGCAGTCTGGACTCGACCAAGGCCATGCACAACGTGGCCAAGTGGGGCACGTAGCACGCACAGCGTAGAAACATCACCTACGACAACTTCGATCCTTCTTCGGCAAGAATCTTCATCAAGTTTTCAGTATAAACTTCCTGCACTCAACCTGTTTGATAAAATGTCTCTACGAGTTTGTACTGCGTCCTAGCTGTTTGATTAAATGACTGCAAGCACCTTATTTTCAGATTGTCCTCTAAATGATTATTCATGCGTTCTAGTACTTATCTAGTGTTTGGTGTTTTGCCGAAAAGGTTCTGAGATGCATTACCCATTCTTCAAGTACTTGATTGCTTGCACGAAAGTGGTTTTTGCATATCTTTTGCTATAAGAACATCTGTCGTTCTTTGAGTCATTGGTTCTGAAAGTGCTTGTTGAGAAGTTTGTATCAACTTGTCACAAGTGATCATCTTAATACGGCCCTGGGCTAAATCCTATCAAGTCACTCACAAGTTTGTTACACGAGTTTGAGGATTTTTATTTTATCCGCTGTGTTTTATTTTGCGCCCATTCACCCCCCCTCTGGTCGCTCGTTTCGATCCTACAGCCACCTCCAGTCACCGATCGTTGTCGCTCCACCGCTTGCCGGTCACTGTCGACCCTATCAACAACTTCGCCGTCGTTCACCGGTGACCCTCTGCCCCTTCGCCATTGCCACCGGTTGCCGGTGTGCCGTTCCCGCCGTCAACCCAACCCGCTCGCCGCCTTCCTCTTGCCGACATGGCCGCCGCGTCAGCGCCACGTCCGCCGCCCCTGCCAGCATGGCCGCCACATGGCTACCACGTGGCCCTGCTTGCGCGCGCACGCATTCGCACCTGCTGACGCCATAATTCTGATTTTTTTTAGAAAAATAATTCAGTATTTCATCATAATTCGATTTTATTTTCAGAATTTATAGAACAACGTTTAAACTTCAAAAATTCATATCTAATTCACCTGAACTCTAAATTTAACCATTCAATTTGCTGAATTTTTCTAAAATTGATCTCTACCTAATAAAAATATGTTCACATACAAAATGGTTTCTCTATTGTACTGTTTTAATTTATTATTGTTATTTTGTACTGTTGTTTAGTCTCCGAAGTGTCCGAAGAGCCTATATACATTGAGGAAGCGCCCATTTTCATCCCTGTTCAGCAAGGCAAGTGGTTCAATCCCTGTTATTGATCATGTTGAGCCCATGTTTAAAAGCTTCTATTCATTCAAAAGTTCTTTTATTTTCGAATGTCATCGGGAATAAGAATTAAACCTGCTTGTTTAGCCTCCTGTTGTTATGTACATATTCCTTAATTACCTTAGGACTAATAATTAGACCAGAATTAAATCCTTACTAAGATTATTCTGGAATGCCTAGGATTGCTTAGCCCTGCTTAGTAACTAGTATCACTTAATTGTGCTCATTAATTGCCTCTGTGATACATCTGCACTTAGGAGTTTCCTTCTGGAGTCTAATACAAATCGTAACAAAGTTCAGATCAGTACAAGATATTTTTCGCTTTTTTCTTCTCTTTTTCTAAATTTTGCCTATCCCCTCTTTCATTTGTTCTCTCTAGCAAAATGGTGCAGACTCACCATATCA
Organism: Zizania latifolia; assembly: GCA_000418225.1. Classification (NCBI taxonomy): domain Eukaryota; kingdom Viridiplantae; phylum Streptophyta; class Magnoliopsida; order Poales; family Poaceae; genus Zizania; species Zizania latifolia. The sequence continues at coordinate 45,835 of KE373099.1, forward strand.
ACTCTCAAGAAGATATGAAAGAAGCTGGTGGATCCAACAACAGACAGCCTCAGCCTCAGCCTCACCTTCCTCCTCCCATGTTAGAGAACCCCACCTTGGTTTAAGTGCTTGCTTATCAGAATCAGCTCGTGGCCATGTTGATGAATCAGATGCAGACCCAGCAGCGTGTACCACCTGCTCAACCCCCACCTGCACCTGTCCCGGTTCAGAATAAGTTGTTAGAATTCCTCCGTGTGAGGCCGCTTGTTTTCTCTAGCACTACCAACCTAGTGGAGGCTAGTGACTGGCTATTCACTATTGAGAAGAAGTTAGAAGTTCTGTAGTGCACTAATCAAGAGAAAGTTGCTTTTGCTTCCCACCAACTTCAATGTCCAACAGGAGAATGGTGGAGTCGCTTCAAAGAGAACCGAGTTGATGGAACAGAGATTACTTGGATAGATTTTTCAGCTGGTTTCAGGAAGGCCCATGTTCCTGATGGACTAGTGGCTTTGAAGAAGCGGGAATTTCATGCCATCAAGCAAGAGAATCGTTCTGTTACTGAATATCTGCATGAGTTTAATCAATTGGCCCATTACTCCCCTAAAGATGTGAAGTCAGATGCTAAACGTCGAGAGAAGTTCCTTTGAGGTCCGAATGGTGAAGTGGCCGTTCATCTGATTTCTAGAGATTATATCGATTTTTAGAAATTGGTTGATAAGTCAATTCGTCAAGAAGATCAGCATAATAGGATGCAGTCCAAGAAGCTTCGTATGGCTCAGAACCAACAGTCAAACAATCAGAAGGCCCATTTTATGATGGTGCCATAGCAACAACAGTCAGGAGAACCCAATGCTTAGGCCAATCGTCCTCGTTAGTTCTATGCTGCTAGTAGGAGTGGAAACACTAGCAATGCATCTCAAGCTTATCGCCCCAATACGCCTCACACTGCCTCGGTCACTGGTGCTAATCAAGTTTCTTTGAAGAATAAAAATGGGAAACCAGTGGTGTGCTATAACTGCTACAAGCCTAGCCATTGTTCTGATAGGTGCCCGGAGCCCAAGCGTTAGAATAGGACTACAGCAGCCCTAGCTCAAGCCCCTACCAGACAAGTCAAAGCTAGAGTGCACCATGTGACAGCAGAAGAGGCTCAAGCTGCCCTTGATGTGGTATTGTGTACGTTTCCTGTTAACTCAATACTTGCAACAGTACTTTTTGATTCTGGTGCAACTCATTCTTTCATATAAAAAAGTTTTGTGGAAAAATATAGAATGGATGTAGAGTCCCTCCCCCATTCATTAGTAATATGTACTCCTAGTCACCAGATGCCTACTTCTTTTTTTAGTCCTCTGGTAACCATTGAAATCCTTGATGTCTCTTTTCTAGCCAACCTCATCTTAATAGAATTCAAAGACCTAGATGTCATTTTGGAAATGGATTAGTTAGTAAAACATGAGTATAAAATTAAGTGTGCGACTAGAGAAGTCACCGTAACTAATCACCTTGGCCAAACCATCACTTTCTACAACCCGAACCCATCTAGTTTGAAGACAATGTTGAATGAAGTCAAGATTGAACAAATATCTGTGGTTCAAGAGTATTCCGATGTCTTTCTAGAAGAGTTACCTGGTATGCCACCCATAAGAGATATTGAGTTTAGAATAGATCTAGTTCCCGGTACAGCACCAATTCATAAGAGACCGTATCGGATGGCCTCGAATGAATTAGCTAAAGTAAAGAAACAAGTAGAAGAATTGTTGGAGAAAGGATACATTCGACCGAGTACTTCTCCCTAGGGAGCACCAGTTGTCTTCGTGGAGAAGAAGGATAAGTCCAAGAGAATGTGTGTGGATTATAGAGCTTTGAATGAAGTCACTATCAAGAACAAGTATCCTCTTCCGTGCATTGATGATTTGTTTGATCAGCTGCAAGGAGCTACAGTTTTCTCCAAGGTAGATCCTCGGTCAGGGTACCATCAACTGAGAATTTGAGAGGAAGATATCCCAAAGACAGCTTTTACAACCCGTTATGTATTGTTCAAGTACCTGGTGATATCCTTTGGGTTGACTAATGCTCCTGCTTTCTTTATGAACTTGATGAACAGTGTGTTTATGGAATATCTAGACAAGTTTGTTGTATTGATGATATCCTTATATATTCCAAGATGGAGAAAGATCATGCCGCCCATTTACACCTTGCACTTCAGAAGCTGAGAGAACATCAGTTGTATGCTAAGTTAAGTAAGTGTGAGTTTTGGTTGAAGGAAGTAAAGTTTTTGGGTCACATTATTACTTCCACAGGAGTTGCAGTTGATACCAGCACAGTTGAAGCCGTTACTAATTGGGTGCAATCTAAGAATACTACCGAGATAAGGAGTTTTCTTGGACTTGTAGGTTATTACCATCGGTTTATTGAGAATTTCTTTAAGATAGCCAATCCTATGACCAAGTTGTTACAGAAGGATGAGAAATTTGTGTGGACACCTGAGTATGAAGGAAGTTTTATTGAGTTGAAAAAGAGATTGGTATTAGCCCCAGTGCTAATTCTGCATGATCCCAAAGGAGATTTCTAAGTATATTGTGATGCATCTCGTCAATGTTTAGGATGTGTGTTGATGCAATAAGGAAAGGTAGTTGCTTATGCTTCTCGATAGCTAAGACCTCATGAGTTAATTTACCTGACCCATGACTTAGAGATGCCTACAGTGGTCTATGCTCTAAAGATTTGGCATCATTATCTCATTGGGAATCATAGAAAGATCTTTACAGATCATAAGAGTTTGAAGTATATATTCGCTCAATCAGATTTGAACCTTCATTAGAGAAGATGGCTCGAGTTAGTTAAAGATTATGATGTTTGTATTCAGGATCATCCTGGTAAGGATAATATTGTAGCAGATGCTCTTGGTCATAAGACCTATGGGAATGCTATTTCAGTCGAGGAGGTATCTTTGGAGTTACTACAAGAGTTTGAGAAGTTAAGCCTGAATGTTGTTCCAAGCAGATTTGTAGCAGCCTTAGAAGCTCAGCCTTCACTGCTAGATCAGATCCGTGGAGCTTAAGTGAATGACCCTTATATTCTTGAGGTTAAGGAAATCATGAAGAAAGGGAAAGCTCATAAATTTATTAAAGACGAACAAGGTACCTAATGGTATGAAAGTCATATCTGTATACCAGATAAGAAGGAGTTGAAGGATCTCATACTCCGTGAAGACCCATGAGACCCAGTGTATCAAGATCTTTGAGAAAAGTTTTGGTGGCCAAGTATGTGCCGAGAGATAGTAGAGTATATGGTAATATGTGATGTATGCCAGAGAGTAAAAGCAGAAAATCAGAGACCTACAGGGTTACTCCAACCTTTGAGGCTGCCCGAATGGAAGTGGAAAGAAGTTGGAATGGATTTCGTAATAGGATTGCCAACAACCTTGGGATATGACTCAATTTGGGATATTGTTGATCGGTTAACAAAAGTAGCTCATTTCTTGCCAGTCAGAACTTCCTATACCAGTAGTCGATTGGCTGAAATATATATGGCTAGAATCGTTTGTTTGCATGGAGTTCCTAAAAAGATAGTGTCAGACAGAGGAAGTCAGTTTACTTCTAAGTTTTGGCAGAAACTACAAGAAGAATTGCGTACTCGCCTAAATTTCAGTATAGCTTATCTCCCCCAGACAGATCGACTAGACAGAAAGAGTAAACCAGATTATAGAGGATATGTTGAGAGCCTGCGCTCTAGACTTCAGAGGATCGTGGGATAATAACCTGTCTTACACTGAGTTCTCTTATAATAATAGTTACCAAGCTAGTCTTCAGATGTCCCCATTCAAAGTCTTGTATGGGAGGAAGTGTTGGACACCGTTGTTTTGGGATCAGATTGGTGAAGATCAAGTCTTTGTCACAGATATCATAAGAGAGTTTGAAAGAAAAGTAAGAATCATTTAAGATCATTTGAAGGTTGCTCAGTCGAGGCAAAAGAGTTATGCCGACAACTGTCTTTGAGATCTCAGTTTCGAGGAAGGAGATTTTGTATACCTTAGAGTTACCCCTTTTTGTGGAGTTCGTCATTTTCAGACCAAAGGAAAGTTGGCACCACGCTTTGTCGGACTATACCGGATAACAAATTGAAGAGGAGAAGTCACGTATGAGTTGGAGTTACCCCCATCCATGGCGGATATCCACAATGTGTTCCATGTGTCCCAATTAAAGAAGTGTCTACGTGTTCCCTCTGAAGCAGCAGATGTCGAATAGATAGAACTTCAAGAAGATTTGACATGTGGAAAAGCCTGTTCATATTCTAGAGGTCAACGAAAGAAGAACTCGGAATAAGGTTGTGAAGTTTTGTAAAGTTCAGTGGAGTAATCATTCGGAAGGCGAAGCCACGTGGGAGCGTGAGGATGAGTTAAGAGCCACCCATCCGCACCTTTTTCCAAGCAGCTCTGAATCTCGAGGTCGAGATTCTGTTTAAGGCGGTAGGTTTGTCCTAGCTTAAAATTTTCCAAATATAAAAGTAATAAAAGCAGTGAATGAAATAAAATGAAATGGAATTTTTCCTAAACAAAAAGAAAGGATTTTTTAGTATAAAAATTTGTGGAAGAAATTTTTGAAAATAAAATATTGCTGAATTTTTTTTGCAAAAGTCTCTAAAAATGTAAAGAATTTTACAGGAATTTTTCTAAGCTAAAAATATCTTTTTTTGAATTTTGGAAGTCCTTTTCTAAAAGAAAAAGAATTAAAAAAAAATGAATTTTCCGTCCGTTTTGGGCAGACTCCCGCTGGCCCATCCTCGTGCGCGTTTCCCCGTAAGCCCAACCGCCGCCGCCACCATGCGCAGCCATTGACAGGTGGGTCCTACCTGTCAGACCTGTCCCAAACCTCCCGCTCACGCCCATGCCACGTAGCCACAGTGCTCGCAATGCACAATCTGCTGTCGCCGAGCCCGTGGGCCTAATCCGAGCCCGCCGTTCGCTCCGCCGCACCCCGCTAGCCTTTTCCCCCAAGGAATCGGGCCTGGCCCATGCCCACAACCGCCTCTGTGCCACCCGCCCGAAACCCAAACGGCCGCCCGCCATTGCCACTGCCGTGTAGCTCGCTAATTCCATCGGCCGCCGCTATAAAAAGCCCCCCATGTGCCCTGTCGTCGCCCTAAAACCCTAGACCGAGCTATAGCGCCGCCGTTTGCCCCCACGTCGTGAGCCTTGCCTTCGCTGCTCGCCGCTGCCTCCAGTTGCCGATCGTCGTCGCTTCGCCAGTCACCGGTCGCCGCCGACCCCACCATCGCCTTCGCCATCATCCACCAGTCACCGTCCGCCCCTCCGCCGTCACCACCAATCGTCGGAGCCACGTTCCCGCCATCAACCCGAGCCACCCACTGCCTCCCTCTCGCCATCGGTTTTCTCCCGTAGCCGCCTCTCACCGTCGTCGACTCCAGTGAGTTCGCCATGCTCTCCTAATCTCACCGATGCCCTCACCGTTGGTCGCCAGGCCACCAGTCACCGGCGACCACCAGTCCCCGTGCCATCGCCCGTCACCTTGGCGTGGCGCGACGTGGCCGCTGCATCAGCGTCGCGTCAGCGCCACATCCGCCGCCCCTGCTAGCGTGGCCACCACGTGGCTACCACATGGCCCCGCCTGCACGCACGCACGTTCACCCCTGCTGACGCTATAATTCTGATTTTTCTTTAGAAAAATAATTCAGTATTTTGTCATAATTCAATTTTATTTTCGAAATTTATAAAATAGTGTTTAAACTTCAAAAATTCATATCTAATTCATCTGAACTCCAAATTTAACCATTCAAATTGCAGAATTTTTCTAAAATTGAGCTCTACCTAATAAAAATATGTTCACACATAGAATGGTTGATCTATTATACTGTTTTAATTTATCATTGTTCTGTTGTACTGTTGTTTAGTCTCCGAAGCGCCCAAAGAGCCTATATACGTCGAGGAAGCGCCCATTTTCATCCCTGTTCAACAAGGCAAGTGGTTCAAGCCCTGTTATTGATTATGTTGAACCCATGTTTAAAAGCTTCTATTCGTTCAAAAGTGCTTTAATTTTCGAATGTCATCGGGAATGGGAATTAAACCTGCTTGTTTAGCCTCCATTGTTATGTACCTATTCCTTGATTATCTTGGGACTAATAATTGGACCATAATTAAATCCTTACTAAGATTATTCTGTAATGCCTAGAATTGTTAGCCCTGCTTAGAAACTAGTATCACTTAATTATGCTCATTAATTGCCACTGTTACCTTAATGCTGATTCATTTATTTAATGGCTACTTATGAAACTGGTTCATGCTTAATTCAACTAAAACTTGGTTGAGGTGGGTTGTGAGTACGTGGTTTTGCTAGTCGTACTCATGACACTTAAGGACCGGTTCATGAGCTGCCTATTGCAATGTTTTAATAGTACTTACCACAAGCCAGCTTGGATAATGGTCTGACCTATAGCCTAGGGATCCTAGTGGAGCATCGAGACCGCCGGTAGCCCTCTACTCTTCGTAGTCTCTGCTATTGCTAGATTGGAGCGCTAGGAGCATCTACACCGGGGCATCAGGATAGATTGCTACCTGGGGTGCGAAGCTTGGAGGATCTAGGTGAAAGGGTCTTATCACAGCTCTTTTCTGAGGTACCGTGCTGTATCGAGGCTTACGGTGACATGTTGTTGGGCTGTGTCTTGTGGGTAAAGTTATGCACCTCTGATCAGAGTAAAACTATTCGAATAGCTGTGCCCACGGTTAAGGACAGGGCTGCGCAATGTTTTTCTTGATTAGTCCTATAGTTACTTAATTAATCTGCTGTTTAATTTTGTTTAACCTGGTTAGCTCTGGTTTAGAGTGGTTTGGTTGGTTTTGGGCCTGATGACTCTGGGTAAGAGTTATTCAGTGAATGGTTAATCTTGTTCTAAGGCTTACAACTTAATTAGTTCAACTCTTTAAATTCTACGTCTCTTTAATGCTGTTTTATGCAAAGTTAGCCCTATTATATCTTCCTTTATTATCCGTGTGCATTATAACTGTTCTGCTTGGATTATTTGCTGAGTATTCCAAATACTCACCCTTGAATTCCCCTACTATCAGAAGAGGAGTTGGTTAGCAAGGATGAAGGTGGTGTCTTTTGAGCTAGGCCCAGTCAAGTCTGCCTATGAAGTGGAGTCGCCGCTACGTCAATAAGAAATCATTTAGGAGTTTATTATGATTGTCATTAGTGTTTTGAGGTTCCAATGCTACCTCTGTAATAAAGTACTTTATTTATGCTGTCGTGAATAATTATGCTTTTGATTTCTAATAAATTGTCTATTGTATGCCTCGGCTGATTCTTGGATGAGGGTACTTACAATGAATAGCAAGAAAATGATTGGAATTTTCCGGCGTGACAAATGCCTGGCTAGACGATTGACTCGACCGAGCTGAAGTGATTGACGAAAATCCCACAACACCCAAGGCAAGCTCTAGTTAGTACGCTGGGTCTGCAAGTCACCAAAATGGGGTTTCTAAGGAAGGCAGCCGTCCCGATTCTAGGCAGAGGGATACCCAATTGGGTAGGACCATGTTTCTCGAGACCCCATCGCCAATATCACCTTCGTCCACTAGACTCTCATGGGCTACCACAAACCCTAGAACTATAAGAGGCAAGTGTGATCCTCCATGTGGCCACACAACAGCTGACGAGGGGAACAGACCAGGGTACTTCCTCAGGACCCACTCGGTGCCAACGCTGAAGGACCCAGAGACAAGACTAGCATGAAAAGTTCCTCCTATCGAAGGACCACTGCGACGCAAGATAGATGATCAATCAAGGCCATGAGGGCGACAACACCAATGCCTGAACCCGGGCCCCAAGGCCGTTTTAGGCCAACTTTGATGCTGCCCTTTCGCAGATTTTCAAGCCTCACCATCTCCTGAATTTTTTCCTGTTCAGCTATGTACTCTTGTACCTTAGTCCATGTGTAAATAAAGTTGAAGATTATTTTCTATAATCTTTTCTCGCTGACTAGCAAGGCCCGATCCCTCACGATTCAATGCAAAGTGTCATACACCTAGTCTACCGGTTGTGCCCCTATAATCAGCTCTAGGTGTGGCGCTAGCAACCATGTTGTCAGTGAATTGCTGAGCAGTCCACCCAAGGGGTACCCGAGGTGGTGAATAGTGGATCGGGGAAGCGTGTCACTCTAGAAAACAAGAGCTAAGATTTATACTGGTTTAGGCCTCTTGAAGGACAATAGCCCTACGTCTAGTGTTTTGGTGTATTATATGGTGTCTAAGCTTACAAAGCATAAAAGCATGAAGAATAAGATACAATTGGATTAGGTTAGGTGTCTCTAGGGGTGCCTCGCCCCATTTATATAGTCAAGGGGCGAGCCCAACAACCCAAGACTCTACTTGGAGTCGATTCCCTTATGCCCGAGATTTCTTACCGAACTTGAGTCCTAATTCTTTAATTACAAGGACTCTAGTACAAATATATCTTTCCATACAAGATTTAGAGTTCAGTTTCTAGATAAGAACCTAATATTCTATATTGGAACTAAACCCCCTTCATAGGCCATACTAGATTCCAATGCTGGACTTGGCCTGCTCTCGGTCTAGGCTGATAAGCCCATTGTGGGGTACCCAAGGGGCATATCTCCAATTCATGTGGGTGAAAAAGAGCTGGCAACAGCGCCCCTCTCGATACACGACCAAGTGCTAAGATCCTCGGTGGCTTGAGTCCTCGGCCACAACTTCGCCCACTGTTTGCCAAGTCCCGAGGACTCGTGATGCCTGACATCCAGTACGCGTGCAGATGGTATTAGATCCCTGCGTCGAGGACTCTTAGGAAACCAAAGGATATTGTTTCTATAACAAGAAACTCGATAAAGTGTTTGTCGTCCGACATGGTGTATTCTTAGAGAAAGAGTTTCTCTCGAGAAGGGTTAGTGGGAGCTCGGTGCAACTCGAGGAGGTTCGAGAAACAACTAAAAATGTTTTAACTCCCATAGAACCACAATAGGATAATCAAGGTGTTGAAGAACCTGTTACATCATGTAGGTTAGAGAGGTTGCGCCGAGAACCTTAAAGGTTCATGTTCTCGACCACTCAGGATTGAGATGTATTGTTGTTGGACAACGATGAGCCCAAGACCTATGAAGAAGCGGTGGGACTAGACTGTAAGAAATGGCTTGGAGCCATGAGATCCGAGCTTGAATCCATGTACACCAATCAAGTTTAGAACTTAGTTGATCCACCCGATGGTGTAAAAACCATTGAGTGTAAATGGGTATTCAAGAAGAAGATAGATATAGATGAAAATGTTCACATCTATAAAGCACGATTGGTGGCTAAAGGTTTTAAACAGATTCAAGATATTGATTATGATGAATCCTTCTCGCCCGTCGCAATGCTAAAATCTATCCGGATCATTTTAGCGATTGCTGCATATTTTGATTATGAAATATGGTAGGTGGATGTCAAAACGACTTTTCTTATTGGAAATATGAGTGAGGATGTGTGCATGACACAGTCGACCGGTTTTGTCGATCCACAATCAGCTGGAAACATATGCAAACTGCAGAAGTCCATTTATGGATTGAAGCAAGCATCTCAGAGTTAGGATATTCGTTTTGATGATTTGATCAAAGGGTTTGGTTTCATCAAAAACGAAGAAGAGCCTTGCGTTTATAGGAAGGCTAGTGAGAGCACATTTATATTTCTCTTCTTGTATGTGGATAACATATTGTTAATTGGAAATGATATATCTATGTTGGAGTCTATTAAGTCTTCATTTAAAAAATAGTTCTCCATCTCCATAGTTCCTGTCCTTCGGGTCATTACGCTTCAAGTCTCCATGAACTTGTATCAGTCTATTATATCTAATAGCATTATACTAATTACATGAGCAGAAGCATCACATGTCGACTCGCAGGTCGTACAACAATAGAACAGCCTTGGGCTGCAATTAACCATGACACGTAGGCCATAAAAATTACACGTATGCATCATATACATCACAAGGCCATACCAGTCATAATATTCTTTGCAAAAACAAGTTAGGCGTAGAATTTACACATAATTGAACAAGACCCGGAACTTCTGACTTAAAGGCCCGGAACTTCCGAGTCAAACCCAGAACTTCTAAAATCACCCTTCTGTATCGAATTTATTTTGGCCTGGAACTTCTGGGTCACACCCGGAACTTCTGAAAATAACCTTCTGTACAGAATTTATTTTGGTCCGGAACTTCTGGGTCATACCAGGAACTTCCAAAAACAACCTTCTGTATCGAAGTTTATTTTGGCCCGGAACTTCTGGGTCACACCTGAATCTTCCAAAAATCCGACGCAAAAACAATAGATCTAATCTATTTCCATCACATATCACCTATATGTGCGCGATCCAGATCGAACACTACGCACGTAGGCTCTGATACCACTGTTGGGTTATGGGGAGGCTACGCTAGCATTAAATTCAAATTTTTTACCCCGTTCGCCTACAAACCATGCGTGTAATGGGATCATAGATCATTACCTCTAGCTACGAGACGCGCTAGGGTAGCAGAAGTAGAGTTAATGAAGCGTGTTCTCGATCGGCTTCGCTCAGTTCCGTCCGTTCGTCGGCGATGAAGACGACGCAGTCTGGTGACCTCCATGGGAAGATCAGCACCGTAGTAGCAGCGGCGTCTCTAAGGTATCCACACGTACAGGGACGAGATCACTTCATGTTGGTATGCTAGTACCACACGGGAAGTTACGTGAGAGACGGCCACAACCGGTGTAGCTAGGGTTAGATCGAAGCAACAACCAAGCAGTCTTTTCATCCTAGCCCCTCCTCTCCTTATATAGTGCCCTCTCATGGGCCTTTAATCAATATTAAAGCCCAACAGATCTAATCTATTTGTCTGGCCCGAAAGTTCTGTGCTAAGCCTAGAACTTTCGAAAATAATATTCTGTATCGAATTTATTTTGACCTGGAAGTTCCGGTTCTATCCGGAACTTTTAGACCTGGAACTTCTAGTTCGTCCAGAATTCACCTTTCAGTCAAGCTCGAAACTTTCGGTCCAACTGGAACTTCTAGTTCCTCCAAAAACCAAAATTGGGGCTGGCCCAGAACTTCCGGTCTAACTAGAACTTTCGGATACTCTAGAACCCGGAACTTTCGGCCTCAGGCCAGAACTTCCAGTTTCCCCAGAATTCTCTTGGGCATATTTCCATCAGATATACCCATATCTACTAAAGTCATCGTAAAAGTTATGAAGTACTGAAAACCACCGCTAGCTATCGAGCTCTTTGATCCACACACATCAGTATGAATGAGTTCTAATAAGTCACTTGCCCTCTCACTTTGACATGTGAAAGGAGCCTTTATCATCTTGCCAAGTAAACAAGATTCATATGTCTCAAATAATTCAAAATCAAATGAGTCAAGAAGACCATCTCTATGGAGCTTCTCCATGCGTCTCTCATTTATATGACCCAAACGACAATGCTAGATATACGTGGGATTTAAATCATTAAGACATTGCCTTTTAGTATTAATGTTATACATAGGTGATCCTTCAAGGTGTAAAACGTATAATCCATTCTGCAATGGAATATGATAATAGAACACATCTCTAAGATAAAGTGAACAACTATTGTTCATTGATCTAAAGTCATAACCTTCTGCTTGCAAACAGGAAGCATAAATTACGTTTTTACATAGAGATGGAACATAATAATAATTATTTAGTTCCAAAACTAGTCTTGAAGGTAGTGTCAATGGCATGGTTCCCAAAGCAACCGCGGCAACTCTTGCTCCATTGCCCACGCGAAGATCTACTTCACCCTTCATCAAACTCCTACTTCTTCTCAGACCCTGCAACCCCTTGCAGATGTGAGCAACTGATCTGGTATCAAATACCTAAGAATCAAAAGATAAAGTAGCAAGATTGATTTCTATAATATTTATACCTAAAGCAGAAGTCTCACTTCTTTTCTTTTTCATATCTTCTAAGTATTTATTGCAGTTTCTTTTCAAATGACCCAACTCCTTACAGTAAAAATAAACCGCATCTTGAGCCACCCCTTTCTTATTATAATTGGTCTTAGAAGTACTCGCGATCTCATCGGGAGTCAACTTTCTTTTGACCACACACTTCTTTACTCGGGGTTGATATTTGCCCTTTTGCAGCATCATCACATGACTGTTGTTTTTTTTAATGCTCTCATCGATGGTTTTAAGCATCCCATGTAATTCCGTCAAGGTTTTATCCATACTATCCATATGATAATTGAGTATGAACGGTTCAAAATTTGATGGCAGGGATATTGAAGAATCAAGTCAGTAGCCAACTCTTAGCTAAAGGGATAGCCTAGCTTTTCTATACTCTCAATATAACCAATTATCTTGATGACATGTGGACTGATGGGATTCCCTTCAGCAAGCCTGCACGCAAACAAGGATTTTGAGGTGTTAAACCTCTCGACCCTTGCTTGGTTCTCAAACATGCCACGCAAACCCACAATGATATTGTAAGCGTCTGTGTTCTCATAGCTTCTGAAGCTCAGAGGATATTGTGACAAGCATGAGACAGCTCACATCAAGGACATCATTAGTGTGCTTCTTATAAGCATACCGTGCAGCCACAGTAGCATTATCTGGTAAATTATGAGGGTAAGGACTTTCAAGAACATACTCTTTTCGTTATTGCTTAAAAACAATTATTAAATTTCTATACCAATCCATAAAGTTTGTTCTATTAAGTTTTTCTTTCTCAAGGATAGATCACAAATTAAAAAAACTAGACGTGGTAGAGGCTGACATGATCTACAACATAAGATATATAAAATTTAGCATCTACATTTATGTCAATCTTTTATTAAACTATTTAACAAAAGATTCTTCCACTATGCTTTAGAAACCAAAACATCCTTCTCGGTTACAAAGTGGGTCAAGATCCTTATTTCACTAACTTCTAGTAAGCTTTGGCATCACTGCTAGAAATTAATGACGTGGGGTAAGCAACACCTTACTAATCACATCTCCATGTGACTCCTACGTCGAGACCGATTTTTCGGTAATTTAAAAATTAAATAATAAATCAATTTCTAAAATTCATTAACATCAAAGTAATTAAAATAAAGAAGCGAAAATATGGGCATAAAAAAAATTTTCATTTTAAAATCGTAAGCAGGAAAGTTTTTCCCATGTTTTCCTTACTTTGAAATTTGCTTCCCAAGAATTTTCGCTAATTTTTGGAGCAATGGATTTAATTTCTTAATTACAAAGAGAACATAAGTAATAATTTTAATTCAAAAATCCTTCTTTATCTTCGATCTTTGATCCGATCTTCTATCGTATCCTGTTCCTTTATCTTGTATCCAAAGATGCCTTTGAATCTCTTTCTTCATTAAAAATCTCATTCAATCGAATTCCCTTTCCATTCGTGAAATTCGAATTTACTAGTTGAATTTGAATTTTATCAAAATTCCTTGAATTCTAAAATCTTTCAAACTCATTTAGGAAGGTTTCCCGTTCCTTTGAAAATTAGTGGTTTTGTATTTAAAATCAGAATTTCTAATTTTGACGCGAATGCAAAATTATTAATTTTTCCAAACAATGGAATATTCTGTAATATTCTTTGGTGTCCGTTTTGAATTCTTGTCAAACCTTGAAAATTCATCTGAAAGTTTGAAAATCGATATTGAGGAAATTTTGTGCAAAAGCCTTTCTTTTCCTTTTCTTTTCCTCTTTTTCCTTTTTCCCTTTCTTTTTCTTTTTGTTTGCCTTCCCTTTTCTCTTTCCTTCTTTTTCTTTTTCTTTCCTTTCCTCTCTCTTCGCTGGCTGCCTTCTTCCTCCCGTGCGCTGCATCTCTTTTTTTCCCTGCGCGCAGCATCTCTTCTCCCCTGTGCGCAGCTCTCCTGCTTCCCTCCTCCCTCCTCCCCGCCAGCCTGCTCCTCCTCTCTGGTCCAGGCCCAGCCGTCGCCCCCTGGCCCGAGCCCGCGCCTCTAGTCCCTCGCGCACCCGCGCCTTGCGCCCTGCCGTGTGCGCGCCGCCATGGCCCAACCTCCTCCCAGTTTCCATGCCGCCGCCGCCCCTTCTTCCGGTGAATCCTCAACCTCCTGGCGTTCTTATCCCTTCCTCCTCCCTCCTCTATAAAAGCCCGGCGCCCTCTCCTCTCTTTTTCCATCGCAGCCGCCGCCATGACGCCG
>KE373099.1:69239-83196 GCA_000418225.1 Zizania latifolia
CCTCCTCCTCCTCCTCCGCCTCCGCCTCCTGCTCCCGCCGTCGCCGCTGCTGCTGCAGGAGCATCAGCACCTGCCTGCCGTGCTCCTGCAGGCCAAACCCGCCGCGGCCTCCCTGCTCGTCCATCCCCCACCCACGCAGCCAAGAACGGAGGCGATCGAGGGAGCGGGCGAAGAAAACCAAGGCAGGGTTGGGGTTGGGGAGAGAGGGGGAGGAGGACGAGGAGGTGTGGCTGCTTCTTTTAGTGTTGCGCCCATGCCGTGCTGCGTGCTGAGCTAAGCTCGGAGCGCGGTGGGTGGTGGCTCGCTTGCGCCCGCAGCCCCGCAGCCCCGCAGCCCCGCACGCACGCACGCTACCTGCTTGGAGGTTGCCCCCCGCTTTCGTGCGGTTTTTGGAGACTTTTTTGCGGGTTTAGCCAACTTTTTTTCGGGGTGCGGCCGCGCAGACGCAGCGGTTTCGCATCGCAAGCGAGCTTTCTCCCTTCCTTGCTCTGGCTGGGTAGGGTTGCATTGAATTTTTTTTAATAATATATTTTTTATTTAAAATTTTAAATTTGGTACGTGGATTTTAAAATTTACAAAAAAAATCTTCTATCATGGTATACCGATCTAGGTCGGTCAACCCTAAATCGGCATACCATATGTCGATCTAGGTCGATCGGCTAGATCGGCTGGTGCCTTAGGTCCTGTCGACATTTGATCTGCCGATCTAGATCAACTGTCGATAGGAGCTCTATATAAGGGGGCCGAAGCCCCTCTCCTAGCCACCGCGCGTCCAAGCCCACATTCTCCCCCAAGGCTTTAGGTATGCTCTCTCCTCCCCTCTCTTATTTTCTTTAGGTAGTTGTAGGTGTAGGGTAGGAAGTTTAGTAGTAGATTAGGGTAATTTAAGAGTAGATTAGGAGTAATTTAGGAATAGTTTAGCAGTTACTTTGGAGTAATTTAGGACTAGTTTAGTAGTATTTTAGGGGTAGTTTAATAGTACTTTAGGAGTATTTTGGTGGTACTTTTAGAGTAATTTAAACATTGTTTAGAGATAATTTAGGGGTATTTTAGAGATATTTTAGAGGTACTTTAAACATACTTTAGAGATAATTTATGAGTACTTTAGAGATAATTTAGAGGTACTTTAAACATACTTTAGCGATAATTTGGGGTTACTTTGGAGATAATTTAGAGGTACTTTAAACATAGTTTAGAGATAATTAAGGGTAACTTTAGGGATAATTTAGAGGTACTTTAAACATACTTTGACGATAATTTAGAGATAGTTTAGAGATAATTTAGATGTACTTTAAACATACTTTAGCGATAATTAAGGGGTACTTTAGGGATAATTTAGAGGTACTTTAAACATACTTTAGCGATAATTTAGGGTACTTTAGAGATAATTTAGAGGTACTTTAGGGATAATTTAGAGGTACTTTAACATACCTTATTCTGTGTAGCTTTCTGACGCGTGCTAGCCTATTGACGTAAGACCCGACCGTGACTGCATCCACTGTTGTTCCAGGTATTTCAACGTAATTTACATTTGTTGTACACATTGCTATAGAATATTTTTTGGTACTTCGGATATAGCCTTTGTGCACATAGTAACTTAATGATGTAAATTTATGTAATTTCATATTTTGTATTGTTTCTATATAGTATGTACAGTTAAATATACTTAACCATTGTTTGCTAAATAAGTGAAATGATACTGTCGTGCTATTGTTTGCTACTTAATTTAGCTTTGTTAGTGTAAACTTAATGTTTACAGGCATATCGGATAGAACATCATTTATGATTTACTATAGAGATGAATAAGTACTTATTGATCATGATGGTGCTGATCTTAGTAGTTTTCAATGTACCGAAAATAGTTTAAGTCGAGTGGTAGAGCGTAGCATTGAGAGTGTTAAGCGGTGGCTGTATCATATTTTTTGATTAAATAGAGAGCAGTAGGAGTTGTATTTGTATGCCCGATGTAGCGGTGCGGCCGAAGGGTATTTTTGGGCGATGGTTCCTGTTATCTCGACCGCTGTGTGAAGAGAGTATGTTAGAAAGGCGCTAAAGCAAGGTTAGGAATAGATTTTGCTTATCTATTTTACTCCTCGTGCCTTTCCTACTCCAGACCTAGCACTTGACCAAGTTGTTGAGTCTGGAGTACAATTTGAGGTCGGCCAGAGTAGCCAAGTCTAAGAGGTGATCCCCGAGACGGATGTAGTGCCACATTCTAGGGATGCTACCCATCTATGATAGCTAGGGTTGCTGAAGGGCAAGCTGATGAAGAGGAGGACATAGAGGCCATACCTAACTTGCTAGAGAGAGAGGACCAAGACTTCAAGGAAGCAATCGAGCAGGGTGCCAACGATAACTTAGATGAAGAAGATGAAGCAGGAGATGGCAACAATGACAATAAAGACAAAAACGTTATGATTCCCAACGAGTGGCAAACACAAGATTTTGACGCTCTTGCTATTAACGAGGGCCGTGACACTCGTTGGGGGTATGGACAGAACAAGGTCCAGAAGGATATGATGTATCTTACGAAAGAAGTAGTTTAAGATGCCGTGAAGGCATGGGCATTGTCACTCCGGTAGTCATGTCGAGTCAAGAAGTCAAACCGCATAATGTATGATGTTGTGTGCGAGAGGGATGATTGTCCATGGAGAGTCTATGCACATCAACCGAAGTGGGGAATTTATTGGATATGCTCAATTGTTGTCGAGCATACCCGCGTGGTTGATACAGTTGTAACCAGGCACAGGAATCTAAGTGCCAAGTACATTACGGGGGTGATGTATTCTAAGATTGTTGAGAATCTCAGTTATGAGCCTCAGGCCTTAATACTTACCATAGAGAGAAGGTTTCAGTACACAATCAACTATTCTAAGGCATGGAGGGCAAAACAAAAGGCGCTAGAAATGAGGTTCGGTATATTCGAGGACTCATATTATAACTTGCCTCTTTGTCTGGACATGGCAAAGAGGCGCAATCCTAACACATACTTCTCATTCGAAGAGAAGGATGTGGTATTCCTAGAGGGTGATAAGATTCTACATCGAGTTTTCTTTGCACTCGGTGCTTGCATTCGGGCTTTTCAGTATTACCATCCCATTCTTTGTGTGGATGTCATATTATAACCGCTATTGGTGTTGACGGCAATAACTAGGTTGTGCCAATTGCTTTTGGCTTCGTGGAAAGTGAGAACTACGAAAGTTGGTTGTGATTCTTACGACACTTGAACATTGGGGTTCTTTAGGGCAGGCCAAATGTTTGTGTGTTACATGACCGACATGCGGAACTGATCAAGGCAGTCTAACATATAAAGTACGATCCAGAGGAGCCATATCCTTAGAAGGACATTCAGTCTCGATGGTGTATGCGCCATTTTGGTGCAAATTTCTTCCGTCACTTTGGAAAGAATAAAGAATTGACTAATTTGTTCAAGAGACTGTATAGCCAAAACCAACAGAGAAAGTTCAAGGCCTTGTGGAGGAAACTTGATAAGCTGACATCAAAATACAAGTAAGAGAATGCCGCCAAGTAACAATCTGGAAGTGATCTGGAGCTAGAGCCACTTTGTTCTCTGCCCACTGATGATCAATAGACGATCCATAAACGGCAAAGGACGAAAATTCGCTGCTTCTCGGATTGAATTAAATTTGAGAATAAGGAGCATTGGTCTCTACTGTATGACACTCACGGTGCAAGGTATGGCATCATGACCACCAACCTTGCTGAGGTGTACAATTAGGTGATGCGATGTATGCGATGCTTACCTTTGGTTGGTATTATAGAGGACATAATCTGTGGAACCACCCGATACTTCATGGACCGTCATACTGCTGCTTTGGTGGTGTACAGGGATGAGCGCCTTTTGTATTGCATAAAGATTACAGAATATTTCTTAAAGAAGAGTAAGAAGGCAACCCAGCATTGTGCCATCAAGACAAGTTCTCGGGAGCTACGTTTCGAGGTGACTTGTCGAGACAATGGTCAGAGAGGAACAAATCAGGATGTTATTGTCCATAAGTGCACCGTTACCGATACTTGTTGGTGTACCTATAACAAATCATCTCTCTACCACAAGCTATGTTGCCATGTCATGGCGGCGTGCGCTACATTTGATATGACCGCCGGGGTATACTTGTCTAAATACTTCACAAAGGAGAAGGTCTTTCAGACTTGGAGCAGTGAACTCCGAGGGTATGAGGTTGTTAGCTCATTCACATCACCGCTAGATGGCGCGTGTCGTTGGGTACCAGATTTCGAACGTGTCAACTCAAAGGTGGGAAGAAGAAAGACACGGCGCATTCATAATGACATGGATGAATCTGAAGCAGGCAAATAAAAGAAGATATGCTCTTTGTATAACATGGCTGGACACTCATACAAGAATTGCACAGGAGCCAGCACAAGCAGGCGAGGGCCCACATGATATATAAATCACCGCACAGCACACACTGTACATAGTCCCCGAGATGTACGTATGCCAATTACTTTACTATTATGTCATTTTTGTAAATTTTGAAATCCGCGTACCAAATTTGAATTTTTTTAAAAATATATTATTTAAAAAAAATTCGGGTTGCATTTATGTTGGCTTTCGGATGTGTGTGGGCTTGGGATGCTGAGTTCATCTAAGTTGCATCACACACTTCTGCCAATGTTTTGGGTTACTAGTTGAGTGTCCGTGCGTTGCAACGAAAATTTTTTTATAACATTTAAAGAACACCATGCAAATGATACAAATAACTTAAAATATGATAAAATAACATTTATCGTAATTCAGTTTCAAAAGTAGTATACTGATTTTAAAAGTAATATAAATTTTACTAACAATAGGGGTCCGTGTGTCAATAAGAAGTTAGTGGTGGTGGCAGATTCACCACTACTAGCTTCTTTTAAAGTAGTATACATAGAGTTTCTATCCGCTATAACTATTTAAAAAGTCTGAAGCTCTTCCAAACGCTTTATATTTTAAATTATAAAACTTAACAGTTACATAATTTATAAATAAAATATAATACAAAAACCAAAAAAACATCAGCTTTTTTGTATTCTCATCAACTATTTCTTAAAATTTAAAACTTTCCAAACATATCCTTTGTGATCAGGGAAGGAAACATCACAGGGGGCGTGGCCCCTACAGTCCAATCAGACTCTTGCCCCTGACCAGCCCCCCACTCTGCTGCTCCACTCAACGCCGCCATACGCCCTTGCTCGATGTCACCCCATGCTCCCCACCTAGTCCCTCGCTCGATGCAACCCACGTCCCCACCTCGTGCCGACCACCCCGTACAGCGCCGCCCCAAACCGAGCCCCTTACATTTTGGGTTGGCTCAGCCCTTGTTTGTAATATACCATGTCATTTTGTTTTTTTTGTTTGTTCAGTTCTTTCTTTCATATCAGCATTCCACTGAAGATTTTGGGACTAAGCAAAATTCTCGTATTTGATGGACACAAAGAATATGCAGTAAACTTATTCTAATGCCTTTGTCGAGTTTGAGATGGAATATCATGATCTTAGAGCTCAATCTCATAGATAGTTAGGTTGAATTTTAAAGAAAAATGAATGCTAAATATTTGTTCTATTGTTTCACACTGTTCAGTTAGAAAACTTGGTTCAACATAATGAGATTGATTTTTATTCAAGTTAGTCTTGTTGAGTTGCCAGTGTATAAGAATATAAGAAAATGTTTCATCCAATGCATCCTAAAAAGTGCAAAAAACAGACGATGTTTTAACACTTAGTGAAAAATATTTCATCACTTGATTAAAAAATATTTTAAACAGATGTAATATTTGGTGATGCTATTTGCAACACGAGAAACTCAATATTTCATACGTTAGAGTAAAATGTTTCAACTTAGATTTGGTTTTGTTTCACTTTATTTTTTTATTGAAACATTTTTGATCAGCCGATGAAATATTTTTCATTGAGTGCTAAAACAACGTCTAATTTTTTTATTTTGTCAGTGTTGACACTGAAAATTGGACCGACACGCCATAAGGATGTAAGGCTAGAAGGCTAGGCCGATTGGCCACTGAGAGGAGTTCAAAGGGTGAAGCAGAACGCGCACAGTGTGGGCCTAAGCTTCCCAGCGTCTTTATCTTTGGTTAAGAGATAATAAAGTTAGTTTATATTCTGTGTCAAACACAGATTACGTGTTTCTCCCGCTATAAATAGCTAGGCTCGGGACTATTACAAGACGTTCATACAACCAATCAATCAACCCTTGGAGCATCGCCAATTTTTCGGTATGTAGCATTAGGGTGATTCCCCGATGAGATCAGGCTGCATCGGTTAGGTCCGATCTCTGATCACGCCGGGGATACGCTTCTTGGTAAACTGATCGATCTGTTCATGGTTTTTTTAGTTGGGTCTAATACTGTGATTAGATTGAGTAGGTTTGCTAGTTATCTATGTAATGCTTTGATTCTTTTTTCTTATGATATACTTCATTGCCCGAATAAATGTATTTGTCAATCACGCTGATCTTGTAGATTATCTCAGATTGGATCATATGCCGATCGTTAGTATGATGCTGTCTTGGTTGAGTCTGATCCATCATATTGGTGGAGAAGCATACGAGATGGTTTTATCTAATCTACTAGTCTGACGTACATCAGAGTTTTAGCCGATGAGTTACTTGTTATCTTGTCAATTGGTTTGATTTTATTCGTGGTAGTCCTGGCATGATGTCTTTATGCTGCATCGGTTGATATGCCAAGATGATATCTTTAGCCAATTGTCAAGATCTGCCGATGAAAATGATAAGCAGATTCAATACAAATTAACTAGTACACAATTATTTATGCTTTCCCACGATACGTCGTAGCTATTACATGTGCTATCAGGGCTGATGCAGATGGGCCATCGCTGATAGCGTTAGGACAACTCACGTTTGCTTCCTTATCAATTGCAGGGTCAAATTAACTTGCACGCTCTATACACCTCTAGGTTATTAGGACCTACACTAGAGCTAAGCAGACTCTCCCTAGCCTTCGACTGTGAAGGTGCGAAGATACCTGTGTGATTTTTGCATCAACATGCTTTCTTAGCACGCCCGATGGGACCTTCATCACAAAATTCAAGATGGTCCCTCTTCATTGGCATCATATCAGGAAAAGAGATCGAGAATGTCAATATATCATCCCAGTCACCATGGAGACATTGACCGATGAATAGAGGAAAGAAGTAGAACAAACCCTTGCTGACTTTCAGAAGTTGTGTTTAGAATCTTTTAGCATGACTCGGCGCAGGCCGATTCAGAAGAGCTAACTCCTGATACCATCTTTACAAGGTGAATCAAGAAGTCAGAGCCCACAGAACCCAAGAACGTTTCAGGAAACAATCAATGAGGCTGTTCATCATAAGCTAATAAATCAGTCCGACATGTTAGTCAATACTTTAAAGGGACTAATCAAGAAGACACTGGACGGAACCATCGCTCAAGAGCCACCTCCACCGATGACCACTTTGTTGCCGCCGGTTGCTTATGGGCTGGAGCGTAATACAGTACCAAGTTTAATACCGCCAGCACCGATACCGATTAGTGTGTAGCCATAGACATATCAATCTCAGGCGACCACACCACCGCTGGGGTATCATCAGACAGCATACTACGGACCTCAACACCATCAGATGGGGTTTGAGGGTAACATGCCCTAGAGAGATTATCAGCATCAAGAGAGGGCCGCAACGCTAATACAACATTATCTGGCGCAACAAGAAGATGATTTCACTTTCAAAATTGTAGAGATAATGAGAGATCAATTCGGACTCAAGACAAAGGAGTAAAGTTTTATGTATCGGCATTTGTACCTCGATTGGTTCGATATAGTGCTGTTGCTGAACAGGTACAGGGTCCCAGATTTCTCGAAGTTTTCTGGTCAGGATAACACTTCAACGGTTGAGCACATCAGCCGTTTCCTCGCGCAATGCAGAGAAGCATCGGTCGAAGAAGCACTTCGGGTTAGATTTTTTTCCGCTGTCTTTGTCAGAATCGGCTTTTACTTGGTTTTCATCACTTCCTCCGAATTTAATCAAGGGATGGGCTGATTTGGAAAAGCAGTTCTACAAGTATTTCTTCACCGGTATTCAAGATATGAAATTGATAGATTTGAAAGCTATAAAGCAACGTCTTGATGAGTCGGTTCTAGAATTTATTTAGCATTTTTGAGATATAAGGAGCCGATGTTATAGCCCTAATCTGACCGATGCTCAGTTGACCGAATTAGCTTTTTAAGGCCTCTTGCCATTGATTAGAGAGAGGTTTTTCTCCCAAGAATTCGACAGTCTAGCGCATCTGGCACAAAGGGTATCGGCACATGAGAATTGATTTCAAGAAGTATGCAAAGAAAAGATGCAAAAGCGAGTTGCACAAGTGTAGTTTTACTCAAAATTGGGGAAGTACAAAGGCACAAGTACCTCCGGAATGCCATCACTAGGAGCTGCAACAGGAGTGCACGATGAGGAGGCCACTGTCATCGAAGGTGAATAGCATCGGCTGTTCCAAAGGAGCCAGAATCAACAAGCAGTAGCGGAACTTGACCGGTGGCGGCGGTGAGCTCAAGGGTTTTTGCTAGAGGTGAGAGAATGAGGAGGCGTACAGTGGAAGAAGAAGGCTATAGGCTTTATAGGTGAGAAAGCAGCACCGGTTGAGTTCCCAATACAAAATTAAAACATCACGCTGGTTGCGAGGTTCTAGGCAGAATTCAAAACGTGACCCTTCACGTCCCAAACTCAGGGAGCACGCGGTGCACTGTTACTGGTGCACCACAACCGGCACGTACCTATTAACGTGTCATGCGCTTGGTCAAAGTTGGTCGAGGACATCGATCGGGCTAAGGACCAATAGCCCATAAGAAGGAGGGCATCGTGCCGATGATTCTAAGGCCGATAGTGTTGGGTTATGGGGAGGCTACACTAGCGCTTAATTTTAAAAATTTACCCTATTAGCCCAGGAACCATGCGTGTAATGGGATCATGGATCATTACCTCGAGCCACGAGACGCGCTCGGGCAGCGGAAGTAGAGTCGATGAAGCTGTTCTCGATTAGCCTCTCTCAGCTCCGTTCGTTCGTCTACGGTGAAGTCGACGTAGTTTGGCAATCTCTACGGGAGAAGATCAGCACCGATGTAGCAGCGGTGCCTCTACGGTATCCACACGTACAGGGAAGGGATCACCTCTCGCCGGTATGCTAGTACCGCGCAGGAGATTAGGGGAGAAATCGCTACAACCGTTGTAGCTTGGAGAGAGGTGGTGGCTAGGGTTTGGTCAAACCAACATCAAGCAGCAGCCTTTTCGTGCTAGCCCCTCCTCTCTTTATATAGTGCTCTGTTATGGGCCTTTAATCTGTATTAAAGCCCAATAGATCTAATCTGTTCGCTTGGACCGAAACTTCTGGTTCTAACCGAAACTTCCAAAAATAACCTTCTGTATTGAATTTATTTCGACCTAGAACTTCCAGTCTAACCGGAACTTCTGGTTCGTCCAGGCAGGCCCGGAACTTTCGGTCCAACCAGAACTTTCGGCTCCTCTAGAAATCGAAACTGGGGCTAGCCCGGAACTTTCGGTCTTACTAGAACTTCCGGATGCTCTAGAACCCGGAAGTTCTGGCCCTAGACCAGAACTTTCGGTTCCCCCAGAATTCTCTTGGGCATATTTCCATCAATCTCCCATTTACACAAGAGCCAATTCTTGTAAGCTTTAAAATCCAATCCCCTTAAGCATGCGACCCGATAGATTCATATGCAAACGGCCGCTACCCGAAAACCCTTTCCGAATCGCCAATCAATAGTGGTACCTAGCAACACATATTGACCCCCAAAAGCATACAAAGTCAAAATCATACTTTCTGAACCTTGATATACTCACGCTCAAATCCCTTTATCACACGACATCAGTCAAGCTCAAGACGAGATTCGTGCTACCCTTATTGATAGCTCGACACTTCACTCGATCAAGTAGTGGATTCAATCATGATCAACTCTTTGATCGTAGTGGCATGGCCATGCACTTTCCAATCCGACTACCTCAAGGGGCCTAGAGACGTCTCTCCCATTATTTAAAAGGGGTAAATTTCATCTTGACCGCTCACATCCCACAACATGTTTCGTGACACACCCAAAAGCAACCTTTATAACTACCCTGTTACGGAATAGCGTTTGGAAGCCCCTAAGCGTGCTACTACACATTCTGAATCAATGACGATCTTAGGTCTAAGGATTCTGCAGGTACACCATTTGAGATGACAACTGATGACACATATAAAATAACAATCCCAGCAGTATCTCAAAGTGGGTCTATCCAACTCCATGTTCACCAACATGAGTCCACATCATTGATTTGACATCTCTATATCTATGATCTGTGAAACATGATCATCAATCAGACAGATGTGCTTATCTATAAATCATCACTGTCCTACATGACCTAGGCTTGGACTTCTGGTGCGACCTAGGCTCCTTGGCTTGCGCAATGGCACCACTATTATCACAATAGAGATCCACTGGCCTGGATGCACTAGGGACAACATCCAGCTCAGAAACAAACTTTCTGATCCAAATTGTCTCCTTCGTAGCTTCCGAAGCTGCAATATACTCGGCCTCGGTTGTTGAATCTGCAACCGTTTCTTGCTTAAAACTCTTCCAACTCACTACGCCTCCATTGAGGCGGAACAAAAATCCAGACTACGATCGCGAATCATCCTTGTCAGTTTGGAAGCTAGCGTCGGTGTAACCACTTACAACGAGCTCCTCCTCGCCTTCATAGATGAGGAACATATCCTCGGTTCTTTTCAAGTACTTAAGGATACTCTTTACTATGGCCCAGTGACTTTCACCCGGGTTTGACTGATATCTGCTCGTAACACTTAGAGCATAAGAAACATATGGACGTGTATAAAGCATGGCATACATGATGGATCCGATTGCGGAGGCATACAAGATCGCACACATCTTCTCTAGCTCATCAGGTGTCGAAGGACACCGATTCTTACTGAGAGAAATACCATGTGACATTGGTAGAAAACCTTTCTTAGAATTCTGCATATTGAACCGTTTCAATACCTTGTCAATGTATATGCTTTGGCTTAATCCAATTAGCCTTCTCGATCTATCTCTATAGATCTTTATGCCCAAAATGTATGCTGCCTCTCCAAAATCTTTCATTGAGAAATTTTTTCTCAAAGAAGACTTGATTCAATCATTTTCAATCATCTAGCATAGGAATATCATTTTCAATCATCTAGCATAGGAATATCATTTTCAATCATCTAGCATAGGAATATCATTTTCAATCAACAATATGTCATCTACATATAAGACCAGAAACACAAGTGAGCTCACACTAGCCTTTTTGTAAACACAAAGCTCTTCTTCCATCTTAATGAAGCCAAACCCTTTGACTACCTCATCAAAATGAAGATTCCAACTCCGAGAAGCCTGCTTCAGCCCATAAATAGACCTTTACAGCTTGCAAACTTTTCTAGCATTCTCTAGATCATCAAGACATTCAGGCTGTGTCATGTACACATCCTTATTTAGGTTTCCATTAAGGAAAGCCGTCTTGACATCCATTTGCCATATCTCATAGTAATAAAATGCGGCAATTGCTAGGATGATTCGGATAAACTTTAGCATAGCGACGGGCGAAAACGTTTCATCATAATCAACACCTTGAATCTGTCTGAAACCTTTCATCACCAATCGTGCTTTATAGATGTGAACATTTTTATCAACGTCTATCTTTTTCTTAAAAATCCATTTATACTCGATAGTTTTTGCACCATCATGTGGATCGACCAAGTTCTAAACTTGATTCTCTCGCATAGATTCTAACTCAGATCTTATGGCTCCAAGCCATTTCTCAGAGTCTGGTCCCATCACCGCTTCCATATAGGTCTTAGGTTCAGCATTGTCCAACAATAATATGTCGCGCTGCCCAGTGGTTAAAAACGCAAACCGCTCGGACGCACGACTCAACCTCTCCGACCGACATGGGACTGGTGTCTCGACAACAGGCTCTGCAACATCTTGCATGTCGAATTGCGGTTCAGTAGGAACTAAAACACTTTCTGGTAGTTCTCGAACCTCTTTGAGTTGCACCGTGCTCCCACTAACCCTTTTCGAGAGAAACTCTTTCTCCAGAAAGACATCACTCCGAGTGACAAATACTTTGCCTTCTTCCCGGTTCTAAAAATAATATCCTTTGGTTTCCCTAGGATATCCCACAAAGAAGCATTTATCAGATTTGGTAGTGAGCTTATCAGACGTCAACGCTTTACATAGGCCTCACAACCCCAGATCTTTAGAAAAGACAGTCCAGGACGCTTTCCAGTCCATATCTCATATGGTGTCCTCTCTACAGATTTATATGGAACTCTGTTTAGTGTGAAAGCAGCAGTTTCTAAAGCGAATCCCTAGAAAGACAATGGAAGATCAGTTTGACTTATCATCGACCGGACCATGTCTAACAAGGTTTGGTTCCTCCGCTCGGACACCCCATTCCACTGAGGTGTACCAGGTTGAGTCAGCTGTGGAACAATTCCACACTGCTTCAGATGATCATTAAACTCATGGCTCAAATATTCACCTCCACGATCCTATCGCAAAAATTTAATTGTCTTGCTTGTATGATTCTTTACCTCATTCTAGAACTCCTTGAGTTTTTCAAAGGATTCCGACTTATGCCTCATTAAGTAGATATAACCATATCTACTAAATTCATCGATAAAAGTGATGAAGTACTGGAATCCATCTCTGGCTATAGAACTCATTGGTCCACATACATCAGTATGTACAATGGCCAACAATTCATTTGCCCTCTCACTTTGACCAGTGAAAGACGACTTAGTCATCTTGCCAAGTAAACAAGACTCACATGTGTCAAACAATTCAAAATCAAATGACTCCAAAACCCCATCTCTATGGAGCTTCTGCATGCGCTTCTCATTTATATGACCCAAACGACAATGCCATACACAGGTAGGATTCAAATCATTAAATCGAGCTTTCTTCATATTAATGTTATAAACATGTGTATCCCCAAGATTCAGAATATATAAGCCATTTAACAATGGACAAATACCATAGAGCAAACCATTCGAAAATATCGAACAACACTTGTTCTTTATTACGAATTCAAAACCGTCTTCCTCTAAACATGACGAAGAGATAATGTTTCTGCCCAAGGCCGGAATGAAATAACAATTATTCAGTTCCAAAACTAATCCTGAGGGTAGCGATAAAGAATAAACACCGACGGCCAACGCAGCAACTTTTGCACCATTGCCGACGCGAACATCCAATTCGCCTCTTGCACATTTCCTTGTCCTATTCAGTCCTTGCAACAATTTACAAGTATGAATCATTGATCCGGTAACAAATACCCACGAATCATTTGGACGAGTAGCAAGATTGTAGGACCGAAACTAGCGACCAGAGGGGGGGAGGTGAATGGGCGCAAGATAAAACTGCGGAATCAAAACCAATTCTAAAAAACAGTAAGCACAAACCGGAAGTTCTGATAGTTACCGGAAGTTCCGATAGTTGCCGAAAGTTCCGGCTCAATTAAAACTAGAACCAGAAGGGTCAAATCGGAAGTTCCGGGAATTACCAGAAGTTTCGGTCCAAAACCAATTTTCTCAAACTCTCCAAAAGAGATTGCCCAACATAGAAACAAGTGTTGATCAAAATGCTTCCATAAGTACAGCAAGCGTTCTATGAAGAAGACACGCGCAAAGCACTTGTGCACAAGCAATCGAACACTTGGTGTGCATGTATATGGACAACTCAAAAATCACCCAATCCAAGAGTATACAAGCAAAAACTCAAACACTTGACATGCACAAGTTTACACCCAAGTATATTAATCATCATACGCAGTTCAAGACAAAAGTCAAGTGCTTGTAGACATTAAATCAAACATGTGATGTGCAGTGCTGAACTCTTGGAAACATTTCAT
>KE373099.1:95621-111237 GCA_000418225.1 Zizania latifolia
GACTGGCACGCCCTCGCGACCCCTCTGTCCGACCAGCGTCCATCCGTGTACCTGAGTCGCACGCGAACTCCGTCACGGTCAAGTCTTCTCTTCTTCTTCATTCCTCGTTGACAATCACTCATCATCCCCATGGTACACACCATGGCTCCTCACTTTGGCAGACCCACCATCAATGATCGAAAACCTTGGTAGTTGCAGCTATTGGAAAGAGCATAAATACTTAATTTTCTGAGGGAAACTATTCTAACATGGTAACGATACCTACTGCATATAGAACATGAAAGAATAGTATGACAGGAACATAAGTAAACATCACAGGCAATCATATTAACTGTGATATAGTATGGCCTTCTCGCATGGTGATCTCCATCTCCATGGTTTCTGTCCGTCGGGTCATCACGCTTCAGGCCTCTATGAACTTGTATCAGTCTATTACACCTAATAGTACTATACTAATCACATAAGTAGAAGCATCACATGTCGACGCGCAGGTCGTACAACATTTGAACA
The DNA here is from genome assembly GCA_000418225.1 of Zizania latifolia. Lineage (NCBI taxonomy): Eukaryota > Viridiplantae > Streptophyta > Magnoliopsida > Poales > Poaceae > Zizania > Zizania latifolia. The sequence continues at coordinate 96,132 of KE373099.1, forward strand.
GCCTTAGACTGTAATTAACTATGACACGCAGGTCATGAAAATTACAAGCTTGTATCTTATACATTTTGCAAGGCCATACCAGTCACAACATTCCCTGCAAAAATGAGTTAGGTGGAATCTAGATGTGACTGAACCAAGCCCGGAACTTTTGGTTAAGAGGCCCGAAACTTCCAGTCGAAGGGCCCGGAACTTCCGACTTAGGGCCGGAAGTTCCAAAATTAACGTTCTGACTAGAATTTATTTAGGCTCGAAACTTCTGGGTCATACCCGGAACTTCCAAAAATAACCTTCTGTACGGAATTTATTTCTGTCTGGAACTTCTGGTCCAACTAGAACTTTCAAAAATAACATTCTGTATCGAAGTTTATTTCGGCCTGGAAATTCCGATCCAACCAGAACTTCCAAAAATCCGATGATAAAAACAATAGATCCAATCTATTTCCACCACATATCACCGTATATGATCGATCCAGATCGAACACTACGCACGTAGGCTCTGATATCACTGTTAGGTTATGGGGAGGCTACGCTAGCGCTTAATTTTAAAAATTTACCCCTTTAGCCCAGAAACCATGCGTGTAATGGGATCATAGATCGTTATCTCAAGCCATGAGACGCGCTCGGGCAGCGGAAGTAGAGTCGATGAAGCGTGTTCTCGTTAGCCTCTCTAGGCTCCGTCCGTTTGTCTGCGGCGAAGTCGACGTAGTCTGGCAATCTCCACGAGAGAAGATCAGCACCGATGTAGCAGCGGTGCCTCTACAGTATCCACATGTACAGGGACAAAATCACCTCTCGTCGGTATGCTAGTACCGCGCGGGAGATTAGGGGGGAGATCGCTACAACTGTTATAGCTTAGAGAGAGGTGGTGGCTAGGGTTTAGTCAAACCAACATCAAGTAGCAGCCTTTTTGTGCTAGCCCCTCCTCTCTTTATATAGTGCCCTGTCATGGGCCTTTAATCTGTATTAAAGCCTAACAGATCTAATCTGTTTGTTTGGACCAGAACTTCTGAAAATAATCTTCTGTATAAAATTTATTTTGACCCGGAACATCCGGTCTAACCGAAACTTCCGGTTTGTCCAGGCAGGCCCAGAACTTCCGGACAACCGGAACTTCTGGCTCCTCCAGAAACTGAAACTGGGGCTGGCCCAGAACTTTTGGTCTTACCGGAACTTTCGGTTCCCGTAAATTCTCTTGAGCACATTTCCATCAGATAGACCCGGGGATTTTTATTCAGAAAATTTCAAAAAAAATCAATGTTTTTGGAATTACGCATAAGAATTGCTTATAACATCAGCTTGTATGGATCAACGGAAGCCATTAGGCCAATCGAGGAGTTCACTCGATCGAGAAGTTTCAAGGTCAACTCTGTCTCATATGCTCATTGGCAAAATAAGAGGGAGGTATGACAGGCGATGAAGTAACTTTATGAAGGACAAATATTCCGAAAGATTTAATATCATTTACAAAAGGGGAATTACAAAGGCCGATTACAGGGTATAAATAGTTACAAAGTACTTAGAAATCGCTCTAAGGAAGAGGCGGCATCGGCTTGGATTTATTCGATACGCACGATCGTATCAGTATCCTCTTCATTGTTCCCGTCGATCGTCCGAATGAAGTATTGCTTTTTGAAATGGTCATACCTCAAGTTGATCAAATCGGCCTTTTTAAATTGGATCTTGATCGGCAAGTTGTCTAGAAATTTTTGCCGATCCGTCATGCAACCCCAAAGTTGATCTAGCTTTTCTGTCCAAAGACTTATCTGCTGAAGGATATGACTTTCTTCTATTTTCAGCTGATCTAGATATCACTGGTCTTGGTTGAGCAGACTTAACAGCAATTGGAGTTGTTCTTCGGCTGCGTTCACCTTGGCCTCGGTCGATTCAAAGCTTTGGTGATGAACTCTCTGCATGGCATGATCGGCGAGACCAGTATGTGCACTCTGATAGGCTGATTGATGATCTTTAGAGAAGATTTCAGATAAACTGTGGCTTGTTCAGTAGGGAGCCTATCGATTACCGATTGGAGCTACGTCCATTGCACTTCGATGTCTTTGAAGAACAAGCTGATAGGGTGTTGAAGGTGGTGGGGTAAAGTCGACAAGTCACCTTGAATAGGGTCCTAGGAGAAAAAGGCCTTGTCCGATGATTGAGACTCAGCATTGCTGATGGATGGTGATCTATTGAGGTTAGAAGGTCCAGGGGCCTGAAGACGATGATGGATGAGCCGATGAATTCACAAATCCTATGAACAGTTAGGTATGCTTACCTTGGGCAATCGGTGAGCAGGCGATAAACTTAGGGCCAGCAGGGAATCATCGTCATCTTCATTGCAGGAGAGGTTCGATAGCTGCCAGGATGGACGCTGAATTGGGCTATGGTCATCGGCAACACCGATCAACTGAGTTGGGGTGTCAGAATTTCTAGAATTTGAAAGGCTTGGCGAATTGGTGTTCGGTTGAGTAGAGGGAGCCTAGAATGACAGGAATTCAGAAAGAAGTACGCAAGAGGTCAAAAAAGCTAGAGCAAAATATTACGAGAACAAACCAATGAGCCATGAAAAACATACCAGATCATGATCGCCAGACACGATGTACTGAGGAGAAGCTTAGCCGTTTGTTCGGTGGAGAGCTCGAGCTGTTGGAGGCCATTGGAGAGAAGAGATGAAAAGTTGCTGAAGTGGAGCGAGAATGGTAGAGCTTGAAGAAGGTGTGTTGGGAAAGCTTTTAAACCCTCCGCACAGTGTTCTAGCAATTGAGTTCTCGAGAGAAGATTTTGAAACGTGACTCTTCACATTTCGAACTCGGGGGGCATGTGTTGACACTGGAGATTGGACCGACACGCCATAAGGATGTTAGGCTAGAAGGTGTGCTGATGGGCCACCGAGAGGAGTTCAAAGGGCGAAGCAGAACGCGCACGGCGTGGGCCCAGGCTTCATAGCATCTTTATCTTTGGTTAGGAGATAATAAACTTAGTTTAGATTATGTGTCAAACATAGATTACGTGTTTCCTCAGCTATAAATAGCAAGGTTTGGGGCTATTGTAAGACATTCACACAACTAATCAATCAATACTCGGTGCATCGCCAACTTTAAGGTATGTAGCATTAGGGCGATTCCCCGATGGGATCTGGCTGCATCGGTTAGGTTTGATCTCTGATCACGTTGGGGATAGCCTTCTTGATAAACCGATCGATTTGTTCATGTCTTTCTCCGTTGGGTCTGATACTATGATTAGATTAAGTAGGTTTGCTGGTTATCGGTGTAATGCTTTGATTCTTCTTTCTTTTGATGTGCTTCATTGCCCGAATCAATGAATTTACCAATCATGCCGATCCTGTAGATTATCTTACATTGGATCATATGCCGATTGTCAGTATGATGCTGTCTTGGTTGAGTCTGATCCATCGTATTGGTGAAGAAGCGTACGAGATGGTTTGATCTAATCTACTAGTCTAGCGTACATCGGCGTTTTTGCTAATGATTTACTTGTTATCTCGTCAATCGGTTTGATTTTATTCGTGGTAGTCGTGGCGTGATGTCTTTATGCTGCATCGGTTAAGTTCGAACTATAAAGATTAATATGCCAAGACGATATCTTAAGCCAATTGTCGAGATCTGTCGATGAAAATGATAAGTAGATTCAATGCAAATTAACTAGTACATGATTATCTATGCTTTCCCGTGATGCATCATAGCTATTACATGTGCTATCGGGGCTGATGCTGATGGGCCATCACCGATAGCATTAGGTCAACTCACATTTGCTTCCTTGTCAATTGCATGGTTAAATTAACTAGCACGCTATATACATCTTCATGTTATTAGGACCTATACTAGAGCTAAACAGACTCTCCCAGGCCTTCGAGTGTGAAGATACGTAGATCCCTATGTTATTTTTACGTCAACAGTAGGACATTTAGATTGTAGTCTCATCCAAAAATATATGTTACTGTTAGAGTATTTGTTAGGGATAAGATTAGTTAGGGTTTGATTCTATCTCCTCCTACCTTATCTGTAATCTTCATCCTTATCTCTTCGTATGTACCCTTATATATGCCGGCCCCCTGAGGCACATTGTATTATCATCCATCGTCTTACAGTCAATCCAATTTACTATTCCCCCTCCACAATTCAACATGGTATCAAAGTGGGCGATCTAGTGCGCCGCTCTCACGCTTCCGCTATCGCTTGGCCCCCAGAGTAGGTCTAGTTTTCCCAGGGCGGCAATCCACATCTGACCGGTTTTTTGCCAGCGTTGCGTTGCCATGGTTCAAGCTAGGCTCCTCTCTGCATCGCCGGCCTCTAGACGGCGTCAAAGCCGGCTCGACTCCAGATGGCGTCGTGCCCCTTGAGCGTTCGGTCTACGCCCTCCACCATCGATGGCCTCGCCTACTGCCGTGCCAGGCAACCACCCATCGTCGTGATAGTCGTCGGCGTCGGTGGCCTCCTCATGGTGCTTCTCCTCCATGTACACCATCGGGTCAGGGTCAGCATACCGGCTGGGCCATATCGGCACCTTGACCGGCGCCAACGCCGCCACCTGCTGCCTGTCTGTGAATGCGTGGCTCAACCCGCCCACCTAGCGTGTTCTAGCACCGCTGGTCTCATCTCCTACACCGGCATCATCTCTTGCACCGCCGGTTCACCCGCGTCGATTTCCTGAGCGCCACCGGCCACCGAAGGTCTCTTCCTGGCGCCAGCTGGACTCAGATTTGGCACGATAGCCCTCCTCGTGCGCAGCCACCACCTCTAGCACTGTCAGCCCCCGCGTACACGGCCGCTGTCCCAGGGGCAGCAACGCCATCACCCAGGGTCTGCACCGCGCCATCCACGTGGAGGGCATTACGCCTGTGTGGGCTAGATCTCCCCCGTCCAACGACAGCTTCACAAGAGGATTCGGCCATCCCAAGCCCTAAAAGTTTCTTTATCTTTTCCTGTATAGCTAGCAAATACGTGCATGTGTGTGGGTCATGGCCTTGTGGGCCCTTGCCTGGCTTTCTATGGCTCACACGCATGAGCACTATTTTTTTTTCTTTTTTTTCATTTTCCTCGTCATCGACAGAGTTTGAGTCGTTCACCGTCATCGTTGATTTTGCGCATCGCTGATTCTACTCTGATTGTTCTGTGTACATTCGGCTTGATCACCTGACTGAGCGCCGACCACTTCGGGATAGATCTTCTTCGACTACACGCATCTTGCCATCAAGCTTTGGGCCACCACTATGTCGCCTCCTTGGGCCACAGTGTCGTTGCTCGTGGATCTTCAACCGCTGCATCGACATGAGCTACCATTGTGTTGCTTTCTCAGACCACAACGTTGGCACTCTCGTCGTCTTCACCACCGCTTCGGTCATCATCAGCCACTCGGGTTCTTCTTCACCTACTTCGAGCATCGCCGCCACATCTTCCTCCTGCTGTCACTATCGCCACTCTAGGCCATTGGTCCAGCTACCTCTACTTCAGCTTTATTGATCTTCGTTCACTGCACCATGTCACCAGCATCGTCGTATCTTCCTCGACTACTTCTATCTTCTCCGACAACAGCGAGCTACATCGGCCCTTCTCCGTCTACGCCGCTTTGCGCCGCGATCATCTCGAAGACCTTCTCTGCTAGTCTTCTTCGACAATGGCACAAGGTTCATGATGGTCTCTTCTCTCGCTCACATGGTATTGGCAACACCGTTGTGTGCGTTCATCTCGATTCGTCCTTGGGTCTAGCAAACCCACTGTGATGTTTCGTCCTCGACGGTTTCGACAGCATCGGCTCTTCGGCGTCTTCTTTCTCAACGACTATCATGATTGCGTCACCGTCTTCATCTAATCATGGTTCGTCGGCACCATCCCACGTGCGCGACCACTTCATGATGTCTCTCTATGCGTCCACAGCTTTAGGCTACCTCGTCGTTGGCAACCCTACTTCGGTTACATCGACCACAGCTACCTTACGTAGCTATCTTGGATTATAGCTTTTTTGGCTTCATCACTTTTGGCTACCTCAACTACAGCATAAAGGGCTATCGTCGTTGAGCACTCTTGTCAGTATCTTCTCTAGTCTAAGCATTCGATTTGCTCATGCTTGGACTGTGGGGGATGTTAGAGTATATGTTAGGGATAAGATTAGTTAGGATTTGATTCTATCTCCTCCTACCTTATTGATAATCCTCGTCCTTATCTCTTCGCATATACCCTTATATATACTGGCCCTCTGAGGCTCAATGTATTGTCATCCATCGTCTTACAATCAATCTAATCTACTATTCCCCCTTCACAATTCAACAGTTACTAGCAGTAGATATATTAGAAAATAAATTCAAACTACGTCGGAGGTATTCTAAATCACCTTAAATTTATTGAAAATTCGCATAAAGATAGCAATTTTAAATAATGCTATATAGTTTGCCATATTTAGTCAAAAACAGGGAGTATCTCTGGAATACGATGTAATGTCTAGATATTCAAAGCTATTATTTCTATATTAATCAAATAACACACATCGCTATTGTTTAACAAAAGCTATGTTTGATGATTTGTGAGAATTATTATAGTCCATAAATTGTATTTTATCGTTATATTCATTATGCTTTGATATAAGACCGTATGATACTATTAACTGATTCGATAGATATAACTTGATGCTTATCTTAGGTTGATAGGATTGACCATAGTCCAGTCTACTTGTGGATTGTTTTTTATGAGATTACCTAATAATTTTAGAGCTCTGCTCTGTTAAATGTATCTACTCTTTCTATGAAATAAATAGTTCTTATAGAATCAAACGATTGATTAGAATACTAAGGTATTATTCAAACGAAACGGGACCAGGAAGCAATCTTTTAACACATGCACCTCGATTGGTCTTTCTCTGCTCCACCACTCAGGGCATCTTTGTAGCCTGCACAGCATCGACCTATATCGACGCGCATGCAAGGAAGCTTGTTTGGTTTTTTGGCAGCCGGTTGAACCTGGCTCTAATGATATAAAAGGTAAGCACGAGTCTAGTTGTGAAGAAATAGATTTCGATTCCGTTTCCTGCGGGCCTAGCCAGCTCGAACAAAAAAAGCACATATGGTAGCGCGTGTGTGCAAAAGGTTTTGTTCATTCAGACAACTAAACAACTTCTTTCTTTGGCCAGGCTACGTATATACAAGCAACCAAACACATTCATCTTACGTGAAACTAGCATGTTCTAGGTGAGACTGACTCACTGATACGAGTCATGCTAACTCCATTCAAACAACCAAACACCCCCTCAATGTCTCTATCTCCCCTCTCTGATGCTCAGAAGCCTCCATTTCCTTGTGCAAACCGTGGGTACTAAGAGCATCTCTAAGACACTATTTTTTAAGTATTCTGCATATAATATAAAACGTTTCTTCAATAATTTTTTCATCTGTTTCTAATATTAAGAGATTTTAAAACTTCACTGTATGACTCTCTGTTGTCTAATTCTAAAGAAACTGTAGTTTTTTATTCGTGTTGGCTTCACCTCTTAGTGATGTAAGAGAAAAACAAGAAAGAATAAGTAGGATCAAATAGGATATTGAGAGTCACGAAAAGAAATTTAAAGAGTTAATTTTATTTAAAAATGTCTATGTGACACCTCTTTTAAGGGCATATTTGTTTTGACTTGAAATTATAGTAATCTAGCTTATTTCTATAAGCAGAAATAAACAAGCTAGTTTATTATAATCTAAATTCTAGATTATAATAATTAAATAAGTTGGTCTAACCCAGCTTTTTTCAGCTTAATAGTATTGAAAATACTCAAATACATATTATGTTTGATGAAAATTACCCATCACTGTCATTTCTCATATTCGAGCTTGTCCCCACCAGCCATGACCATATTGAGAGCATTGCAATATTTTAACATTAAATAAGTTATCAATAATCTAGGTCTTGTTTGGGATGGCTGCAGATTTTGTAAAAAACAGTTACAGCTGGGATTGTGTTTGAATTGGATTATGTGAGAAGTGATGTCCTGAGAAACCAGATATTTGACAATCTAGCTTCTTGATCAGCTGTAAGATGGTTGAAAGGGTAGGAATGACTAAAATACGCATACCTCCATTATGTATTGTTTTAAGAAGTTTTGAACATATATTTTCATGATTATAATTTTGTTGACAATTGTTTGATATTTTATAACAGTCATGTGATCTACTTAGTTGCTCTTCTATCCATTATATTTCAGTCTTTATTGGAACTCTTCTAGTCCTTTTTGCGCTTGAGTCACTGTAGCTGTCCAAATAACTATAAGTAACCATTGCAACAAGTGGATCCAACATACCATACCTCTCATCTTTCTTTAACTCCATGTTGTTATCATTGGTAGGGTCATCATTAGTTGAGCAGTACAAAAGAAGGTCTTCACTAGATGCACTAGATTTGTAAACAAAAAGATCATCACTTGATGCATCCGAGTCACATTCATCAGAAGAAGCACATTCACTTCCAACTTGCATCTATAGACCATAATATTGGACATAGAAAATTTAATAACATAGGTCATAATAAAACATCCATCACAAGACATAACTAGAATAACAATATAATGCATAAGCATTGTTAGCATTATGCCCTAGAGTCAACATGAAAATGTTGTACGAGGCATACTGTGTTTATGAAATATTGTTCTGTTCCTTGAAATAGAGTGCCATTATGGATCAATAAGTATATGACTTGTTCATGAGACTCGTAATGTGACTATTTCTAAATGATCCCTGATCGGTTTTAAGTAATATGTGAAACAGATATGACTGAGATCAGCATGTGTATTGATTGATGATCATGTCTCATGTCTCGTGGGTATGGAGATATCAACTCAATAACATGGACGTATGTTGGAGAACATATGTTGGATAGACCCACTACGAGACACTGTTGAGATTTGATGTGTCATCAGTAGGTCTCGGTAGTGTTTATGTAAAGTCCTTAGACTTGAGATCACCATGGTTCCCAACATGCATAGTAACTTACTTTGGGACTACCAAACGCTACTCCGTAACTAGGTAGTTATAAAAGTAGTTATTGGGTCTGCTATGAAACATGTAGCGGGATGTGAGTGATCAAGATGAGATTTCCTCCCCTTATAGGAGAGATATCTTTGAGCCCCTCAATGTAATGGATTATGGAAGTGCATGGCGATGCCGATGTGATTAAGGAGTTAATCACAAGTTATAATCCAATACGGAGATTGAGAGAGGGATCGAGCTATTGATAGGATGGCACAAATCTCACCTTGTGATCGATCAATATCGTGAGGCAATGGGACATGTACATGAGATACATTACAAGGCTTAGCCAATATGATCTTTACGTATACTTAAGTTAATATGCTTTGCTAGAGGCCACTGTTAACGGAGTATGGAAAGAAGTTTCCATATGTTAACCAAGCTATACGTGAACTTATAGGGTTGCACACATAATGGGTTGGAACATTGGATTCGAATAGGATTTGAATTGGGCTCAGTTTGCATAGAGATCCAAACGGTTTAGATGGAGATCTGAACAGATCGAATGGAGATCTGAGTAGAGTTCTGGTTGGGTCCGGAAGGACCCAAGCTAGGATATCTATATATATGAGGGTGCAGGGCGCAGGGAAGCAAAGATTTTGCTATTCGCATGTTGATGCGTCTTACGTGCTAAGTTGTTAGTCCCGAGAGCAAATCCTAGCCGCCACCTCTCGAGCCCTACCATCATACCGCCCGCCCGGGTGCTAGTACACCACCAGCCAGCGTTCCACTCCTGAATGTGTGAATACTAGTAGAGGCATTGCTTTACTACTTTGCTGATCAGCATCAGCGTCGCAGATCGGACCAGTAGCATCGTCGGCTTAAAGGATAAGAAGTTCTCGAGAGTTCCTGACCACGGCGATCGGCTTCCTGACCACTTCAGCACGCTCGATTTAGATCGACTCGCTACTTATCAAAGATGTGAACCTCGGGTACCCCACGATTGGGCTTATCAGTCCAGACCGAGGACAGGCCAAGTCCAGCATTGCAAGTTCGGTATGGCCCTTGGAGGTTGGCTTGGTTCCGATAAGGCAGGATGAGTCCTTATCGGGTAACTGAATCCCAAATATGGTATGTGGAGATTCCTTTGTACCAGAATCCATGTAATTAGGGAATTAGCACCTGAGTTCAGTAAGCAATCTTAGATCGACCCGAGATAGAGTCCTGGGTTATTAGGCTTACCTCTTGAGTATACAAAGGAGGCGAGACACCTCCAGAGGCATCCAATCTCAAGTTATTCATCTTGCTTTCGATGCCCTAAGCCTCCATAGCTTAATTGTGTCGTATTATATGCTCATCCACCATATTATACACCAAAACACTGGACGTAAGGTTATTATCCTCCGGGAGACATGAACCTGTATAAATCTTAGCTCTTGTTCACTAGAGTCGACCATCGGGTTCAAAGGCGCTGCACTTTCATTACACATATCTAATCACCACCTTGGGTACCCCGTGGGTAGACTGCTCGGTGATTCACCAACAGTTGGCCCGCCAGGTAGGGGATCGCGATGCTTTCACTAGGATCCGATGGCATCTCCTTCAGATTTTTCTCGTACCTGCCGACTCAGTATTCATGTTCAAGAGTTTGGCATTCGTCGGGGATTTGATAGGATGGCTAGTCCAATCAAGTCCTTCGTCGAGCACTACCCGACGTTCGATCGACCCTGAACACTACATCGTCTCCTCCGACGAGAAGGGTCAGGTTGTCTAGCATCGATGGATGGAGGTTAGGTCCGTCAGTGGATTCGAAGATGATCGATGATTCAACAATCCTCGGTTCCAGATGAATCTCATCATGATGGCTGAGGGAGAGGCATCCCTATCCAGCAACGAGCAGCACAGGCGTGCCGTAGCCACCGGGATCGAGCATTAGGAGGGGGTCCATCAAAACTTCAAAGACGAATTCACCCTAGAGTTTGACGATCAGAATGTCCTCAAAACTCTACCTAACAACTTGGTGGCGATCGAGAGGGCTCTTGGCTCTCTCCCTGAGACACCGGAACTCCGACGAGTGAAAGCTTTCACCCAGGTGGCTGAGATGCAAATTAATGCCCCTATCCTAGCTCTAACACAAACACCGACGCCTCTCCCACAAGACAAAGAGAACAACAGCTTGGGTTGGTACCGTCCATCACATGCGGAGCTCCGCCGATCGATAGTCCACCCGATGATCATCTCACATCGCCACCAAGAAGACAGAACGGGATATGTTCCAAAATCTACAAACGGGCAGACGACTGAGATTATATCAATGGTGGTGGAAGCAGCATTGGCAGTACCAGCGACAGCGGCTCCCGTAGTACCGAGAGCCAAAATCACCGTCTTCACAGGAGAAGCAAAAGCCAAGATGATCACAACTGTTTTCATGCATTTACGAGCTGACTTAGGCAGGTAAGGTGGCCAAAGTCATTCCATCTAATGGGGATCGAGCCATACGATGGCAAGATGGATCCCTCACAGTGGCTGTGGCTCTACTACACGGCCGTCCATGCGGCCAGCGGCGACAAGAGAGCAATGGCGAACTATCTACCGGTCATGCTTTCATAGTCCACCAACAACAGGCTCTCTTGCCTGCCTAGGAACTCCATCAACTCCTAGGCGTGACTCTGCTCGGCCTTCATCGATAATTACCAGGGGACCTGGCAGAAACCTGGTACCTGATATGACCTACAACTGCTCTGGCAGAAGGAGGATGAGTCTCTTCGGAGTTTTATCCGGAGGTTCTTCGAGAAGAGAACCACAATCGTCGGTGTCAAAGAGCATGACATAATTAACTACATCGAAGCCCTGCATCATTGTTGGTGAAGTTTTTGGTCACACACGTGGCTTGAGAGATCTACTTAACTCTAGTGCAGGTCCAAAATTTGTGGTTCGTGGCGTGCCAATCAGTTTGATCCTGCAACTGACAAGATAGACAAGAAAAACGTAAGTAGTAACGCATATCGGCCATCGAGCCGATGGTCTTGGCGTGCATCGGGACGTACATTTAAATAAGATAAATAAGACGTGGTAATAACATGGTAAAAATCGCATGACGAGACACATCGGATGCATGGCATGAAAATAAATCTAATGTGAAGGTCTATCAGGACAACAGTATCGGCCTGAACCATCTAATCTGTAAAATCGTCTGAAAGTAATGCTAGAGTCGATATCGGGATGTAAAAGCAAGACAGATATAGTAACGCTAGGCCGATGTGTATCGCCCGATTTCGATGCTCGATACAACGATGAGATTAAAACATGCAGAAAGATAACCTATCGGCTTATACTCCGATAGAATCTGGCCTCAACATGCCCGATCTGTGTTCGCATTATCACTCGCTATAATCGCAAGATTGGACCGAACCAAGACAGTTGCTAAGTCACAGCAAATCATAGTGCTAAACATATCAGAGCACACTTCATCTAGATGAACGATATGCGACGTTAATCAAACACACAGACTAAGATGTCGAACTCAACCGATGAAGCCTTAGACTGAAATATTTGATCTAAACCACGCATCTGATACAGCATGATCGATACATAGACTAAGATGTCAGACCTAACCGATGAAGCCTTAGATCTACTAATCAATACATGTTTGGCAGAACTTACCCCTCGCCGGAGATCGAAGCGATGCAGCACCGCGGGAGAGCAAGAACTCGCCGATGGCAAGTTTGGTGATGCGCCGAGAGTTGATTGATGCCTATTCTAATCTAAAATTTACATATTTATAGTCAGGAGACTTGCCGTCCTATGCGGATACGACTGCAACCGATTCCATCTTTATCTTCACAGCACAATCTATCCCCTCCTTTATCGGCTTCTTTGTATCTTTATCTGGTCATACGTGTGCGTTGATGACGGGTTTCATTGACCGTGCTTTGACCGGACTCCTTGACTTCCATTGACCATGCCAAAACTTTGTTGGGCTTGGGCCTTACCAAATTTTGCCGTTAACACATGCCCCCAATTTTGGAGTATGGGTGCTACCCGATGCTTTGAAATTCTAGCTTTACCAATAGCAACCTCTGCCAAACGTTGGGTCATGGGCCCCACCAAATCTGTGGAATCCTTCTTAACCCAGTTTCCAAAGCACCACATTTGCCCTATAGATACCAACCGGCGACCCTTCCTCTTCTTCTCCGCTTCTCGCTTCCTTCTTGCACACAGAACTTCTCACACCCAAGCTTTCTTGTCGCCGCTACGCACTTGCCGTTGGTGTCCACACCTCCAATGATCTAGGACTGCAGAATCGACCTCTTCGCATTCAGCTGCATCAACAATCTTCGCCGTAGCTCTAATGGCGACCACCTCCATGATTCTAGAGGTACATTGCACTATTTGGTCCCTTCTTAGTTTCTCTTCCTTTTCACTGTTCTTTCGGGTTCTTAGTTTCTGGTTGCATTTTTTAGTTCTCTGATTTGCCCTTTTTTCTTTTCTTTTCTGTAGAACCTCAAAAATCAAATCCTCATCCTCCTTGCAGATCCTCCTTCCTACTTTTTCCTCGATTCGATGGGTAATCCAGACCCTTCTGATATTATTAATGTTGAAACCCAACGGATCCCTTTCAAGAACTCCAATATGCTTCTCTCTGACTAGAACTTGAGCTTCAGAGCCTTTCCTTCTCCTCTTCCCGGCTGGCGGGACTTGTACCTCAGGGTATCGGCCACCAAGCGCACTTCTGGGATGAGATTGATATCGGGCACTGCATCAGCCTCTCTCTCGCTGAGCCCAATAAGAACGAGCCGATGCTAGCTGCCGCTTGCTACTTCTGGTCCGATGCACTCAACGCCTTCTTGTTTGGCCATGGGCCGATGAGCCCCTCTTTGCTCGATGTCTTCGCCTTGACCTCTCTAGATATTACCTCTCCGATGGACCCACTTTTCTTCGAATTCAAACCAACCCATCGTCTTGACACTAAATCCTGTGGCGGCTGGGGAAAATATATCACCAAGCACAATAAAATGACTGGCCCAGTACACATTCAGGAACACGTTGCTTTCCTTAACCTCTGGCTAAAAAGATTCTTTTTCTGTGGATCCACCCTGGGGCCGATAACCCATCTTCAGTTCATGACCGAACAGCTTGCTGTGAACAAGAAAATCCCTCTTGGCCGATACCTTCTTGGAGCCACCTATCACCTCCTCCACCAGGTATCGGCCAAGCTATTGGCTGGTGAACCTGTAGGCCACTTCGGAGGTCCTTGGTGGTTTTTGCAGATCTGGCTCAACATCTATACCACCAAGGCTACCGATAGCACTCCCTTCGCTCTGCTAGAATTTCCCTCCGATCATCATGAAAATGCTGCCCCAACCTATCGCCGATGTTTATCTCTGGGTGAAGCAGCTATTATCCTGATGTCGCCCGGTCCTTTGAGCCTCTAGTTCAAGGGTTTTTACTGCGGCTTCATTCGAGAAAAGATTGTTTGGTATGCCTACGAGTACCTCGCGGAGTACGAGTATCCACATCGGCTGCTATTATCCGATGTGTGTAGGGATGAAGAGTCCATCAAAATCTTTAAGGCTATCATTACTCCCTTCATCCTGCTGATTAACTTCACCATCGGCCATCCTCGAAAGGCCTCTTATGAATTTTATCACCCGATCGTCTGCTCTCGGCAACTTCGGTTTGGCCAGCTCCCGATTGATCTCTTCTTCATCGGCCAACTTCAAGTTCGTGGAGAAGTAAAGGATGCGGTGGAGTACAATTGCCTACTCTCTATGGCCGATCAAATCCCCTGCGGCGACATTACTTCCTGGTCGGCCTGCCGAGCAACTTTCGTCGGCTTCAACCAATGGTGGTGTGAATGGAAATACCATCTCTTCAATCGTCCCTCCACGATTCACTGCCTGTCGTTGTATCCTAACTTTGACGAGGTAGACTCTGAGGTACATTTCTTTTTTCCTCCTTTCCTTTACCAAGATCTTTACTCTCTTTTCTTCTAATCAATGTTTTCATTCTGCAGGATGATTTGGAAGCACCCACCGATAGCCGAAGTGGCAGGCCTATTGTTTATGGCCCTGTATCGGCTACCACCAACTTGGGCACTGGCGCCCCCACTCCATCGGACTGGCTGAAAGGAAAGAGGGCGAAGGCCCT
>KE373099.1:137862-150087 GCA_000418225.1 Zizania latifolia
TCATCAAGTGTTCGGTCTTTTGCATTTAAATGTTTCAGGCGTATCTTTTTCTATAGAACGCTCATCACACTTGTTGGTGCATTTTTTTAGACCGATTTACACTTGTCTCTACGAGTAGTGTTTCTTTTAGGCGTTTATCTTTTCGAAGAATGTATCGACTTGCTTTGAAGAGTGAACATCATTAGCACGGCCGTGGGCTGAGTCTTATCCAATCACTCGCAAGTCCGATATTTGAGTATGAGGAAGGTTTCTGAAATATAAGTATCGATTTGCCAGGTGTGACTTTTATTTGTCCAAATCTTGGACTGAATCACATCGAGTCACTTGCAAGTTCGACACTTAAATTTCAGGAGTTTTATTTTTCCGCTGCATTTTAGTTTGCGCCCATTCACCCCCCTCTGGTCGCTACTTTCGGTCCTACACATGTGGGTGATAAAGCACAACACGCAGCAAAAATACCACAAGGCAAGGACATAGAATTTTCTTTATTTTCAAACTAACCTTTTATAGGGACTACAACACTTCAAAGAAGCGGACACAACCTCCTTCAAGTATTCAATAGAAGAGAAAACATAAAAAACGACCAAAGATAGCATTTTGCAAAGCAATCTTGGTCGACGCGAGCACCAAGGATCTCGGGAACCGTTGCTACGGCAGCATCGACTCCGTGCAACCCTCGTATAGATAAGACGATATGGCCATCACCCCCGAGAGACCAGCACAAAGGGACACCGCCTTCTCCACCAAGAGGAAAAACAGGGCGGTCATATCGTTGAGGGCCAAGGCGCATGCTTTAACCGATGCAACCAGTCTCTTGTGCCTGATCAACTTACTACTCCAGCATCTGGGCATTGAGGTAAGCACTATAGAAGCACTTGGAAGCACGACATCGAGGGAAAGGACAACACCTGAGGAAAGCCCCGGGGCTAGTACAATATCATCCTGCACCGCACCAGGCGAATGATCACATGTCATGCAATGAATACAAGGCAGATCCAAACAAGGGCAAGCAGATCAATAACAAACCTCTATCCACGAGTTCCTAGCACCGAGTCTTGTAAAAACTATGGCCATCGAGAGGGTCAACGCACCTCGAATCTTCGGAATAACAAGCAACATTGGCAGAACCAACGATGATTCTTTCCTTGCCCGGTGCATTGGAGATCAAGGGGGATGATGGGGAGCTATGGCAAACAGCCAGACAGGGAGGAGAAGAAGCATATGAGAAGGTGGGGAAGTTCTGTTGTCAAGGCAAGAAGAATTGTGCGGGATAAATAAAAGCACCTCCCTAGCCATGATGTCAGCCATGTCCGCTATGGAGAAGCGTCACTTTGATTACCACACACTTTATGGTGAGGTGGATGGGGTGGTTCTGCCTCCCTATCTATGCCCGCCGCCTACGCTCGTGCGTGGCTTTGTCAGAAGCCAAGGCGTTCCCTCTGCCCCCTCAACTGCAGTGCATTAATTGTGGGCGGAGAAGACTAAAAAGCAACTTTTTGAGCGTACTAGCAGGGCCCACGATGTTTGAGTTCCATCTGCGCTAGAGGACCTCCACACTCGGGGGCTCACAGGCTCAGGGGCTTAGGCACTCGAGGTCTTATGAGCTCGAGGGCTCCCCGTGCCTAGGGGCTTGCACGCTCGAGACCTTTCATCCTCACGGGCTTAGGCACTCGAGGAATTATGCGCTCAAGGGCTCCTACGCCCAGGGGCTCATGCACCAAAAGATCTTGCATGTTTAGGGGCTTAGGCACTCGAGGATTAATGCACTCGAGGGCTCCTACGCCCTAGGGCTCGCGTGCCTGAAGACCTTGCGTGCTCGGTGGCTTAGGCGCTCGAAGACGTGCATGATCGAGGGATCAAGCCTCGAGGGCTCAAGATCGGCTATACTCAGGACCCTGTTAGCCTCGGGACCTCAGCAATAGTCTTTTCCCAATCAGGCTTCAACATGAATAGTTCCAAAGGACAAGATCATCAACAAGCTTCGAAAAGGTTTTCAAGTGATTCTTCAGATGCTAGCAGTTCCAAAGTGTTTTTTCTTTGCCGATTATTTTTTGACCATTGAGCTAAATGTTCCATTTAACTCGAGGCTCGGGGGCTACACCGTGTGGGTGCACCTATGTGGTGCACCTCGCACAAAGAGAAAGAAGATTAAAAAAGTTTTTTTGAGATCATCAGACTTCAAGCTGAAGCATAAAAGTCCAGATTAAAGAAGAGCTCCTCCTAGCTTGTTTAGTTGAAGATTTTAAACCAAGCTAAGAAGAGCTCTGGGGCTACTGTTGAGGATATGACCGCTAGATACCCCGTGATTTGGCTTATCAGTCTGGATCGAGGGCAGGCTAAGTCTAACATTACAAGTCTGGTATGGCCCATGGAGGGGGGTTCAGTTCTGATAAGGCAGGATGAGTCCTTATCGGGTAACTGAATCCTAAATATGGTATGTGAAGATTCATTTGTACCAGAATCCATGTAATTAGGGAATTAGCACCTGAGTTCAGTAGGCAATCTTAGATCGACATGTGATAGAGTCCTGGGTTATTAGGCTCACCTCCTGAGTATATAAAGGAGGCGAGGCACCCCCGGAGACATCTAATCTCAAGTTATTCATCTTGCTTTTGACGCACTAAGCCTCCATAGCTTAATTGCGTTATATTATAAGCTCATCTACCATATTATACACCAAAACACTGGACGTAGGGTTATTATCCTACGGGAGACACGAACCAATATAAATCTTGGGTCTTGTTCACTAGAGTCGACCATCGGGTTTGAAGGCGTTGCATTTCCCTTACACACATCTAATCACAACCTCAGGTACCCCCTTGGGTGGACTGCTCGGTGATTCACCGATACTACTCTAACTCTCCTTTCGCTGCACTGTGTGCCTGAGGTAACGATCTATGGTCTCTCTCTAGCAAGGCTTCCTAGTGTGAACGGTAGAAAAAGATTTGTTTTCGGCTAGCGTAGCCCCCGTGTTCCCCAATAGTGGTATCAGAGCCTTCTTGCTTAGATTGTGATTTAGATCAGTGCATATGGTTGATATGCGGTTGTAATAGATTAGATCTATTACGATCATGTGATGAATCAATTAGCAGTATGGGTTGATGAGATCAATCGGTTTTTAGGGTAGTTGCAGATCAGATCATAACACTTGAATTGACATAAGCTCTTGCATTGGATGCAAACACATATCGTAGTCTGAGTAGGTTATGGATCTGACCGCCTCGGGCGCTTCTCGACCGGTCTTCCCGACCACTATCACTGACTCCTGAGCGCATCGCCTGACCACCTGGCCGATCCCGTCGGCTAAAGAAAAAGTAGTTCCCGAGAGGTTGTCTCTAATCGGGATAAATTGTTTGCCTCGAGCAATTTTTCCATAGAAACTTCATAGATCGGATCTATGATTTTCAATGGTGGTCAGGGCGCTGCCCCGCAATACGTGAGGGGGTGGCTTCCCCCTCGACACCCCACATGCTAACCAGCTAGCAGGACCACCGTGTGTGCCCCGCTTTATATAGCGTCCTAGTTCACATCGTTAGCTAGAATATGATTCTACGTCTAACTTATTTTTGCAGAGAATGATGTGAATGGTATGACCCTATATAAATTATAAGAGATGTATGTGATGCATGTAAATGTTATGCATGGCTTGCATGCCATGATCTTCGGCTATTGGATAGCCGTCTCTGCTGTATTTGCGACCTGCTTTTTGATCTAGATGCTTGATTTGTAAACTTTTATTTCTAGCTATGGTAGTCTAGATATAAGATTGTAGTACATCAAGCTTGATGGCCGGAAGAAATGATGTGGACGATGGAGATTATCTACATCAATATGGAGATGAAGATCACCATATGTTGGGCCATACTAATTCACAGTTAAATGTGTTTATCTGTGATGTTCTTTATCTTATTTTCATACTATATGATGTTTGATATGTTGCTATGATAGGATAGATTCCCTTAGAAAAATTAAGCTTTCGATGCCTTTTTAATTGCTGCACCAAATATGGTAATATTCATTGTTTGGTGGGTCTGCCAAAGCAGAGTGCCGGTGATTACCATTGCAAGTTAGAATAGATGTCGGACATCTATATGCGAAAGCTTTTAGTTTGCTTAATAAGGTGACCAAAACAGTTTTGGACCTGAGGGCATCAGGTTGGTGCCGGAGCATGGTGATGCTAACCCAACAAATAGGAGTCACATGGAGATGTGATTAGCAAGGTGTTGCTTACCCCATGTCATTAATTTCTAGCAGTGATGTCAAAGCTCACTAAGAATTAGTGAAATGAGAATACTGACCCACTATGTAACCGAGAGGGAGGTTTTGATTTTAGAAAATATAGTGGGAGAATCTTTTGTTAAATGGTTTAATGAAAGATTAACATGAACATATGTGCTAAAATTGCATATCTTATATTGTAGATCATGTCAGCATCTACCACGTCCAGTTCTTTTAATTTGTGATCTATCCTTGAAAAAGAAAAACTTAATGGAACAAACTTATGGATTGGAATAGAAATTGAGAATTGTTCTCAAGCAAGAACGTAAAGAGTATGTTCTTGAAAGTCCTTACCCTGTTGATTTTCCTGATAATGCTACTGCGGCTGCACGGCGTGCTTACGAGAAGCACACTAAAGATGTGCTTGATATAAGCTGTGTCATGCTTACTATAATGTCCTCTGAGCTTTAGAAGCAATATGAGAACACAGATGCTTACAATATCATTGTGGGTCTGCGTAGCATGTTTGAGAATGTAAGATCGAAATACACTAACCATGGCAATCAGAGGGGGTGAATGGTTGCAGTACCCCAAAAATGACAGCAAAAACAATATCAGAAAGCTAATTCCTAACCAATCAACAAAATCCCTGATTAGACTGAAATTCCCGAGGACTCAGGAAATTTCCTAAGGACTTTCTCGAGCACTTTCCCGAGGGCTCTGTAAATTTCCCAAGGACACCCTCGAGGACTGAAAACTGTCTGACCAAGCAGTGGTAAAACATGTGTAACTTTAAAACCGTAACTCGGATTGATCTAAAATTTTAACACAAGAAACTAAACTTCAATACGAAACTTTGTCGGGGAATTTCACTCAAATCTGAGTTTCCAATCAAAAGTTATGATCCTTAGGATTTGCTGTAGTGTAAAGACAGAACATGTCCGATCCAAAAATTAAAACCATAATTACTTCTAAAATACGAGGAATTAACCAATGAAACTTTGCATATCTCTTTCTTAATGTCCTATCAAGGTTTTAGATAAATCAATTCGAGTTAAATCGCAAGTAAGTGAAATCACAGAATAAGCTAAAACGATGCAAACTGATGAACACTAAAAAGAAAGAACGCGATACCACCCTCCTTGATGCTTGAAGATAAATCTTTATTGCATAAGAGTGTTTACAAGATGCATTACAAAGCACCCTCATTAAATGACGTATAAAGCCCTAGATGGTGAGCAAAATATTAAACCCTAATTTTTCACTTGTTCCTCATACGTCTGTTTTGCTCTCCCCTCTAGTCTATTTATAATCCCTCATAGCTACCATGATGAGTCACGAAATTAACAACTTTTGAAATCTTAATCCAACTAGAAATCCATATCTCTTATGAATCCTCAAATCCTAATTCCTTTTAAAGTTTCCTCTCCTTCCATATCTGCACACATCCAGTTTATGCCATGTGGAAACCTCTCTTTTCATATTCGCACGCATCCCACGTACGCCATATGGAAACCTTATCTTCACGTGACGCATCCTCTAGCCCGAGAGTCCCGCATGACATCCTTGACCGTTCTGAACCTCAGCTTCTCCCCGAGCCTAGTTCCGATCCCGTCATCGAGTATGATTCGTGCTCAAGCAATGCGTACACATGAACAAACCAAGAAACCCTTTTTCTTTCCAACTTGACTCAATCAGTCCATGCAATCATAAACAAAGTATTTTCTTTGAATAAACAATTTAACGCATATGATCCGACTTGACCATCAAAAATTCGAGTGATCCAAAATCCCGAGGCTGAAATTCTCTCGGGTGCTGAAATCTCTCGAGGGCTGAATTCTTTCGAGGGCTATGATTTCTCGAGTGATAAGTGCTAAGTGCCTGATAAGAGTGCTCGACAACTCGACCAAAGTGCCAGACTACTCAAACCAATTAAAACCATTTTACATATCAACATCAAACTAATTTGTTTATCGCTTATCAATAATCATACACATGATCTCATAATCTCCTCCTTGATGAACACATTGGCAACACCCTTAAAAAGCACGAAGAAATTTTTGATTTTTGAAAGCATAATCACAAGTTTTTCTCCCCAAAAGTTTTTCCAAAGAAAAATAAAACTCCCTTGAAAAGACAATGATCATCAAAAACCAATTCCCCCCCCTAAGTATTTCTCCCCCTTTGACAATGATTTCATCAAGTGAAGCAAAAGTGTATCTAAAGCAATCCACGTGATAAGGTTTGCAACACAAATAAAATAGATAGATCAACCAGCTAACAATCAAGCCTAAAAGCCTCAAAATGAAACTAAGGCACAATTCTCGAGTTCAAATCTACACTAAAATTGAATGATTTCAATGATTTATAATGTTAGCTTTCACTTGGACCAATTCAAGAGAAATACCTCATACATAATTCAGCCGCACCTACAAAATCAAAACAGCGCTTAGTGCTCCTAAAAGTGCAATTCAGTCATTGAAAATTTCAGATTTGATACATGCAACTTTTGTATAAAATTTTCACATGAACCTATCTCAGCACAGCGATAACTGATCCCGAGACAGATGGTGCCACCTGAGCTTCGGTCACACGACATATTGTGAGGCTCTTGTACACACAAGCAGTCCCCATTTTAATGGTCTAGTCATCTATTACCATCTCCAAGTTCCTATCAAAGTGTAATGATAAGCAGTCTCGTGAGACGACCAAGGCAAAAACATTTTTTTCATGAATGAAAATTTTTCTGTGCTTTCGCACACTTTCTTTTCTTTTTAAACTTTCTGTGCTTTTGCACACCTTTCTTCTTGATATTATTTTCATTCAGATTTCATTGTTTTGACATTGCACATGCTATAGTACTACTAGTACTAAAATTGAAAGCACTATCATGGTGAAATAAACATAGCTAGAACATGTGTAAGCATATTTAACTCAAACTAGCCACCAGATTAGTACAACATATTTCTTTATCTTTTACTTGAATTTTTATATGTCATGCGTCATATCCCTCAAAAATTGTCATAGGCCCGTAAAAAGACTAAAAGACATGAAAGAAAGACTAGTGATCCATCAACTTCACAAGATATTGCTAGCAAACATAAAGATTAACTGAAGGTAAAGATCAAACTCCATGTTTTGTTCTTTTTGTTTTTTCTATTCGGAATAAAAACAATGCACATAAATAAATATGAATGCATTATGATACAAATGAAAAAGCAAACTCCCCCTTAAAATAAATCCATTGGATGAACAACACCCAACTCCCCGCGAAGAAAAGCAAAGTAAGAAGAGTCTAAAGGTTTAGTAAAAATGCCTGCCAATTGAAACACAGTGTCAATAAAAAGAAGCACAACATCACCTTTCACCACATGATCTCTAAGAAAATGATATCGAATATCAATATGCTTTGTTCTAGATTGTTGCACTCGGTTTTTAGCAATATTTATAGCACTTATGTTATCACAATAAAGTATAACACAATCATAATTAAGCTCATAATCCTTAAGTGTAGAAATAAGCCAAAGAACTTGTGAGCCATAACTAGCAGCAGCAACATAATCAGCTTCAGCAGTGGATTGCGCAACATAAGATTGTTTTCTAGATGACCAAGCAACAAGTGATGTTCCCAAGAAATGACATGTACCACTAGTACTTTTTCTATCAATTCTACAACCTCCAAAATCAGCATAAAAAAAAGCTCTTAAACTAACACTTGAAAAAGTAGAATACTTTATGCCAAATTCTTGAGTAAACTTGAGATACGTGCGTATACACTAGACAGCTTGTCGATGTGAAGCACGAGGAGAAGCTTGAAATTGAGCGCATAGATAAACAAAAAATTGAATGTCCGGCTTCGATGTAGTGAGATACAAAAGTGAGCCGATCATGCTGCGATATTCTTTTTGATCAACAGGCTCACCGTCCTCATCGGGATCCAAAGTAGAAGTAGCTCCCATCGGTATAGAAATCGACTTGTAATTTTTCATGTCAAAATGCCGAAGAAGATCTTGGTGTACTTACTCTAATGAACAAAAGTGCCTTCTTTTGTTTGCTTGATTTGTAGTCCCAAAAAGTACGTCAACTCGCTCATCATACTCATCTCAAATTCTCTACACATAGTCTTAGAAATCTTGGAAACCAAGGAATGAGATGAACAACCAAAGATAATATCATCCACATAAATCTGTACAAAAAGTTGATCATTTTCTTGCTTGAAAAGAAACAAAGTTTTTTCTACTTTCCCATCACAAAACCTTTTTCAAGGAGAAAATGTTTCAACCTATCATACCATGCTCTAGACGCTTGTTTCAAACCATACAAAGCTTTAAATAACTTGAAAACATGGTTCGGAAACTTAGGATTTTTCAAATCAGGTGGTTGTTTAACATAAACATCCTCATTGACGAAACCATTAAGAAAAGCACTTTAAACATCCTTATTGATGAAACCATTAAGAAAAGCACTTTAAACATCCATTTGATACAATCTAAAACCTTTAGATGCAGCAAAGGCTAAAAGAAGTCTAATGACTTCAACTCTAGCAATAGGAACAAAAATTTCATTAAAATCCAAACCTTCTACCTGAGTAAATCTCTGGGCAACAAGCCTAGCTTTGTTTCTAACAATTAAACTATCCTCATTCTGTTTATTTCGAAAAACCCATTTGGTTCCAATAATGTTATGTCCTTGAGGAGGTTTATCCAAATTCTAGACTTTATTGCTTTCAAAGTTTTCAAGTTTTTCATGCATGACACTGATCCATGATACATCAGTTAGAGCATGAGAAATATCTTTGAGTTTAAAAGAAGTAACAAACACTGAATGAGCATGAGAGTCAGAAGACGCAAACCTGGAACGAGTGGCACACTCATATAAATTACCAATTATTTGTTCAGGAGGGTGTTGACGTTGAATGTACAAAGGAGCATAAACATCTTGAGAAGTGTCTTGAATAACATCTTTGAGGGATGAAGTGATTTCTCGAGAAACATTTGAAGTTGCAGACACTTCATCTCCTTGTGGCCGATATTGCTCCCCAACTACCTCTAAATACTGATTGGACCTGACCCGAACGTTAGTCTGATCACTAGCCACATCATTGTCTTCATCATCATTTTCTTCAACAAAGATGCTCTCATCCTCCCCCTTAATTTGTGCACCTGTACCTGTAATATTGGGTCTAGTACCAGGACTAGCCTCATCAAAAGTGACTTCACAAGTCTCCACAATCTTGTTAGTTTCTAGCACAAGTACATAATAGCCACGAGTATGAGCAGGGTAACCAAGAAAAATTCCACCTTGTGATCTTGATTCAAATTTATCCAAATTTCTAGATTTTAGCTCAAAACATTTGCACCCAAAAACTCTCAAGAGGAAACACTAGGTCTATGTTCAAAACGAAGCTCATAGGAAGTTTTGCGCAGCTTTGATCGTAAGAAAACTCTGTTTGAGATATAGCAAGCTGTAGAAATTGCTTCAGCCCAAAACTTCCTAGGAGTCTGATGTTCATGAAGCATAGTCCTAGCTATCTCAACCAAAGTTCCATTCTTTCTTTCAACAACACCATTTTGTTGTGGAACTCTTGGTGAGGAAAACTGATGTTCAATGCCTTTTTCAGCACAAAAGTACTCAAAAGATGAATTTTTAAATTCAGTACCATTATCACTTCTAATTGCTCTAAGTGCTCTCAGGAGTTCAACAGAAAGTCTAAAAACCGAGTTTTGAAAAAAACTAAAAGCTTCATCCTTAGATGCCATAAAGAAAACCCAAGAGTATCGAGAGAAATTATCAACAATGACAAGAACATACCACTTTCCCCCAACAGATTGAACTCTGGTCCAACAGTATCCATATATAAAAGTTGACCAGGTGCAGTGTCATAACCGTGGTAATGAGAGCATGTGAGCTAGAAACTATTTTGGCATGACGACAAGAAGAGCAAATCAAATCACCAACACCTTTAAGTTTCGGCAAGCCACGAATAAGATCCAAACCACTAACACGAGTGAGATGATCAAAACCAACATGTCCAAGTTTACTATGTCAGAAGAATAAATCTTCAGAATCATTGGCAACTAGACATTTAATCTTAGAAGATGAAGGTGAATCAAAATCAGCTTTAAAAACTCTTTCAAAACGTGAAATCTCAAACACAAGATCATCGGAGACATCAAAAACTTTACAACCAGATTTTTTAAAGCACACCTCAAGATCATCATCAATCATTTGTGATATAGAAAGTAAGTTGTATTTTAGATTGTCAACAAGAGCTACATATTTGAACATAAATTTGTCACTTACCTTGACTGTACCTTTTATCATCGGATATATGGCGTGAACATCCAGAGTCTACTAGCCATATGTTCTCCTTCCTCACTCTCGAGGCCTACACACAAAAAGATGTCGAGGTCTCAGCACTGGGGTTAGATAATAGAAATTTAGGAATCTAGTACTAAGACATCCGACCAGAAACACCAGTAGGCAAAAATCCTCGAGTAAAACCAGTATTACTTTTACCTCTTACCAAAACAGGTCATTGTCGGTCAAACCACTGATTAACCCGAGGTCTAACCACTGACCGAGGTCGGCTCAACCACTTCAAATGTTGTGGTCCGACTGGTCTACTCGATGACACAAATGACCTTTGCCACTTATGTTTAGCAAAAGATTTTTCCCTATTCTTTTTCTGTTGTCTTGCAAGTCTAAAACATAACTGAACCAAGTGTCCATGTTTTCCACAATATGTACAATTATACTTCATAGGTTTAGTTGTTCTAGTTGTAGAAGCAATTGTACTTGATGTTGCTATGTTTGATAAGGTTCTAGCAAATTCAAAAACGGTTTGCTTTGGTTCTGGTTTAATCTCAATCTTACCTCTTTGAAGAGCTTTGATTGCAGTAGGTTGATGAGAAGTAAAATAAGCACGAGCATCAAAACCTAGTCCTCTATGATTTGTGCATACTTTAGATGTATCAAATAACATGTTGAGGTTCTTTTTCCTAGTTGAAAAATATTGCAAGGATCTTTGCAGACAATCAACTTCTTTTATCAAAGCAACATAATTTTTACAAACATCAGCAATGCTCTTTTGTTTACGATAGTTTGAACAAGACAACGTCTCCTTAGTGAGCAAGTCATTTTGCAAAAGTTCAACTCTACCATAAGCATCTTTCAGTTTCAATTCAAGCAATGAGCATTTTCAACAAGGAATGGAATCATGTTTTACAATGATTGAGCTCTTCATATTCTAAAGTTGTTTGAATTTGCTACCATACAAAGCATTTACCAAAGAACTAGCATATAAATTAACTTTCATCTTTTTTAGATAGTTCTTGGTAATAAATAGTTCATCAACAATTCGAGAAAGCATGGTAGTACCAATAGAAAAACAAGATTCATTCTTGACAATTTTATCATTGAGCTTATGAAGAGTTGAAGCATGAACGTCTCTTAAAGTAATAATTTCATATTATAAAGCATTACATGATTTGCATGAATCATCATCAGGAATAAAAGACTTGAGCCTATCAATTTTAGAATTGAGTGATTTAACAACAAGTTCATGTTTCTTAGCTTTCTTATTGCATTTTCTTAGTTTATTATCAAGACGAACCACAACATGAGCTAAATCATCATAAGTTGGTTTTACCTCATTTTTTTTGCTGAAAAGTTCACCCTCGCTGGAGCCTACCATGTTACGTGCCATAAGACATATTCCAGTGAGATCATTCTTTTTGTCTTTGCCTTCATCTTCACTTTAATCACTCATTGAATCCACATCACTCATGTCAACCTGATCGAGGGCAACAAGGACTCGATACACCATCTTCTTGTAGTTGCGGTTCTTCATCTTACCTTCTTTAGATGGGCGCTTGCTATTCTCCTTGTCTTCTTTTGATGATTTTTTGAGCTTGGGACAGTTCACTACCACAGAACTACTTAAAAGTAGCGCCATATCAGTGCTGGTTATCTCCAAGCCACACTGAAGCTATATCACTGCCGGTT
>KE373099.1:204434-229941 GCA_000418225.1 Zizania latifolia
CCATATCTAATCTACACGTTCGGCCTAGAAATTCTGGCCAAGGCCCAGAACTTCCAAAAATAACATTCTGTATCGAATTTATTTCGATCCGAAAGTTCCGGTCCAACCGGAACTTCTAAACCCGGAACTTCCGGTCCAACCAGAACTTCTAAAAATAACATTATGTATCAAAGTTATTTTGGCCTAGAAGTTCTGACCAAAGCCCGAAACTTCTGATTCATCCAGAATTTGCCTCTAGAGCAAGCCCGAAAGTTCTGGTCCAACCGAAACTTCCAGTTCCTCTAGAACTCACCACAAGGGCGGGCCCGAAAGTTTTGGTCCAAACAGAACTTCCGGTTCCTCCAGAACTTGTCTTTAGGGCATATTACCATCAATCTCCCACTTGCACTAGAGTCAATACTTGCAAGCTTTAAATCCCATCCCCTTAAGCGTGTGACCCGATAGGTTCATATGTAAACGACCGCTACCCAGAAACCCTTTCTAGATCATAAGTCAATAGCGGTACCTAGCAGCACATACTAACCCCCGAATGCATACAAAATCAAATTTTCTAAACCTTGATATACTCACGCACCAATTCCTTTACCACACGACATCAGTCAAGCTCAAGGCGAGATTCATGCCACCCTTGTGATAGCTCGACACTTCACTTGATTAAGTAGTGGATTAATCATGATTAACTCTTTAATCATAGTGGCATGGCCATGTACTTTCCCAATCCAACTATCTCGAGGGGCCCAGAGACGTCTCTCCCGTTATTTAGGAGGGGTAAATTCCATCTTGATAGCTCACATTCCACGACATGCTTCATAACACACCCGAAAGCAACCTTTATAACTACCCAGTGTTGGATCGAAACTAGCGACCAGAGCGGGGGTGAATGGGCGCAAAATAAAATCTTCAACTTGGGTATAATAAAATCCTTCTCAACAACCGGTATCAACCTTGCGAGTGACTTTGGAAGACTCAGCTCAAAGCTATGCTAAAATATCCACTTTTCAAAGCAAGTTGATATGGTCTCCTCCGAACGACGACACTTGAAAAGAATCGCTTCACCAAGATACAAGTGTAATCCGACCAACCAAAATGCACCTACTAGTCCAACGAGTGTTCTATAGAAAAAGATACGCCCGAAGTACTCGGATGCAAATGATCGTACACTTGTCGACCAATTTAATCTCCTGTATCGCACTTGCGAGTGACTTGTTAATACTCGGCGCACGGCCGTGCTAATGATGTTCACTATTCAAAGCAAGTCGATACAATCCTCGAAAAGATGAATGCCGAAAAGAAACGCCACACGTAGAGACAAGTGTAAATCGGTTTACCAAAATGCATCAACTAGTGTGACGAGCGTTCTATAGAAAAAGATACGTCCGAAACACTCAAATAAAAAAGACCGAACACTTGGTCAGCGAACACGGTGTCATTTCATCAAACATAAAAAACGCGTTCCGGATCCTCTCAAACAATCACACAAACACTTGACATGCATCACAACGTGGTCACATAGACATTTCATCAAACATATACCATGCAGTCCAAAATCAAGTGTATGTAGGCATTAAATCGAACACATGAAGTGCGAGAGAATTAGGGATGAGCGAAAGATAAAATGAACCGCTGTTTGTCGCGTTCCCGTGCGTGTCGTCGACGTTCTCGAGCTTGGCGAAGGCGTTCCCGTGCTTGGTGAAGACGTTCTCGTGCTTGACGAAGGCGTTCCCGTCGTCGGCTCTCTGTTGACGCAGTTGCAGCGCTCTGGACGCGTTCTGGCCGCGGTCGTTGTGTCCACGTCGTGTTTTGGCCACGTCACGCGCGTGCCCGCCGTGCGCTGGCATGCCGACGCTGCGTCACGCGCGCTCAGCTCGCGCCCTGCGCCCGCGTACAGCGCGCGCAGCCGCCGCGCTCTGTGCGGTCACCACATCTCGGTCTGCGCGTCGCCACCTGCGCCCTGTCTCGTGCTCGCCCGCACAGTCCGCCGGACGCCTGTCACGTGCCGCAGCTCGCCACGCGCTGCGCCTGCGTATGGTAGCTGCGCCCCGGAGCAGCTCGCCGCACTGTCCTGCTCGTGGTCACCGCGCCCTGACGCTGCTCGCCACGCCGCCAAGCAGGGAGAAAAGAGGAGGCCGGCCAGGGAGGAGAAGTAGGGCCGGCGGCTGCAAGGGAAGAGCAGCCAATGGCTAGGGCTAGAGGGAGGAGGGAGGAGTTGGCTGGTGGAAGGAGAGAGAGGTGGGACGAGGTTTGAGGAGGAAGAAGAGGTATAGAGACAATTTTCAGATTTTTCCTTTAATTCAAAATTGCTCAAGTGTTCCATGGTGCATGACACACATATTTATAGCCCTAGGTGGTAAAGGAAAAGACCCTTCTACCCCTAGGGTTTCATCACACACACACACATGCCCAAGGGGCAAAAATGGAAAACATCTCCGAATATTTTTTTTATTCGGTGCCGAACAAAACTTGACGCACACGACACCGCTAGAATTTTCACGCCGTTTCCACCTCCCGCTGATATGTGTGAAGGTTTTACGCCGAAACCGCCAAAGCGCCTGTCGCCCTTGCGGCGTGCACCCGGATTGGACCGACTCGAGCGCGTGGCTCCTCAGCCCGGCAATCGGCCGTCCGTGTACCTGAGTCGCACCGATCAATGCCACGGCAGTCATCCGCTCGCCGCCTTCACACCGTGTACCTGGATTGGACCGGCTCGACCTCGCGACCCCTCTGTCCGATGATCGACCGTCCGTGTACCTTAGTCACACACGGGCGACACCACGGCGAGTCATCTCCGCTCGCCGCCTTCGCTCCATGTACCCGGATTGGACCGTCACGATCTCAACTCCTCAGTCCGACGATCGTACGTCCGTGTACCTGAGTCACATGCGAGCAACACCACGGCGAGTCCTCTGCCTCCCGTCGGAGGTCTTCCGCCTTCATCTTCTCGTTGACAATTACTCATCATCTGGGAGCCATGAGGCCCACGGTTTTCACCATGGCTCCTCAATCTCCCCCTTGATGAGTACATTGACAACACTCTCATCGTCAACTCGTAACCTAAAAACACAAGTGGAAACACAAAAACAAAACACAAGAAATAGACAGAAATAAAATGGAGAAACGAAAAAGAAAATCCGACCAATGACCAAAAAGCCAAACAAAAGCCAGAAAAAGTCATTAGGGTCGAACATAAAAGAAATCAATAAAGATTTCAGAAGAAAATTCAAATGAGTGCAAGTTCTGAAAAATCAACAGGAGAGAAGCCACAATTTTAAATCTGAGCCCGGAACTTCCGATTCAACCGGAACTTCCGGTCGCTCCAGAAAACCCAGAACTTCCGGTCGCTCCAGAAAACCCGAAACTTCCGGTCCAACCGGAACTTCCGGTTGCTCCAGAATTCCTAGAATTCTCTAGAACCTAGAACTTCCGGTCTAGCCGGAACTTCCAGTTGCACCAGAAAATTTTCAACTGAAGTCCGAGAGCTCACAAAACTCTCCCCCTTGACCAAAACTCTCCCCCTTGTTGACAATCGGACTCATCAAGTATACATGCACTCACAGAACACATTCACTCCCCCTGGAAATAGCTCCCCCTCAAAATATGCCATGAATGCAAAAAGGAGTGAAGTGAAAATCACAAGCTTCAGGAATATGATCACTGGCATGTACCATGTCTTTGCAAGCAAAAGCAGTAGATAATGTTCATGCACAATTCATAGCAGGCTCAGATGAAGTTATCTAAAGAAAATCATGAGCAGGCAGTTGATACAGTTTTGAAATAAAAGCATCACCACAAAAGCTAGCTCCCAAGTTACGGAATAGCGTTTGGAAGCCCCTAAGTGTGTTACTACATATTCTAGAATCAATGATGATCTCAGGTCAAAGGATTCTACAGGTACACCATTTGAGATGACAACTGATGGCACATCATGAATAATAATCCTAGCAGTATCTCAAGGTGGGTCAATCCAACATCATGTTCTCTAACATGTGTCTACATTACTAATTTGATATCTTCATATCTATGATTCATAAAACATGATCATCAATCAGTCAAATGTGCTAATCTATAAATCATTATTGTTCCACATGATGATATGAGATTAGGGATCATTTAGAATAACATCATTATAAACAAAGAGTCTCACAAACAAGTCACATACTTGCTAATCAATGTAGAAGATAATTATTCAAGGAACATGATAACCAATTATCCAAAAGTACAATACCATAGACAAGACTCCTTCTCTCACATACACTAGACTCTATCACGCAAGTATCAAATACCCATAGAGCTCAAGTGCACTTCATGATTGGGCTGCGAGAGAGGTTTCGTCAACAGATCGACAATGTTTGAATCCGTGTGTACCTTGCATATCTTTACATCACCTCTATCTACGATCTCTTGGATGAGGTGATAGCGCCGTAGTATGTGCTTGGACTTCTGGTGCGACCTAGGCTCCTAGGCTTGCGTAATGGCACAACTATTATCACAATAGAGGTCCACTGGACTGGATGCACTATGGACAACACCCAGCTCAGAAACAAATTTTTTGATCCAAACAGTCTCTTTCGCAGCTTCAGAAGCTGCTATGTACTCGGCCTCCGTTGTTGAATCTGCAACCATTTCTTGCTTGGAACTCTTCCAACTGTGATCTCGAATCTTCCTTGTCGGTTTGGAAGCTAGCGTCGGTGTAATCATTTACAGCGAGCTCCTCCACACCTCTATAGACTAGGAACATATAATTAGTTCTTCTCAAATACTTAACGATACTCTTTACTATCACCCAGTGGCGTTCACTTGGGTTTGATTGGTATCTGCTCGTAACACTTAGAGCATAGGAGACATCTAGGCGTGTACAAAGCATGGCATACATGATGGACCCGATTACAGAAGCATACGGAATCACATTCATCTTCTCTAGTGTTGGGTTATGGGGAGGCTACGCTAGCATTAAATTCAAAATTTTTACCCCGTTCAACCAAGAACCATACGTGTAATGGGATCATAGATCATTACCTCTAGCCACAAGACGTGCTAGGGCAGCAAAAGTAGAGTTGATGAAGCGCGTTCTCGATCAGCTGCGCTCAGTTCCGTCCATTCGTCGGCGATGAAGACGACACAGTCCGGTGACCTCCACGGGAAGATCAATACCACAATAGCAGCGGCGCCTCTACGATATCCACACATAAAGAGACGAGATCACTTCACGCCGGTATGCTAGTACCACGTGGGAAGTTAGAGGAGAGACGGCCACAACCGGTGTAGCCAGGAGAGGTAGCGGCTAGAGTTAGGTCGACGCAGCAACCAACAGCAGCACTTTCGTCCTAGCCGCTCCTCTCCTTATATAGTGCCCTCTCATGGGCCTTTAATCAGTATTAAAGCCTAACAGATCTAATCTGTTTGTCTGGCCCAAAAGTTCTGGTCTAGGCCCAGAACTTCCAAAAATAACCTTCTATATGAATTTATTTCAGTCCGGAACTTCTGGTCCAATCGGAACTTATGGAACCAAAACTTCCGGTCCAACCGAAACTTCCGAAAATAACATTCTGTATCGAATTTATTTCGACCCAGAACTTTTGGGTCACACCCAGAACTTTCGGTTCGTCCAGAATACACTTTTCAGCCAAGCCTGGAACTTCTGGTCCAACCAAAACTTCTGGTTCCTCTAGAAACCGAAACTGGGGCTAGCCCGAAACTTCCGGTCGAACCGAAACTTCCAGATGCTCCAGAACCCGAAACTTCCTACCTCAAGCCAGAACATCTGGTTCCCTAGAATTCTCTACGGCATATTTCCATTTAGAATAACATCATTATAAAACAAATAGTTTCACAAACAAGTCACATACTTGCTTATCAATGTAAAGAACATTTATTCAAGGAACAAGATAACCAATTATCCAAATGTACATTAGCATAGACAAGACATATTTTCTCCCTTATACTAGACTCACTCATGTAAGTATCTAATACCCATAGAGCTCAAGTGTGCCTCATGCTTGGGCTATGAAAGCTGCTTTGTCAATGAATCGGCAATGTTCGAATCCGTGTGCACCTTACATGTCTTTACATCACCTCTATCTATGATCTCATAGATAAGATGATAGCGCCGAAGTATGTGCTTGAACATCTGGTGCTTCCTAGGCTCCTTGGCTTGCGCAATGGCACCACTATTATCACAATAGAGGTCCACTGGACTGGACGCATTAGGGACAATTCCTAACTCAGAAACAAATTTTCTGATCCAAATAGCCTCCTTCGCAGCTTTAGAAGCTGCTATGTACTCGGCATACGTCGTTGAATCTGCCACCGTTTCTTGCTTGGAACTTTTCCAACTCACTGCGCCTCTATTAAGGCAAAACACAAATCCAGACTGCAATCATGAATCATCCTTGTCGGTTTGAAAGCTTGCATCTGTGTAACCATTTACAACGAGCTCCTCCTCACCTCCGTAGACTAGGAACATATCCTCAGTTCTTCTCAAGTACTTTAGGATACTCTTTACTATCGCCTAGTGATTTTCACCTGGTTTTATTGATATCTGCTCGTAACACTTAGAGCATAAGAAACATCTAGACGTGTACAAAGCATGGCATACATGATGGACCCGATTGCGGAGGCATACGGGATCATACACATCTTCTCCAGCTCATCAGGTGTCGAAGGACACTAACTCTTGCTGAGCGTAATACTATGTGACATTGACAGAAAACCTTTCTTGGAATTCTGCATATTGAACCGTTTCAATACCTTGTCAATGTGCATGCTTTGGCTTAATCCAATTAGCCTTCTCGACCTATCTCTATAGATCTTTATGCCCAAAATGTATGCTGCCTCTCCGAGATCTTCCATTGAGAAACTTTTTTGCAATGAAGATTTAACATTATCGAGCATTGGAATATCATTTCCGATCAACAATATCTCATCTATATATAAGACCAGAAATACAAGTGCGATCCCACTAGCTATTTTGTAAACACAAGGCTCTTCTTCATTTATAATAAAACCAAACCCTTTGATCACTTCATCAAAACGAAGATTCTAACTCCGAGAAGCTTGCTTCAGCCCATAAATGGACTTTTGAAGCTTGCAAATTTTCCCAGCATTTTTTGGATCGACAAAACCTTCAGGCTGTGTCATGTACACATCCTCACTTAGGTTTCCATTAAGGAAAGCCGTTTTGACATCCATTTGCTATATCTCATATCGTCATGTGGGACAATGATGATTTATAGATTATCACATTTGTCTGATTGATGATCATGTTTTACGGATCATAGACATAAAGATGTCAAATCAGTGATGTGAACATATGTTAGAGGATATGGTGTTGGATAGACCCACTATTGATTTGTGATCCGGAAAGGGTTTCCGGGAAGCGGCCGTTTGCATATGAACCTATCGGGTCACACGCTTAAGGGGATATGATTTAAAGCTTGCAAGAATTGGCTCTTCTCTGCAAGTAGGAGATTGATAGAAATATGCCCAAGAGAATTTTAGGGAACCAAAAGTTCTGGCTTGTGGCCAGAAGTTCTGGGTTCTAGAGCATCTGGAAGTTCCGGTTCGACCAGATGTTCCGGACTAGCCCCAGTTTCAGTTTCTAGAGGAACCAAAAGTTTTGGTTGGACCGGAAGTTCGGGGCCTACCTAAAAATTGTATTCTAGACGAACCGCAAGTTCTGGGTGTGACACGAAAGTTCTGGGTCAAAATAAATTCGATACAGAATGTTATTTTCGGAAGTTCCAATTGGACCGGAAGTTCCGGACTGAAATAAATTCGTACAGAAGGTTATTTTTGGAAGTTCCGGGCCTAGACCAGAACTTACAGGCCAGACGAACAGATTAGATCTGTTGGGCTTTAATACTGATTAATGGCCCATGAGAGGGCACTATATAAGGAGAGGAGGGGCTAGAATGAAAGGGCTGTTGTTGGTTGTTGCTTCGACCTAACCCTAGCCGCCACCTCTCCTGGCTACATCGGTTGTGGCCATCTCTTCCTTCACTTCCCATGTGGTACTAGCATACCAGCGTGAAGTGATCTCTTCTCTGTACGTGTTGATACCGTAGAGGCACCGCTGCTATTGTGGTGCTAATCTTCCCGTGCAGGTCACTGGACTGTGTCATCTTCATCGCCGACGAACGGACAGAACTAAGCGGAGCCGATCGAGAACGCGCTTCATCAACTCTACTTCCACCGCCCTAGCGTGTCTCCTGGCTAGAGGTAATGATCTATGATCCCATTACACGCATGATTCCTAGGCGAACGGGGTAAAAATTTTGAATTTAATGCTAGCGTAGCCTCCCCATAACCCAACATATTTCAGCCCAGAAGTTCCGGCTAGAGCCTGGAACTTCCAAAAATCTAACGCAAGAAAAATAGATCTAATCTATTTCCACCACATATCACCTATATGTGTATGATCCAGATTAAACAGTACGCACGTTGGCTCTGATACCACTGTTGGGTAACGGATAGGCTACGCTAGCATAAAACAAAACTTTTTCTACCCCGTTCAACCTAGGAATCATGCGAGTAATGGGATTATGGATCGTTACCTCTAGTCGTGAGACGCGCTAGGGCAGCGGAAGAAAAGTTGGGGAAGCGTGTCCTCGATCAACTCTGCCCAGCTTCGTCCAACGGTCAAGACGCAGCAGTACGACGATCTCCACGTGAAGAAGACCAGCACCGCAATCGTAGCGGTGCCTCTACGGTATCCACACATACAGGGACAAGATCACCTCACGCTGATATGCTAGTACCGTACGTGAGGCTAGGGGAGATGCGGCCACAGTAGGTGTGGTCGGGGGAGAGATGGCGGCTAGCGTTAGGAGAGGTCCAACAACCAACAGCCCATTGCGCCCTAGCCTCTCCTCTCCTTATATAGAGCCCACTGATGGGCCTTTAATCAATATTAAAGCCCCACCAGATCTAATCTGCACGTTCGGCCTGGAAGTTCTGGGCCAGCCCGGAACTTTCGAAAATAACATTCTGTATCGAATTTATTTCGATCTAGAAGTTCTGGAACTTCTGAACCCAAAACTTCCGGTCCAACCGAAACTTCCAAAAATAACATTCTGTATCGAATTTATTTCGGCTCAAAAGTTTTGGCCGAAGCCCGAAACTTCTGATTCGTCCAGAATTCGCTTCTAGAGCAGGCCCGGAAGTTCCGATCTAACCGAAACTCTCGGTTCCTCTAGAACTCGCCACTAGGCGGGCTCGAAAGTTTCGGTCTAACCAGAACTTCCGGTTCCTCCAGAACTTGTCTCTAGGGCATATTACCATTAAACACTAAGCATTATATCAGGCCTAGATGCACATAAAAATAATAAGGAACCAATCATGGAATGATATATCTTTTGGTCGACGTCGATTCCTTGTTGATTTAAATCAAGATGTCCGTTGGTTTGCATAGGGGTCTTAATGAGTTTAGCATTCTCCATGTCAAACTTATTGAGCATGTCTTTAATATACTTCGTTTGACTTATGAAGGTTCCTTTTTTGAGTTGCTTGATTTAAAATCCTAGAAAGAACTTTAACTCCCCCATCATCGATATTTCAAACCTTTTGGTCATGATCCTATTAAATTCCTCACAAAAATTATTATTAGTAGAACTAAATATAATGTCATCGACATATATTTGGCAAATAAAGAAATCATTATTGAAATTCTTAGTAAAGATAGTAGGATCAGCTTTACCTATTTCAAAGCCCTGTTTAAGAAGAAAATCCGTAAGACATTCATACCATACTCTAGGTGCTTGCTTAAGCCCATAGAGCACCTTTTAGAGTTTAAACACATGATTTGGATATTTAGAGTCTTCAAAGCTTGGTGGTTGCTCCACATACACTAATTCGGAGATTGATCTATTTAAGAAAGCACTTTTCACGTCCATTTGATGAAGCTTGAAATCATGGTGAGTAGCAAAGGCTAATAATATTTGAATTGACTCTAGCCTAGCAACATGTGCATATGTCTCACCAAAATCTAAACCTTCGATTTGTGTCAAGCCTTGAGCCACTAATCTTACTTTATTCCTTACGACCACGCCATACTCATCTTGCTTATTGCGAAAGACCCATTTGGTACCAATTACATTTTGCTTTGGACTTTCCACCAATGTCCATACTTTATTTCTTTTGAAGTTGTTGAGCTCTTCTTGTATGGATATTACACAATCCGCGTCTTAAAGAGCTTCTTCTACCTTATCAGGTTCTAAAGATAACATAAAAGAGTAGCATTCACAAAATTTTGCTAAACAAGAACGAGTAGTTACTTCCCTTCGTAGATCACCAAGTATATTGTCCACGGGATGGTCTCTTGGATGCCTTGATGAATTCTTTGAT
The DNA here is from genome assembly GCA_000418225.1 of Zizania latifolia. Taxonomy (NCBI): domain Eukaryota; kingdom Viridiplantae; phylum Streptophyta; class Magnoliopsida; order Poales; family Poaceae; genus Zizania; species Zizania latifolia. The sequence continues at coordinate 214,773 of KE373099.1, forward strand.
GTTGTACAGGTAGTTGATCAACTTCTTCTTTTACTTCCTATTCTTTGTCTAACACCTCTTGCTTTTGAGTTTCTTGTGTTTGACTTTCTTCAACTTGAGGTTGTTGTTGGTCCGTAGGTTCTTGTTCTCTTAGCCTTATATATCCAATTGGCATGTTCTTGATTGCTTTACATGGAGGTTCTTCTTTACCTACATCACTTGGATCAACTTGCTCTATTTGAGAGCCGTTAGTTTTATCAAATGTCACATCCCTAGTGACTTCAACAATATATGAGGTTTTATTGAAAATAAGATAGGCCTGCGTATTTGACTCGTAACCAACCAAGAAACCCTCATCTACCTTAGAGGCAAATTTAGAGCTTCTTGGCCGCTTACTTAAAATAAAGCACTTACTCCCAAAAACTCTAAAATACGATACATTTGGTTTGTTACCGGTTAGAAGTTCATACACCGTCTTTTTGAGTATTCTGTGAAGATAAAGACGGTTGATTGCATGACACACGGTGTTGATTGCTTCTGTCCAAAAAACATCTAAAATCTTGTATTCATTAAGCATGGTTCTTGTCGCCTCTATCAGTATTCAATTCTTCCGTTCCACCACTCCATTTTGAGGTGGATCATAAGGAGCGGAGAACCCGTGCTTAATGCCTTCTTTATTAAGAAAGTATTCAACTTGAGTGTTTTTAAACTTACTCTCACCGTCACTTCTCGCATTCTTGATCTTGACTTCATACTCATTTTGGACTCTTCTTACAAAACTTGTAAACACACTTTGTGCATTGTTCTTATCATGCAAAAAGAACACCTAAGTAAAATGAGAATAGTCATCAACAATAACTAAACTATATTTGTTACCGTCAATGCTTAAGTAATCTACTGGTCAAAAGAGATCTATATGTAGAAGCTCTAGTGGTCTCCTTGTCATCATAATGTTCTTAGCAGTGTATGGTGCTCTAACTTGTTTACCGACTTGACAAGCACTACACAACTTGTCTTTCTCAAACACAACATTGGTTAATCCTAGGATGTGCTCCTCTTTAAGAAGCTTTAACAAGTTTCTCATCCTAACATGAGCTAGTCGGCAATGCCATAATTAACCCATGCTAGTTTTGGCCACCAAGCAGGTCTTAGGTTCAACTTTATCTAGTGCAAAGTCAATTAAATAAAGTTTTCTCTTCAACCTACCCGTAAAGGCTACGGAATTATCACTTCTTCTCAAAACGGTCACACCCTCATTAGTAAAAAGATAGTTATAATCAATTTCACATGATTGAGAAATTGAAAGTAAATTATAACTCAATGACTTAACTAATAAAACATTTCAATTGGAATAATCATTTAAGATAGCAATTTTACCCACTCACATTACTTCTCCTTTTCCATTGTCACCAAATACAATGGATTCATGATTACCTTGATTTGGCTCAAAAGATGCGAACATTCTTTTCTCTCCGGTCATGTGATTGGTACATCCACTATCCATCACCCAACTTGATCCACTAGAGGAGTATTCCTACAAAAAATATTAGTTTTATGTTTTAGATGCCCAAATCTTTTTGAGTCCTTCAATGTTAGTCACAAGAACTTTAGGAATCCAAATACATCTCAAGGGTTTTCATTTTTATTTCCAATAAATTGAGCAATCACTTTACCACGATAGTTTCTCTTACTTAGGTATGAAGCATAAAAAGTAGCTTAAGAGGAATGAGGCTTATTGTTGGTCTTCATTGGACTTTAGCCTTCCTTCATAAAATTTATGACTTCCTTACCCTTATACCTTCTTCTAGCATTGACCTTGATTTCATTTGGATAAAAGCCAAGTTCACACTTCTCAACATTGTTTTGAATGTTGAGGGTCTTGAATAATGCATCCTTTGATTTGTAGGCCTTCATGCACCCATAACTTACCAAGGTGTTAAGCCTCTTATTCTCCTTTCTTAGAACCTCTATTTTCTTCATGTTAATCTCATAAGCAGTAATATTAAGATTATAACATTTTGAACAACCATTACTTGTAAAAGCAATAGAAGAAATAGAAATAGGATGAGTCATTAGACACTCAATCCTCTCTTCAAGGCTCTTATTGTTCTCATCAAGAACAATAACCTCACTCTTAAGAGTTTTGAGTGTTCCCTCTAATTCTTCTTTAGACTCATTTACTAAACTAGATTGTTTAGTCAATTTATCTACCTTTTCTTTTCCTTAGCAAGAAGCCCCTTAAGTTCAAGATTCCTTTTCTTCTCATTAATGAGTAGACTCTCTTATTTTTCAAGAGTTGCTTCTTCGTCTTTATTGTTTCTATAAGTTATTTAAACTTAGATAAAATTTGCTTACTCATATTTTTAAATAAGTCATTATCAATTTTAGATTCATCATCACTAGAATCACTATGTTTATCTTTATCTACAACTTTAGACATAATAGTTATCTTCTTGCTTTTTACCATGAAGCACTTGCGGGAGACAATCTCGTCATCGCTCGACTCTCCAAAAAGCAAAGGCTTTGGAGACATGATATTGACGATGGCGATGGCGGCGACTCCCTTCGTGCTAGATTCGGAGTCCAATTCTGACTTGGAGTCAAAATTGGAGTTCCATTCTTCACCAATGTGAGTATGGCCACCTTTCTTCTCCTTATTGTACTTGTGCTTCTCTTTGCTTTCTTGTTTCTTTTTTTTTAGACAGTCAGTGATGAAGTGTCCAAGATCACCACATTCATAGCAATCCTTCTTTGATATGTCATTCTTTTTCTTGTATTTATTAAATCCGCCATTCTTCATAAACTTTTTGAATTTCTTGACAAATAATACAAGCTCTTCATCGTCACTTTCATCATCACTCAATTCTTCTTTCTTCTTAGCCTTGAGAGCCACGTCCTTGCCCTTGTTGTTTGAAGCTTGGCAAGGTCTTTGACTTGCTTGGCTTCTTCTTCCATTAGCTCATGTGCTATAATTCTTCCTAACACATCACTTAGAGTCATTTTCTTGAATTCTATATGCTCTCTAATCAACGTCACCAAGGTAGGGTTCCTTGGTGCTTTTGCACGGAGCAATCTATTCACAACCACATGATCGGTCACCTCTTTACTTTTAAGACCCTTTATCTTTTTCATCAGGATCATGAGGCGGTCATACATTTCTTAAGAGGTTTTATCATCTTCCATAACGAATCTTCTAAGCTTTCCTTTACGAAGCTCAATCTTTGACTCCCTAACTGAAGATGTACCTTCATGGGCAACTTGCAAACTTTTCCATATCTCTTTAGCTTCCTCAACACCATCAACAATGTTAAATTCTTCGAGACTCAATGCGGTAAGTAGAACGCTAGCCGCTTGAGCATTGCGGTGAATTGCTTACTCTTCATTAGCATTAAGTGGTCGATCATCCAAGTTTGAGTCATCCACATCTACATCTGTGCACACGATCTTTCAAATATTTGGATGCATACAGAGTAAGTGTAATTTCATTTTATGTCTCCATGTCACATAGTGTGTACCATAAAAGTAAGGTGCGTAACTAGTTGGTACAGAGAGATAATTATTGTTAGGATTTAACTTGGAGTAATCAAAAGGATACGCATTTCATTTCTTTCCTTCAACACTATTCTTTTTAGTGCTAGTGGAATTTGAATCTTTTGACATCTTTTCTCTTCAAACGGTTAAGCCTTCGAGAAAAGTCTACTCTAATACTAATTAAAAGTTGCCTAGAGGGGGTGAATAGACAATCTAAAATTTCTCAAATAAACTAGTCAGTTTAAACTTCTAAGACCCGGACTATCCGGGCTTAGTCGGATACTCTGGGAACCGGATGAAAACTAAAACGTCCGAGGTCCGGATAATTCGGGTATATCCGGATGATCTGGGCAGTACAGATCAGCAATAATAAGAACTGCAGAATATGATCTAGCCAACAAACTTTGATTGCGAGAATTCAACTTAACTGAACCTTGCTAGTTAGTGAATAGAGCAATAGGTAGAATAAATATGGACACAATGAATTTTTATCAGAGTTCGGATCCTATGATCCTACGTCTCTGTTGAAGAAACCCAAAAGGGCAGGGTCTCTTTCAACCCTAATCCTCACCAAGCGCCTACCCACGTAAGCCTTGGTTTTCACTCGTTACATCTTTGAAGCTGAGACGAGGCCTTGTACAAACTTGTCTAGTCACTCACAATCCTTAGGTGCTCACAGATCGACGCCTAGCCGTCTAGGAGGGATTACCTCCAAGAGTAATAGATCCGTTGACGTGATCCAAACCCATGTGCTCAAGATTTCTCACGAAGATCAATACGCACACAAACACCATAACTTCCAAGAGGATGGATCAACAAGAACTCAAGAAGTTTGATGAAGAACACTCAACTTAATTCTCAATGATCCGCTCAAGATCTAGCACAAGAATGATAAAGACAGTAAAAGGCATGGCTACTAGGTTTTGGAAAAACGTGCCCTGATTATGGGAGAGGGAATGTATTTATACCCCTTTCTCGAAACTGGCCATTAGGTTAAAAAATCGTGTACTATTTATCTAGATGATCTAGACTGAACAGGATGTTCCGGACTAAAAAATAAAAGAAATAGAACAATTGTTTCGGATCATCCGACTTTGACCGGATATTTAGGGCCTTAAAATAAATCCAAACATAAAGAAATTTTTGGACCATCCAGCATTGACCGGATGTTCCGGGCCTCAGAATAAAATACAACAAAGAGCGATCATCCTACCAATGTCCGAATGCTCTGTCTCACAAAATAAATCCAACAGAATGAAATTCTCATATTATCCGGATAACTCCAGATGTTCCGGACTACAAAGAAAATTCAAACAGAACGATGTTTTTGGATTATCCGGCTAAACCTGGATACTCCGACGTGTAAAATAAATCAAGACAGAACATCATTGTCGGATACTCCGAACTGATCTGGATTATCCAGCTTTGCTAGAAAATCCAAATTTAACTTAGAAAAATTTCAAAAACTTTCCAAAAAGATTTTTCTTTGAGCACTAAGTTTTAGAACACTATTCAACACATCCCTCTTGATAGTACAATATGCCTAGACTCAATTTCGTATGAAAGATAACCATTTTGTATATTTGAGCCTAAATTACACTAAAGAGGGCAATTCCTCCAAAATCTGTTGAATTGCAGAGCCATTTTGATTTTCGATATCTGCATTCATCTTAGCAACAAGGTTAGTAACATTTGATCGCTATTGTCATTAATACACTAAAACAAATTAGAGGCCTAGATGCATCAAGATTCACTTTCAAACATCACAGATAAACATATTCAACTATAAAGTAGTATGGCCCAATCCAATGGTGATCTCCATCTCTATTAGTGGTGTAGACGATCTCCATCCTCCACATCACTCCTTCGGGCCACTATGCTTGAAATCCTGCAGTCTTAAATCTAGACTACTACTATAATGGCGAGAAAATGAAGATTACAAATATTGATTCAAGCACCTAGTCGATACACAGGTCGATAAATACAACAGAGATAACTTAACCATAAGCTGACAATCATGGCATGCAAGCTATGCATAAGAGTTGCATGCATCGCATATATCTCTTACAAATTATATAGAGCCATACCATTCACATCATTCTCTGCAAAAACAAGTTAGACATAGAATCGTATTCTAGCTAACAATGTGAACCGGGACTCTATACAAGGTGCGTGCACATGACGGTCCCGCTAGCCGGTTAGCTGGCGGGGGGTCGAGGGGGAAGACACCCCTCATGGGTTGTAGGGCAACACCCTGTCCACCAGTGAAAAATCATAGATCCAATCTATGAAATCGCTTAGGAAGAACCTCTCGGGACAACCAATTTATCCCGATCCGAGACAACCTCTCGGGAACAAGTTTTCCTTTAGCCGATGGGGTCGGCCAGGTGGTCAGACAATGCGCTCAGGAGTCGGGAGGCACCCGAGGCGGTCAGATCCATAATCTACTCGGATTACAATACATGTTTACATCTAATACAACAACATGTAGCGATTCAAGTGTTATGACCCGATCTGCAACTACCCCTTAGACAGATTGATCTCATCAACCCGTGCTACCAATCGATTCATCACATGAACCGATCAATCTAGACTGCAATAGATCCAATCTACTACAACCGCATATCCACTATATGCACCGATCTAGATCACAATCTACGCAAGATGGCTCTGATACCACTGTTGGGGAACGTGGATGCTATGCTAACTGAAAACAAAAAATTTCTATCGTGCACACCAGGAAACCTTGCTAGAGAGGGACCATAGATCGTTACCTTGGGCACGCAATGCAGCGGAAGAAGAGTTGGAGTAGAGAGCCAATCCAACTCGAGCGTGCCGATGTGGTCGGGAAGCCGATCAACGTTCTCAGGAAGCCGATCAACGTCGTTGGGAACTCCTAAGGACTTCTCACGACGATTCCTCCTTCAAGCCTAGAGATATCTCTCCCATAAGGAGGGGCAAATTTTATCTTGATCACTCACATCTCACTACATGTTTTATAGCACACCCGAAGACTACTTTTATAACTAACCAATTACGGAATAGCGTTTAGTAGTCCCAAAGTAAGCTACTACGTATGTTGAGAACCATAATGATCTCAGATCTAAGGACTTTACATAAACACTACTGAGACCTATTGATGACACATGGAATCTCAACAGTGTCTCATAGTGGGTCTATCTAACATACGTCCATGTTATTGAGTTGGTATCTCCATACCCATGATCCATGAGACATGATCATCAATCAATACGCATGCTGATCTTAGTCATATCTGTTGCACATATGACTTAAACCGATCAGGGATCATTTAGAAATAGTCACATTATGAGTCTTATGAACAAATTACGTATTTGTTGATCCATCATGATAATCTATTTTAAGGAACCGTACAATGTTTTATAAACATAGTATGCCTCATACATATCCATGTTGACTCTAAAGACATAATGCTAACAGCAAGAAGAGTTGGGTACTCGCCTAAATTTCAGTACGGCTTATCACCCTCAAACTGATGGTCAGATAGAAAGAGTAAACCAGATCCTATAGGATATGCTGATAGTTTGTGCTCTAGATTTCGGTGGATCATAGGATAAGAATTTACCTTATGCTGAATTTTCCTACAATAACAGTTATCAAGCCAGCCTTCAGATGTCCCCGTTTGAGGCCTTGTATGGAAGAAAATGTAGGACGCCTTTGTTTTGGGATCAAGTTGGGAAAAGACAAGTTTTTGGTACCAACATATTAAAGGAAGCTAAAAGAAAATTAAAGATTATCCAGGATCGATTGAAAGTAGCTCAGTCTAGGTAGAAGAGTTATACCGACAATCGTCGTCAAGATCTATGTTTTGAAGGAGATTTCGTATATCTAAAAGTCACCCTATTTCGAGGAGTTCATCATTTTCAGACAAAAGGAAAGTTGGCACCACGTTCTATGGAACCATACCAGATAGTTAGTCATAGAAGAGACGTTGCCTATCTGTTGGAATTGCCACCATCCATGGCAGATATCCACAATGTGTTTCATGTATCTCAGTTGAAGAAATGTTTGTGCTTCCCTACTAAAGTCACCGATCCTGAGCAGATAGAGCTTCAAAAAGATTTAACGTATGTGGGGAAGCCAATTAGTATTCTAGAGGTCAGTGAAAGGAGAACCCGAAATAGAGTTACGAAGTTTTGCAAAGTTCTGTAGAGTAAACATTCAGAAGATGAAGCTACGTGAGAGTGTGAAGATGAATTAAGAGCCGCCCATCCACACATTTTCCTAAGCATCTATGAATCTCGAGGTTAAGATTCTATTTAAGGGGTAGATTTGTCACAACTAAATTTTTTTAAAAAAAATAAAAATAAAAATTATGAATGAAAGAATGAAAATAGGATTTTTAAACAAGGGAAAAGAAAGATTTCTTTTAAATAAAAATGTCTAGGAAAATTTTTCTAAATAATTTTTTGCTAAATTTTTTTGTTTAATGTCTTTAAACAGAGTTAGAATTTACTAGAATTTTTCTGAGCTAAAAAACTATTTTTTCTAATTTTTGGAAGGCTTTTTCCTAAAGAAAATAAAAGAAAAAAGAAATAAAAAATAAAACTATTTTTTCCTCGGCTTGGGCCAACCATAGCCGGCCCAAACTGCCCCGCCGTTTCCCTCCCATGAACACACTGCAGCCCAGCCGCACCCCCGCCGGCCCAGCCGTTCCCGCAGGCCCGTTCCCACGTGCTCCCGCTAACAGGTGGGCCCCACCTATCATCCCCAACCTCCCGCCGCTTCACTAGTGCCCTAGCTCCACGCTGCCGCCACGCAATTGTCTGCCTTGGGCCGCCTCCGCACAATCTGAGCCCATAGTTGCATCTATCGTGTCACCCCGGCCCTTTCCCCCGTGGATCCGAGCCCGGCGCATGCCCCGAACCGCCCCGCCGCAATCTCTGCCATCGGCCGACTCTAAGATCATCGTGCCACCATATCCGCACCAGACTCCTCCGCCTCCCCTATAAAGCCCGACACCCGAGCTCTCCTCCATCGCATCCACCACCTCGCCAGAGCTCTAGCGCACTCACCGCCATTCCTCGCCTGCGTCCTTGCCTCCGTAGCACCAGCAAGCCTCTGGCCACCCTTCGCCGTTGCTCCGCCACTCACCGGTCACCGCCAACCCTGCTGTCATCTCTGCCATCCACCGCCAATCCCCGGCTACCCCTCCGTTGAGCCCGCCAGCCACTGGAGCCTCTCACTGTCGTTCACCCGAAGCTCCCGTCGCCTCCTCCTCGCCGTCGGCCGCTTCCCGTCACCACCGCTCGCTATCGACCCCTCCGGTGAGTCCATCATGTCACACTGGTTCCATAGCTGCCCTTGCCACTGGCCACCGCTCCACACATCACCGGCGACCATAGGGTCCCGAGACGCTCGCCGGCGGTGCTGGCATGGCCCGCCCATGTGGCCACCACGTTGGTGCCCCGTCAGTGCACTCCGCCCGCGTGGCTACCACGCGTGCGCCACGTGGCAGACCAGGTCCACCGAGTCCGATCCGCTATGATGACACAATAATTCTGGTTTTCCTTGAGGAAAATAATTCATTATTGCGTCATAAATTCTTTTTAATTTCTGAAATTCCAAAATAATGCTGAAACATTTAAAAATTCACAACTATTTCATTTTAACTCCAAATTTGACCATTCAAATTACATAATCTTCTAGAAAATGAGCTCTACACATTAAAAATACTTTCACACATGATATAAGTGATCTTCTATACTGTTCTTAATTGATTGCTTATGGCGTATTGTTTTTGACGTTCCCGAGGAGCCCGTTTTTTACGAAGAAGCTCCCGTTTACCTGACAAAAGCAGCAAGGCAAGTCATCTGAGTCTGCTCTTTGATCATGTTTGTACCCATGTTTAAAGCTACACTTTACTTGAAAACATGCATTTATTTTTGAATGTCATCGGGAAGGGTTTAACCTACTATTCAATAATGCCCCCTATTGCTTTACACTATTCCTTGTTTACCATGGGTTAATATTGACCAATTAGATCCCTACTATGATCTAGCTAGATAAAATAGGTCTGCTTAGCCTCGCTTAGAAACTAGTGTCAATGTTCTTTTCTGAGGTACCGTGGTGGCATCGAGGCGTATGGTGACATGTTGTAGGACTATGTCTTATGGGTAAAGTTGTGCACCTCTGATCAGAGTAAAACTATTCAAATAGTCGTGCCCACGGTTATGGGCGAGTTGTGTAATATTTTTTGTGATTAGTCCTATGGTTACTTAATTAACTTGTTTAATTCTGTTTAACCTGATCAGCTTGGTGTAGGAGTGGTTTGATTGGTTTTGGGCCTGATGACCCTAGATAGGGTTATTCAGTGAATCGTTAATGTTACTTTAAGATGTTCAACTAATTAGAATAACTTTGTACGCTCTACATTTCCTTTAAATGTTGTTTTTATGCAAAAGAATCATATTATGTCTTTCTTTGTTACCCTAATGCATTCCTCTACTTTGTCTTTGGGTGTCTTGTTGAGTATTCAAAATACTCATCCTTGCATTCCCCTAACCAGAAGAGGAGTGTCGAGGGATAGCTGATTAGTATACTCACGGGGTTACTCGAGGTGGTGAATAGATGGTAGAGAAGCGTGGTACTCTCGAGTCCTATGGTCGACTCTAAAGAACAAGAGCCAAGATTTAGACTGGTCTAGGCCTCTCGAAGGATAATAACTCTATGTCTAGTGTTTCGGTGGATTATAATGGTGTATAAGCTTTACAATACGATGATCTTTAAAGCTATAAGCTCAAGTGATGAAAGCATAAAAGCATGCCTCTAGGGGGTGCCTTGCCTCCTTTATATAATCAAAGGTTGAGCCCAACAAACCCAGGACTCTATCCCAAGTCGGTTCCCAGATATCTAGGATTACATACCGAACCCAAGTCCTATTTCCTAATTACAAGGATCCTGATACAAACATATCTCTTTATACCGGATAAAGAGTTTGGTTTCCACATAAGGATCTAGTATTAATTATTAGAATCGAAATCCTCTCTATGGGCCATACCGGACTCCAATGCTGGGCTTGGCTTGCTCTCGGTCCAGGCTGATAAGTCCATCATGGGGTACCCAGGGGTCATATCCCTGACAAGGAGTATGTCAGTGAAGATGAAGGTGAAGCCTTTTAAGCAAGTCCCAGTCAAGTTGCCTGTAGAGTGGAGTCGTCGCTGCGTTAATTAGGAGTTGTTAATTTATTTATAATTAATGTTCTAAGGTTCCAATCCGCCTCTGTAATAAAGTACACTATTATGTCATCATGAACAAGTTATGCTTTTGATTTTCAATAAATTATCTATTGTGTACCTCGGTTGATTCCTGGATGAGGGTTCTTCCTACACAATAAATCGTCAGGGAATGGTTGAAATTTCTGGACGTGACATATAGATACATAATAGATCAACTAACGCTTCTTCTTTTCATTCCTTGTCCTCCGTAACTATGCTAGCCTTCCTTTAGGTGTCTTTAAGGTAATGAACACATTACGTAATTGTTTCTTGATGAGCAATTGTGTGGCAAAGAAATGTTCATCGCTACCTTCTACAGCCACTGTATCGATAACTTGTTCAAGCAAAATTGCAATATCTTTTTTGACAAGGTCATCCATTAGGGACTAGTTAGAACTAACAACACTAGGAGATTTGATTGATTGTGATTTCTCAACAAAAGAATCAACCAACCACTTGAATTGCACATCACGAAATGACTTCTTCAGTTTCAACCCATCTGGTGAATATTGTTGCATAGTTCTTTTTCCTTTATTGGTCTTAGTCGTTGCTTATGTTTAGAACTTGTGGTTGTTGTAAATTCTTCAGGTGTGTCACCCTCACCTTCACCCTCTTCATTCAGATCATCCTCATCCCCCATATCTTCTCTAGCCCCTAGCACAATAGCGCTTGCATTAGTACAACTTGCACCTTCGAACATTATTGTTGGCATTATGCCCTAGAAGCAACATAGGGATATTGTATGTGGCATACTATATTTTATGAAATAAAGTTGTTTTGTTCTGTGAAATAGAAACTATCATTATAGATCAATGAGTATGTGACTCATTCATGAGACTCGTAATATTGCTATTTCTAAATGATCTCTGGTCAGATGTAAGTCATATATGGAATAGATATGACTGAGATCGGCATATGTATTAATTGGTGATCATGTCTGATGGATATGGAGATACCAAATTAATAACATAGACCTATGTTAGAGAACATATGTTGGATAGACCCACTATGAGACACTATCGAGATTTTATGGGTCATCAGTAGGTCTCAATAATGTTTATATAAAGTCCTTAGACCTAAGATCACCATAATTCCTAACATGCGTAGTGACTTACTTTGTGATTACTAAACTCTACTCCGTAACAGGATAGTTATAAATATAGTTATCAGATCTGCTATGAAACATGTAGAGAGATATGAGTGATCAAGATAGAAATTTGCCTCTCCTTACAGAAGAGATATCTTTAAGCACCTCGATGTAATAGATTATGGAAGTGCATGGCCATGATGTCGTGCCTAGAATTTCTGAAATTCCAAACTATGTATATTAATCCATATCCTAGGAAAAGTCATGGTATACATTAAAAAAGTCGATATACAGACCAACGATACAAATGGTAAATACGTAAATTAATACAACAGCATTTAAAGCCTTACATTCAAAAGAAACGACAGCAGCGGAAAACAAGCGAAGTCTACGACCATCTTCACAGGCTCTTAAGTGCAGACAAACCACCAGGCCTTCCAACCCTTTTCTTCTTTCTGTTAGCTTCTGAAGGGGGGACATAAAGACTAAGCACAAGAGTACTCAACAAGCCACAAGAATGCACATAATGCAAGGATAATAATAAAGGAATGGTAAAGAGGTTCATTTGCATAAAACCAGTTTTAAGTTTAAAACAAGATTAGAATTTAAGAGTGATTAAATAGCATTAATTAATAATTAGCATGTGATTCACTACCTCGAGTAGCGCACCAGCACTAACTCGCCCTCCTGCCCTAGCCCAAACTACACGTGACTCACATCGATGCACCAGTGAAACATCACAACTGCAACTTGTTCTGGGATAGGGCCAAACCCATAGATTCAATTCATAATAGAACATGGAAAATATTATACTAACTGCGGTGAACATCATGAGACATGTCCATAACAGAGGGCACGGCTATTCGAATATGTTGTACTCTGATCAGAGATGTACAAATTTACCCACAAGGCACGAACCTGGTGTGGACCAGAATATCACCACGATACCCTGACCAAGCCCATGCCAAAGCCCTTAATACAGCCTGCCCAACACAAGAACAATCACACTAGGTTTCGCTGACGCTCCAAATGGAGTCTGACCCGTAATGGCATAGGTAAGACACCGTCAAGGAAACGCAGCCTCCATTTGTGCCCAGTAGTACAAATCACCGGAGGTAGACCCTCCAACGTGATATTCTGACTCCTCCGCTTGATGCATCATATTGGAACGAACTGTACGCTAGACTAGGTCTTACCCACTAGACTTGTGATTTATACGAGAAGGCTTTTGTGACAGATCCCGCAGACCGGTCCTTATAGTGCCCCGGGTGCGACCAACCAATGCCCTAGCTTGCACCCGAAACTCACCCATGTGAACACCTTAACCATTTTCAAAATATTGTCACCTTTCGAATACAGGAGAAAGAATATCATGATTATATCTCAACAAGATTAAAAGCCCTAGCATTTAATTACTAAGCATGGCTACGCAAAAGGTGCCAATACATAGAGCACTAACTATTAAACTAGATTATACTAAGGTGAACAAGATAGATAGATCACAACAAAGCAATGGTCTTAAATGTACAAGGACATGAGCATATAATTAATTAATCATATTTTATCATATTAATCATGCATATATGTGATTATAAGCAAATTTAGCATTTTTAAAACATGGGTTCAATATGATCAAGGTGGTGGTCGTGACTTGCCTCTTGCATTTCTGAAAAACCTTTTAACTCTTGAACGAAAACTTTCAGTTCTTGCACGAGGTCCTTCGAATCTTTGGAAGCACGAGAATCTACACGACACGCAAAATGAGACAAAACTCTAAGAAAACCAGATAAACAATACAACAAAATATTATTATTAGTTAGAGTATTGATTTAGGAGAATTACAAGACTTGAACGGAGTGAATCGGAGATAGGATATGAAAGATATTGAATTTAGAAGTTCACATGAAATGGTAAGACATTTTTATGATTTTTCTAAAATTTGGATGAGACAACCTTGAATGGTGTACGAGCGGTATGGACCAAGTACACATTCAAGTAGAACATGATTCTAGATAAATTTAAAAAGTTGAACGGATTGATTTGGAGTTCGGACGAAAAAGATATGAATTTTACAAGTTCGGATTCATTCTCATGAAATGATAGAACTCGCAAATGAAAGAAAATAATCACGAGATTATTCCTTTGGATTAAATGAGACGGTCGATATATGATCGAACACGCTCACTTAGATAGAATAAAATGGAACGATTGAACTTGAGTTGAACCAAGGATGGGTCGACTCAAGTCACGATTGATGAACGACACTTTTATTCGATCAACGAACAAAAGATGAACCGAACACGATGAAAGATCGAAAATAAAAGGGTACGAATGGATTTAGTCGAACGACCGAGATAGGTTGCGGCCATTGAACAACCTAGTCCATTCGACTTTGGAAAAAGAGACAATCGACTAAAGGTACACATAAAGGCTTAACCAATCGAGTCTTAGCAACCATGTCGATGGGTTTAGATTAAATCGACAAGATTCAACAATAAATGACGACGAACAACCGACGATCGGTGATGACCATCGATAAATGTCACAAGTCCGACTATCAAACATCAATCAAATCACGACTGATGGACTAGATCAAAGGAAAAAGAGCATGGTGACATTCAACTATGACGAACGAGACGAACAAGGGTCTCTAGTTCATTAAACGAAACGATGCCTCATGGGAACTATGACCTCCAGGGCGGAATGCAGCGGAACGAAAGAAGCACCGTGTGTTCTAGGGATAAAGGTTCCATTTTCGCTATTGGACGGATACGAAAAGAACTATTACATTGGTCTGATCCGATGAACAACGACGATCAAAGCATACACGAAACGAATCGATGAACAAGATGATATAACAGAATGAAACTATAACGAAGATTACGATAAGACATAATTTTCATGAACAAATAAAGAGGTAAGGGGTTCTCACAGCAGGGCGAAGGGAAGGCGATGCCGAGGATCGGAGATGAGAAACGACGGCCCGGCCGACGAAGAGGAAACCAAAAAATGGGGCTGCGAGCTCTCTGTTTCTTTCTTTTTTCCTCTTCCTGATTTCTTCCAGCTGCAGTTCTGTTTTTTTTTCTGGTTCTTCGCTAAAGCAAAGAATGGGCTACGCAGGAACAGGAGCGGCGCATGGGATGGCAGCGAGCGGTGGTGTAACGGCGCGGCGGCAGTGCGGCGGTGAGGCTGGGCGGCGATGGGGTGCGCAGCGACGGTGGCGGGTTGGTGCTGCAGCCCAGAGAGGCGGCGAGCGCACCGGAGAGAGGAGGGCGGCACTGGAGAGGAGGGAGAAGGAGTCAGCGGTGGCTGGGGC
>KE373100.1:4435-21027 GCA_000418225.1 Zizania latifolia
CAGCATGGCCCCGCGCTCGACGCCACCTGTGCCCCGCCATCCGTTCGCCGCTCATGTCCGGCCGACACGGCCCCGTGCCCCGACGCCTATCTGCTGCTCCGCTGTCCTGCGTCGAAGCTCGCCGGAGTATGTCACACATTGTGGAGAAACTATGGTGACCTATTATCTCGTACAGAAATAGTAGATTACTTTATTAAAAATTAGCTATCGGATAAAAAAATAAACAATCTAGAGGTACCATAAAATTTTCTTTATATAATCATTTACAACGCACAGGAGCGATATGATCGGTTATGCGATCATAGTTGCTGGTTTATAAGAGTAAAATATTATTATTTTTATCATACTTCTGCTATTTTTAGTATGTACATGTTTATTTTTTAGTAGGTCCGATTAGATCAATTAAATTTTATCATCTCTTTATTGAATAATTATAACCCTCCATACATTTATACTGCTACCATTTGAATGAGTAGTATAGATAAATCTGATCTCGGGAATAAAAGAAAATATAAAATTAATTCTATTAGTAATAGAGAGCACGTTAAAATTAAATTTTCTCAACGGCTGGATGCATACAAACACAAATGTGATAATATTTGTCACCGACCAAACAGTCCGTAGTGCCAAACTCACAGTACAAACATGAGTGTAAGCTCACGCACGTGCCAGAGCGAAAAGACGATAGGCTTGCTTCGTGTAATGCAAATGGATACTGAAATATGTTTACAACATCCAAAAAGATTAATTGTAACCTTCAATGTTGTTCTAGAATAACTTTATTTCTATCTACTCACCTGTCATCTGTTTGTAAATCAATAACTTTTATTCCTTTAATATCTGTTATACATCATTTGACAATATTTTTTTATTAATAAAAAATATTTTGATCTTTTACCATTGACTCTAAAGGCCCATTTGTTTTAGCCGGAGATTTTTAGTAGCTAGCTGGTCTAAGTATCTAACTATCTAGTCTGAGTATCTAGCAGATAAGAATCTGGAGAAGCTGATGTTTTCCACTTTTGAATTTTAGTTCATTTTCAGATTCTGCAGCTACTAATTCTTATAATTTAGGTCTAGAATCTAAACTTTGTTTTAGCTTCAGATTTAAGTAGCTGCAGCTGTCAGAAGTTGAAACAAATAAATCCTTATTTATTAAAT
This sequence comes from Zizania latifolia, assembly GCA_000418225.1. NCBI lineage: Eukaryota > Viridiplantae > Streptophyta > Magnoliopsida > Poales > Poaceae > Zizania > Zizania latifolia. The sequence continues at coordinate 5,597 of KE373100.1, forward strand.
TTATCCGAAAAAAACTTTGTTGGAAAGGTGTAACATTGTATGCCTTCGTTTTACTCCGATATTCTCTGGCCATGGTTAGAGAGGTCGGTCACATTTGACCACCAGCAAAAATTGAAAACACACCGACAACAACCAAACCCTAGAAATAGACCGGACGATCGAGATGTATTTGTTCGCGGTGTACAAAACAATAAGAGATCTCAAACAATTATAATGAAGCTTTCAGAATTGATGGTTTGTTGGTTGGTTGGTTGATTAATAATTTCATAATTTGACAATACTTCACACGGTGCTCCTACTCCATCAATTGTTTATGGCCCGTTTGATGTTTAAGCAGAATGATTTGGAGTGAGATAGACACTCATCAACTCAAGATTAAAGACTCCAAATCCGATTCTGATTTTCTTTTTTGACACAATAATTAACAACTTACCACATACTTGTAAGTTATTTCTCTATAGTAATTGACGTGGACTTCTTGGTTAAGAAAATAGCAAGTACCACATGATCATGACATGGGGTGATGTTAACTGTTCACCAGTTTAATTAGTTCATTATCAAATCTAGCTTACCAAAAAAATTTGGCTGTCATTTTTATTGATCGAAAAAATGGTTTTAGTTGATACTATCTTTATTTTATATTATAAGTCATTTGATTTTTAAAAAACCAAACTCTCTAATTTTTACCATGTTTAAACCAAAAATATATTAATATTTATTATATTTGGTTGTTTGCCTAGTGTCTAAAAGGGCACTCGGCAAGCCACTGTTTTTGTCGGCAAACCAAACACGCCGTCGGCTTCTGTTACTGTCAATTTTTTTATCGCTTTTTGCCTAGTGTTAATCTTCATCGAGTGTCTTTATCGATTATTTGCCGACTTTATTTTTTTGCCGAGTACCAAAAGTTTACTGAGTGTATTTTTTTAGGACTCGGTGAACATGCCTCTTAGCCGAGTGCCCGAGGGAATGCACTAGGCAAACCCTCCGGCACTTGGCGAAGTCCCTGTTTTCGGTAGTGAGTGTTAAGATATATTCTATGGCCAATTTTATAAAACTAATTTAATGTCCTATTTATTGTTTTATTTTTTTATAAAACTAGTTAAATCTATAGAAGTTTGACCTATTGAAAAGTCAAACAACTTCTAAAATGTAACAGAGGGAATATGAAATAAAACAGCTGCTACAAATAACTATCTCGCCAAAATGGAGTGATACCAATTTTGATAGGACTATGAACCAGACGAGAATAGGTTCATCTGTTCAGGCTTTGAAGAGGAGAAGTACAAGTTTGTTTTTGTGTTTGACTGTAAACAATTGACACCTTAAATTTCCTGTGGACTTGCAGGCGTTTCTGCCTCCAGGTTTCAACGCTTACTTACGAATGTATTCGGTGTAGACCGAGCCAAGTTGCGATCAACTTTAATCAGATTCAGCAACATTAAGTTCGTACGAAGCCTCTAAAATAATTAGGTCTCTCGTTTTTTTATTTGGTCCGGCCAGCTGAAACTTGAAACAGAGGGACCCATGTACAATGTGTATATTGTTTGATTTCTTAATGCAATGATGCTGTGATAAACATTGTGAGTATTCGACTGGGTTAATTAGCTTCTAGCTTTAGCTGCATGTGACATACTGAAAGCGACAATCTCAGCATATAGGAGATGTACCATGCTGGATTCTCTAGCTTGGTAGCTACAGGCGAACAAGAAGATGAGTTTTCATTTCAGAAAGCAGTCAGATGCATGTCTGCATTAGCAAAATGCACATTTAGAAATAGGGATAGCAACAGTGCAGGATGAGGGTAGATTATTGAGCATGAACGTCTCCAGCTCCAATCTCAACTTGCTTTACACTAGTCCTGGTTTAGCAAACGAGGATAAATCTGTTCCGGCCCCCATTAGGGCCATTGGGAGGAGACACAAACAACGAGCCATGAAGACAACTCGGTGGCGGCGGCAATGATAACATCAATGATGGATGGATGCGAGACAATGGTAACAACTAGTTATTTTACTAGTTATTTTAGGGTCCACGAGTTCACGGAGTACTCGTAGGCGAAGAAACAAACCCACTCTATCGTATTTTAGATAAAAAAGATTTTTTACTGTCACTTTTCTATGACTTTGTGACTGATATATGAGTAATAAAACTAGGACTCTTATGTCAGTGATAAAATCACTCTGCAATCTGTAGAGAATCCTCTCTCCATTTTAGGGTCCTGCCTTCGCGTGAGGTGAATATTATTCTCGCCTCACCATAAAAACTGCCACCTATGTAGAATATATTTGGTAAAATTTGCTATAAGACATCTAAAAACAGTGGTATTTGCTGATGGACATCATAAAAACGTGACTTTGCTAAGAGACATCCTAAAATTATAAATATTTGCTGCAGGACACCGCCACTATTATTTTAATATTTTCTGAAGATAAAATTTTTGAAATGTCCAAAATGCTCCTTACTCTCTCTTTTTCCTCTCTCATCCGTTGTTGCCGCTTCCTCTGCCCGCAAGTTCCGTCGGTAAGCTCCGATTGCCGCTTTGCCCGCGCACTTGCTGGAGCCACCGACGCCGTCGTCGCCGCCGCTCACCGCCAACGCGGTTGCAGCCGGAGCACAGAGAGAGGAGAAGCCGAGGAGAGAGGAAAAAGAGAGGGAGTAAGGGGTATTTTGGGTATTTCAAAAATTTTATTTTCAGAAAATATTAAAATAATGGTGACGGTGTTCTGCAGCAAATATTCATAATTTTGAGATGCCCTCTGACAAAACCACGTTTTTACGATGTTCATTAGCAAATACCACTGTTTTTAGATGTCCTGTAGCAAATTTTCCCAATATATTTATGCCTATTCGGAACAACTGCTGGTGCATGCAGCATATCTCAAGGCATTATGTTTGTCCATGTGGATTGATGACTCTCCAACCTCTGTGATTGTTCCATATTCTCCTTGATCAGAAAAAGATTGAGACAATGCTAGACGCGGTAGTACGTGCTCGAAGCAAGTACAGGTGGATCCGTCCTTTTGCGCCTGGAAAGCGTCATGGTGATATTATTTGCTCATGCTGGAATGGGTTGGTTGGATTATTGGAGCATGACTAGTATGCTGAATCACATCACTGCTGTATTAGACAAACGCTGGTTCTAACCCTTTCACAGTGGTAAGTATAACCTCCGTATAAATAAAGTGGCACACCTTTTTCTCTTAAAACCACCCTATCTCTATATTTTTCATCTCACTTACATGTGGAGCCCAAGCCTCTTTTATTAATTTGTGTCTAGAGCCAGACTTAATCAAATTCACCGATTGGTTAATAGTGATGATCGAACATCGACAACTAGTCTGGTTACTATAATTAACAGGTTCAATTACTATCATTATTGATTTGATTTAGTTGTAACTGTTTAAAAACAACAATTAACAAATCAGTAACCACCATTTTGTTAAGTCTATTTGGAGTCATCAGTAACCAGAATCTTTTTTCTTGGTACCTCTTTCCACAGTGTCGTATTCTCAGAGCCAGAAGGGGCAAAACTCAACGCATGCTCTTATAGTTCTTGAGACGATGGAAAAGTCACGCATATTTCTGTCTGAGAATCCCCAGGCAGAGGGAGGAAGTGATGGACAGTGAACAGAAGGGTGTGACTTTAGCTTGCCTCTGGGAAGTGTGACACTGAATCCAATTTCTGCAATTCTCCTGTGCAAAGTCATTTCGGCAGCTTCCTCCTGCCAGCGAGCCAGACAGCAGGCAGGATTCAGGAAGAACTCCCCCTTCCCTTCGGAGTTCGGAGTCCTGTATTTTAGAAGCTACGGCTCCTCGAACGGTTTAAATTTTGACTTTAGGTTTTAAAAACTCAATAAAATCTAGAAACTTTCAAATACCAATTTCAACTTTCAAATACCAATTTTTTCAGATTCTTAGAAGCTACTTATTAAGTATAACTCCCTCCAAACTGACCCTATGTATGTCTCCTCGATCAACTATGAGAGTGAGGTCATGTCCAACACCGGCAAATATTCTATATGAGTTATCGTACGACACACATTTTAAACTTATAAATTGTACGATTTTTTGAAACCTCTCTGTGAAAAATTTAGAAAAAAAAATAAAATTGTTTACCAAAGTTAAATTCGCTCTTTCATTCGTCTCTGGGCCGAAGAAAAACATTAGACTCGCAGGCCGCTATGTATTTCCTGCGTCTAGGGTAGTGTTGTGGACTTGGATGATGAATGCTCTGCTTCGGCCCATCAAAACGGTTTTGGACTGAATTTGTGTAGTACTCGTAGGGTATTTAAAGCTTTCTCAAAATGGTATATATTCATGTTTTCAACTGTGAAACTCAATAACTATATAATCTAAAAATAAATTAAATACATAAATTTAAGACATATCAACTATTCTATATTCTCACAAGCTAGATACATAAATTAGATACTCACTAACTATTTCTTAGAATATAAAGCTTTACAGACATGCCCCTAGTATTGTTCTATGGATTGGACCTGAGGCCTCTTCAACTGCATACAATGTATATTTCTTTTTCTAAAAAGTGATGTACTTACTACGTTGTAAATCGTCAGTTTGGGGCTAGACAAGGTCAACCTTCGACGATTTCCTGTTGGTTTGATCAAATTTCGAGCAATTCTTCTACAGTCACTGCAAGTCGCAACCTAAGCTCCTGTTTTAACAACAGTCCTCCACAACGAGAATCTGCACCGATCCTCCTCCCTTGATTACTCTAACAACACAAGAAACTGCAGCTAAAAACTGAACCACAGTAATTACAATTTACCACTACTGTGTAACCTGATAGGAAAGGAGCTAAGCTTAGACCGTACCTGATAACCTGAACATGCTTCTAACCCCACGCCATTTTCGTTCATGTTTCAGCACCTTTGCAAGCTCCTGTGCCATGCATACGTGATGCCATGTTTCTTCGAATAAACATATAATTACCAGGAGAAAAGCATGTCTTCATATTCTCTAATCCTCCTTCACATGAATATAATGCTGCATTATGTATTCAGGCTTTTGTTGGATTTAGTCCCACGTCAAATATTAATAATATGAAAACACAATATAAAAGGTGAAACACTTTTTATCTATCAAACTAGTTTTTTTGATTAAATAGGTTTAGATTAAGTTGTGGCTCCAATTGACCCTGTAAGTGAGCAGACTCAATACGATCTATACAAGCTGATCCATAGTTTAGCAGGTTAGGCTTACACAAATAGTATCAGAGTCCGGTTAAGAAAACCATATAGAATCTGCATCACACATAATCAGGGGCGGAGCCAGGAATCGAACATAAGGGAGACCAATTTATCAATATTGACAATAATAATTAATTCTTTTTAGTACTATCAATCAGATCATATATAACAATTATAGTAACATGTGTTTTACGATAAAAAAATCAATATCTTCTATAGTAATTAGTTCTAATACATGATCACAGATAATATATTATATGCTTCATAATAGAAAAAAAATTATATTTCTATTAACTTGAATTTCATAAGATTTAATAATATTAAATGAAATGATCTTCGTTGCTAACTCTCTTTCAATATAAAATATCATATAACTTCGTAGAAAATCATTACATGTTTTATTCCATAGACGTGTTTTTACTAGCTTCATAGCCAAAAATACTTTCTCGGTGGTCACAATTGACACTGAAAAACTTATGACAAACCTTAGCAATTTGTCCACCATTACATAAATAGAATATTTTTTACTTTAAATAATTTGTTTTTTAGTCAAGCAGAAAAGCATGTAGGCTGTGCCTATCGGGACCATGGGGAGCCACCCAGGCAGTGCTCTGTGGGGACGGGGGCGTGTTTGCTTCGGTGAAAATCAGTAGGGGGCCAGGCACAGTCCTAGCTTTGCCAGATACCTGCAGCATGCACAAATCTTTCCATGCTCTAGCCTAGGTCGATTCTTTATCCAGGCAATCCATCAATCATCATACTCCTACACCAACCTAAGCTATTGATAACCATTATCATAGCAAGCATCCGATATCTACTAAAAAAATGATGTGCTTAATCCGTACATCTATAGACGATATATATCTCGCTAGCTTCAGTGGTGGATCCAGATTTTTTTACTACGTACGTCGATTGATCGGGAAAGTTCTGGTGTTGCAACTGCCCAACGTTGCAGGGCAAGAATTCTATATGCATACATGAGCATTGTGGTGGGGACAGACGAATTGAAACCGGACTATGATTGTGAGTACGGAATTGAGGATTAGTCAAGTGGGTTTGATTCAGTTTTCTAAACGAGCTTAAGCCCAAAACTGAATCAAATAAATATCAGATGAAAATAGATTTTCTAATTATATTTTTTCTCATATAAAGTAAAAGTTGTCAATCTCTAAATTTTACAATGTTTAAGCTGCCCAATTTATTCGCCAGTATATATGAGTTTATTATATTCACTATTAATTGAGGTATGTTGGCTCACTTTCCTACTATTTAAATTAAAACAACTCTCCGCCATAACCAATATATGACAATTCTAACCATTTCCCTATCACATATTAATGTTTTTTTGGCCTAGCCGCACTATACGATCACCTGACCCTCATCACCTTTAACACAAAACTTAAATGTTTTTACCTTAATTATTAGTTAAAAGTTACAAATGTTGACTTTCTTAAAAATATGGATAGCTCATATTAGAACAAATGTAATATCATAGACAAGCTAAACTTAAGGTAGTGTTTGGTTGGCTAAGGTAATGTAAACGCTAATGGAATTAATTACAGCGCTAAGTGATAACAATGTATTAGATTACAAGATTTGTTTGGTTAACAAGTATAATGCATTCTGTTTACATTACAATATTTGGTTGACAAGTATAATGTATTATGTTTATATTACAATGTTAGGTTGATAATGTATTAAATTATTAGATTTGAACAAAATTAATAACTAAACCATAATCTACGATGCAACTTTTAAGCTAGCAACAACAAGCAAGAAATCCATTAACACTGATTACAGATTACAGATTACAGACATGATTACAGATTGGAGGGATAAATTTGCATTGATAACACTGATGCAGGATACAGCAGATGAGCTCACTGATGCAAGACAACCAGAAGTGTTGAAGAAAAAGTGCAAAACCATTTCAAAATGATCAGATCATAACTAGGGATAAAAAGTTATTCAAGGCCCCTGTATGCAGTCTAATCAGTTTTGCATTGATAATCTCATATCACCCACAATCATCATAAAGCACTCGATTTGTTGTCGCGATTCAATTCACTTGAAATGAAACAAATCGTTATGTTTATGTCGATTGAAGGCAAGCAATAGTGAAACATGGTGGTTCATTTGGCCAGATCTTGGCTATGTTGTTCACACAGCTCAGATGATGTCAAAAAATCAGATATATGTGGTGAACAGATCTAGAAAGAACCACCGCTATGGAAAAATAGCATTTCGCCGAGTGCCCGTTTCTTTGTCGAGTGTATTTTTTTAAGCACTCGGCGAAGAAGGTTGTTCGCTGAGTGCCGGCTAAATATACTCGGTGAACTTTTTACGCTCGGCAAACAGCGAATAATACATTCAGCGAAGTTTGACACTCGGTAAAAATAAAAAAAATCAGTGCAAATGGAGGTCGTGACGACATGTTTGGGCGGGCAAAAAAAATTTCCGGGTTTGCCGAGTGTTTACACTGGGCAAACCCTAAACACTTGGCAAACCCAGGATAGTCATCATTTTATGTGAAAAAAATATTTCGAGCCAATGTGATATTTGCAACTTTGTTTGAGCTTAAAAAATTTTCTACATTCAAAATACAACATATCTTATTCCACGTAAAAAATTTACATTTTTTTAGGTTTGTTTGCTATTTTTAATTCATTAATTTTATTTCTAGGATTTAAATTGAAATAGGTGAAATTTGAATTGCAAGTGTCTGAAATAATGAACCCAAATTTATAGAAAAATCATATTTATGTTTTTGAGTCTATTTTTAGTTCTTATCCACTAAATTGAAAGAAATTTTGAAAAATCTAGGTTGCGACACTCGATCGGCAACTTGGAGCTTAATGGTTTTTTAATTCTAAAAAAATCAAATGAAGTCTAAAAAACACAAAACTTGTCATGATGTTCTGATATGATATGTAAAAGCTATGATAAAAATTTAAAAATATTTCAAGAAATTTTTCACGTAGGATGTTAAAAAACCGAAGATTCTCTGAGGAGGAATTAGGGTTTAGAGAAGAAATTGGTTAGGTTTGAAAGAAAATTGATGGATAGATCTTTGTTTGAACTTGAAACATTTTTACAATCAAAATACAACATAACTTATCTCATGTAAAAATTTGGTATTTTTCTGGGTCAGTTTACTATATTTAATTAAAAAAGTGTGTTTCTAGGATTTATATTGAAATAGGTCAAATTCGAACTGCAAGTGCATGAAATAATGAACCAAAATTTATAGAAAAATTATATTCATATTTTAAGTCCATTTTTAGGCCTTACACACTAAATGGAAAGAAATTTTGAAAAATCTAGGTTGCGACACTCGATCGGCAATGTGGAGCTTAATAGTTTTTTAATTCTAAAAAAATCAAATAAAGTCTGAAAAACATGAGACATATCATAATGTTATAATATGATACGTAGATGCTGTGATAAAAATTTAAAAATGTTTGGAGAAATTTGTCACGTGCGATGTTCAAAAACCGAAGATTCTCCGAGGACAAATTTGGATTTAAAGAAAGAATGGGTTAGGTTTGAAAGTAAATCGATGGTTAAATCTTCATTTAAACTTGAAACATTTTCTACAATCAAAATACAGTGTATCTTATCCCATGAATTTTTTGCAGTTTTATAGGTCAGTTAGCTATTTTTAATCCATTAATTGTACTTCTAAGATTTAAATTGAAATATGTCAAATTTAAACTGTAAGTGCATAAAATAATGAACTAAATTATCTGAAAAAAATTATATTTATGTTTGAGTCTATTTTTAGTTCTTACCGACTAAATGTGAAAATGTTTCACAAAATTTGTTAAGGAAAAGAATAAAAAACAAATTTGACAAAAAATTTTTAAAAAATGTATGCCGAGTGCCAAATTTGAGGCACTCGGCAAATAATTTGTATTTGCCGAGGGTAAACAATCGGCAAACAAAAATTTTGCTTCCCGCACAATTTTTTCGGATTCGGCGCCACATTTTTCAAATTGAGCGCCAAATTTTCGCAGCCTCTCTAAATACTCCCCCTCCCTCCCCTGACCGTCACCGCGTCGTCGCCCTAGAGCCACATCGTCGCCACCACATCGCCGCGCCTGTCGCCATCCCCTGTTGCCGCGCCCGTCGCCTTGCCCGTCACCGCCTTATCGCCATGCCAGTCGCCGTGTCTGTCGCCTCACCCCGCCTCGGCTCCACGCCATGAGGTGGCATGCGCACCCCGCCCTACCTTGGCGCCATGCCGTGTCGGGCCTTGCCGCGCCGCACCGCGCCATGCCTATTTTTTTTTTGTTTTTTTATTTGCTAAGTGCCAAAATTTTGACACTCGGTAAACCGTTCGTTATGCCACCGTTACACGTATTTTTTGCCGAGTACCAAATTTGACACTCGATGAAGGGTTCGTCGAGTGCCCAATAAAAAACACTCAGCGATCCCCTATTCGCCTATAGTGGGTTCACCGAGTGCAACACTCGGTGAACACTTCGTCGAGTGTTTTTAAGGGTTCGAACCCCTATTTTTCTGTAGTGCACATACTGACCTAAAGCAAATGAAACCAAATATGATGGCCATCGCTAGAGAACTCGAAGAGGCGGCCGCGGCCAAAGAAGATGATGAGGGTGACCTCAACAACACAGAGAAGCAAGAGTTCATACGCCTTCTTGAGCAGCTCGTTCCTCCGCTTGGCGAGCAGCCTGGCTGCTAGCGGCGCATGTGAGGAGCCGTGTTGCGGGCGGTGCGCGTGTAACGTCACACCCGCGCCACACCCAAATCGCGCCCTGCGCCACGCGTGCCTCACCACGCTAGCCCATGCGCACGCCACACCCGCACCATGCACACCCCGCAGACCCCGCCTTGTGACCGAACCACACCCGCGCGCCATCACTGTGTCCGGACTATGAGCTCGTTCCCTACTTGGACCGCCCATGCGTCAGCACCACCCGCCGTACAGCACCCCTGCCTCGACCCGCACAATGCTGCCAACGGATCGCCATGCATTTCCCTCCACTGTTTGGTCCTTCGCTGTCCTCAGTCGCCCACGCATGCGCCCGTATGCCTGGCCAACGCCCCGTCGCCACGCCACCACGCGCGTGCGCCGCTCCTATCCCGCTACCTACCTCACATGACGCTGCGATAACTCCACCGTTCTATCGCCTCCAACTGCCCCCAATAGTGCCAAGTGACAGCACAAGCACGCCCCCTCCACCTACCCAGTGCTATGCCATGGCGTGCACCGCTATCCCGTTGGCATTATACGCCCGCACGTCGTCGCCCACACCGCCTGTGCAATTAAGAGCACTTGGGCCCTGGCCGAACTCCCCTATACCCCACTCGAGCTCTCAGGCCACCACCAAGCTCTCCTCTGCCCATGACTCGCCCTACAGTGAGTTTCGCCAGAATCCCCGTCACCGTCGCTTTCGCCTACGTGGCGAATTCTCTCTCCCTGTTGCTCTTTTCCCCCAAACCGCTAGCCCGAACATGATCAACAAGGTTCACTGGCCCCGTTTTTGTAGCTCTCGCCGTCAGATTTCACCATCACCAGAAACCCCCAATTTCACCACCGTACTCTGCTTCGCCGCCAATCCTTGACTGAGGTATGCCATTCTCTGATTCCCCGTAGCCGTAGCTTGTACATGTTGTAGTAATCATGTTCCCCGTTCTTGTCTTGCACTAGTTTAGACCGAGTTTAGACCGTAGGTCACCGGCGATGTGCACCCATGCACACCGCCTCGGTGTCGCCATTGCCAGGCTATTGTAGAGCCCCCTAGACTAATCCGTAGCCATGGATCGCTTCCTAGGATCTCTAATCCGGTGAAATTAGCCCCGATGGTCCCCGAAGCACCGTCGTTGTCCCCAACGCCTGCCACCCTAACCTGAACCCCTTTTCTGTTTCTAGAAAATCCATAGACCTTTTTGGGAATGTGACCGTTGGATAATCTCTTGGTGCCTAGTAGAACCTACAGCTAAATTTTCGTTGCAATTGGAGTTGGATCGGAGGAGTTCTTCGCCGCAGAATTTTTGATCGCTCATCACTGTCTTCAACCTCCAGCCACGCCAAGCCTGTGAGGCTGACAGGCCGGGCCCACCTATCAGCGCCCCTGTTCCTTGTTCCCGCGCCCGTGCCGCATTTAATCCTCAACCGACGCATGGCTGCATCCACACCGTCTACTCCCACGTCCATCGTCACCGCTGTCTGATGAGTGGCATCCCGCGCGCGCACGTCCCGTGTCGCTAGCCAGCGGGGCACACCTATCGGTGCCGCTCGCCCGCGCGCTGCCCGCTTCACATCACTGACGCCCGAGACCCACCTATCACCGTCGCTCAGCTCTGCGCCAACCGCGCGCTGCCGCGTGTCCTTGCGCGTGCGCCACACGCCGCACGCCACGCAGGCCTTCGGCCAGTGGGCTGGGCCGTTGTGCACAGTGCGCCTTTTTATTTTATTTTTTAATAGGCTGGCCCGCATGAACAGTTCTGCACAAAACGATTTCACGATTTTAGAAATTAATTAAATCTTTAAAAAATCATATAAAATTTGTTTTAGCTCCGATTAGCTCCGTTCAAATTTCTAAAAATTTCTAAAATTCTAAAATTTAATTTCGAGTAGAATACAAATGTTTTTCCAAAACATTTATATGCTTTCATTTATGTGATGTTGTTTGTACCGTAGTTGCTGACGCCGAAGACTCGCAAGAGTACGACCCTAAAGACCCCGAGTACTACTTGGATCAAGGCAAGTCTCCCATTGATCATGATTACTCCCATGAATGTTAATTTAATTTTATATAAATGCATGTTTATGACATACACACACATACACTTAAAGTGAATGACTATTGCCCTCGCGATTAAGTCAATTAAACCAAAAATTTATTTCACCTAGCCAATCCTTGAAAGTAGAGAACCCTATTAACCTTGTAATCATGATGATTACGATGATCACATCCTAGTATTGTGATGTGGGTTGTCCGTAATCAAGACTTATCTTTTACTCTTACTACATTACATGATTGTAAAGGAATGAAATATGTGGGTCAAAAATAGGATTTGCAAGGTGGTTTAAAAAACCGGTACAGAGTGCCGAGTGTGTTGAAAGTAAATAAAAAAGAAGGGTGTTTTTAGTAAAACTTGCTATGAGTTGTCGTCGCCTTTCGGGGCCTGACTTCGAGTGACGTATAAGGACCGATTCCTTGAGAAAAACGTCATACACACTAAGATGCAACCTTACGGGTATTATGGGGTATCCCTAGTTGAGTACTTAGTGGGCTTAGGATCGCTCGATTGTTAGTAGATGTGAAATGCCCGGAGTGACTCTGTGTTGTGTTTACGAGCTCAAGGAGCCATATGGATTTGTGATGGATATGGAGAAAGGTGGTAGGGAGAGGAAGTGAGGGGATTTGAGCACCCGCAGAATTTCTAGGGAAAAGAGGGCCGAGGGCCAATGGATCCTTGGTCACGAACCCATCTATGTGGCAATGAGTTATCCTACGTCGGCTAGAGAAATGCCTTGTAGCGAACCTCCTTGCCTTGCAAATAAGCAGTAAGATCACGACGTAAGGGTAATGTGTACACCTTCTGCAGAAGTATAAACAATTCAAACAGTTGTGCCCTCGGTTATGGGCACGTGTCATGATAGTTGCCCATGTGTAGTCTTTGGTTTTGGTTTTGAATAATAAAACAAGTTGAGAGTTAGGAAGCGTTACCAGAGTACACCCTCAGGGTGTATGGCCAGCATTTGTGGTTGGGAATGAACTTGTGTAGTTTAGGAAGTCAAAAATGCTTCATAGAGAGGGGGCAAGGTATAACCCTAGGATAAGAAGTAAAATGTGTTTTGGATAAGCAGGAAAATCCTACCCGATAGAGGGGCAGGCTAGTACTGAAGGAAAGTAAAGAATGTAAAGTTAGAAGGATTATTACGGAGAAAGTAATTTAAAGGATTATTATGGAAAGACGTGAAGGAAAGGAGTTGATTGCATGGATGAGATTGTGTTTTGAAAACAAATTACTACTTAGTAAGTTGGTGGAGGTTGGGACATCTACCGATGGGTATGTGACACTTAGTACTTTAAAACCATCTTATATAAATTAACCTTAGCCGCCCATATTGACCCACATCTATAACTTATTCCCGAGGCTTGCTGAGTACGTTTGTACTCACCCCCTCTTGCTAACCCTCCAGAAGGAGGAGTCTAACCGGAAGATGAGGAATGGTTCCCTGATCTCAAGTGCGCCTCATACTTGGGCCGTGAGAGAGGCTTTGTCAACGGATCGGTAACATTTAAATCCGTGTGCACCTTATATATCTTTACATCACCTCTATCTATGATCTCACGGATGAGGTGATAGTGTCGAAGTATGTGCTTAGACTTCTGGTGCGACCTAGGCTCCTTGGCTTACGCAATGGCACCACTATTATCACAATAGAGGTCCACTGGACTGGACACACTAGGGACAACTCCCAGCTCAAAAATAAATTTTCTGATCCAAACAGCCTCCTCCGTAGCTTCAGAAGCTGCAATGTACTCGGCCTCGGTTGTTGAATCTGCAACCATTTCTTGCTTGGAACTCTTTCAACTCACTGCGTCTCCATTGAGGCAAAACACAAATCCAGACTGCGATCGTGAATCGTTCTTGTCAGTTTAGAAGCTTGCGTCGGTGTAACCATTTACAACGAGCTCCTCCTCACCTCCATAGACTAGGAACATATCCTCAGTTTTTCTTAAGTACTTAAGGATACTCTTTACTATCAACGAAGATTTAACAGCATCAATCATTGAAATATCATTTCCGATCAACAATATATCATTCACATATAAGACCAGAAATACAAGTGCGCTCCCACTAGATTTTTTGTAAATACAAGGCTTTTCTTTATTCTTGATGAAATCAAACCCTTTGATCACTTCATCAAAATGAAGATTCCAACTCCGAGAAGCTTGCTTCAGCTCATAAATGGACCTTTGCAGCTTGCAAATTTTTCTTGCATTCTTTGGATCGTCAAGACCTTTAGGCTGTGCCATGTACACATCCTCACTTAGGTTTCCATTAAGGAAAACCATTTTGACATCCATTTGCCATATCTCATAGTCATAATATGCGACAATTGCTAGGATGATCCGTATAGACTTTAGCATTACGACGGACGAAAACATTTCTTCATAATCAACACCTTGGATCTGCCTGAAACCTTTCGCCACCAATCGTGCCTTATAGATATGAACATTTCCATCAACGTCTATCTTTTTCTTTAAAAATCTATTTACACTCAATAGTTTTTACACCGTCAGGTGGATCGACCAAGTTCTAAACTTGATTCTCTCACATGGATTCTAACTCGGATCTTATGGCTCCAAGCTATTTCTCAGAGTCTGGTCCTATCACCGCTTTCGAATAGGTCTTAGGTTCATTATTGTCCAACAATAATTTGTCACGCTGCCTAGTGGTTAAAAACGCAAACTGCTCGGGCGCACGACTCAACCTCTTCGACCGACGTGGGGCTGGTGTCTTGACAACAGGTTCTGCAACATCTTGCTTATTGAGTTGCGGTTTAGTAGGAGCTGAAACACTTTCTAGTGCTTCCTGAACTTCTTCGAGTCGCACCGTGTCATGAGGACATCACTTCACATGATACACACATGGAGCCTCCACCTACAATTCAATTACAAGGACCAATCACACGCGCCCGTGCCCGTCGCTTAAACCATGAGGTTAATTCTTTCCTTAGCAACTATGTTAATATTTGTTTGGATGGGATGCTACTGAATACTAGTGATATTTTGTTGCTTAGAAACATGGGAGATGGAATAGGAGAGTTGGAGTTGAAGACGGAGTCGCACGGATGATTTGAAGTCAAGAATTCGCTGGTTCGGACTACATCAACCACCATGCACCAAAATGGGCGTAACTTCCTCATACGAAGTCCGATTGGCGCGTTCTTGGACTTTCTGGAAAGCTAAGGAGAAGACGGATCTTTTGGCATTGGTTTCACCTCATTTGGAGTCTCGAGTCGTCCTGTGTGACCAAAACAGTCCTGCGTGACAGAATTGGGCCGAGTCGGACCTTGTACTGAGTTGGAGGCCGTATTGGCCCATAGTCCGAGTCGTGTGCGCCTCCTACAGGCTGCCCACGCCCCATATACTCACGATAGCCGTCATTAGGGTTTAGGTTTTGCTTTGCTTGCATCTACACTCGTGTGTTTAGATCCCGCTCTTGCACCGGACCGAT
>KE373100.1:21332-33732 GCA_000418225.1 Zizania latifolia
TGCTTTGCTTGCATCTACACTCGTGTGTTTAGATCCCGCTCTTGCACCGGACCGATTGGCTGCTGCAACGGCGTTTGTGAAACCTCACTTCATCATAGTTCATCTGTGATTTGGCATTCGACTTGTGTTCTTCCTGTTCTTGCTTGTGTTCTTGGATTCGCTTGTAGGAACTAGCCTTCGTGGCGAGGTCAATCGCGTCGTGCGTGGTTGATAACCAACGGAGACGGTGGTGTAGCGATTGCAAGGTTTTGATCCGCCGGACCGGAGCCTTGGATCGTCAACGTCGAGATTCTCCACCAATCCAAGTTATCCTTACCTATCGGAAGATCGGGACCTATCCTCCTATTACCATGCTCCCACTAACCCCTTTCGAGAGAAACTCTTTCTCAAGAAAAACACCATTTCAAGAGACAAACACTTTGCCTTCCTCCTAGTTATAGAAGTAATATCCTTTGGATTCCCTAGGATACCCCACAAAGAAGCATTTATCAGATTTGGGAGTGAGCTTGTTAGACGTCAAACATTTTACATAAGCCTCACAACCTCATATCTTTAAAAAAGACAACCCGGGACGCTTCCTAGTCCATTGTCCTCTCTACAGATTTAGATGGAACCCTGTTTAATGTGACATCAGCAGTTTCAAGAGCGAATCCCCAAAAGGACAACGAAAGATCAGATTAACTCATTATTGACCGGACCATCTCTAACAAAGTTCGGTTCCTCCGCTCGGACACCCCATTCCATTGAGGCGTGCTGGGTAGAGTCAGCTGTGGAACAATTCCACACTATTTTAGATGATCATTAAACTCATGGCTCAAATATTCACCTCCACGATTTGATCGTAGAAATTTAATTGTCTTGCCTGTATGATTTTGTACCTCATTCTGGAACTCCTTGAACTTTTCAAAGGATTCTGACTTATGTCTCATTAAGTAGATGTAACCAAATCTACTAAAGTCATCGGTAAAAGTAATGAAGTACTAAAAACCACCTCTGGCCGTAGAACTCATTGGTCCACATATATCAGTATGTACAATGGTCAATAATTCATTTGCCCTCTCACTTTGACCAGTGAAAGACGACTTAGTCATTTTGCCAAGTAAACAAGACTCACATGTGTCAAACGATTCGAAATCAAATGACTTCAAAGGCCCATCTTTATGGAGCTTCTGCATGCGCTTCTTATTTATATGACCTAAACGACAATGCCAAACATTAGTGGGATTCAAATCATTAAGCCGATGCCTTTTCGTATTAATGTTATAAACATGTGTATCCTCAAGATTTAGTATATATAAGCCATTCAATAATGGACAAACACCATGGAGCATACCATCCAAAAATATTGAACAACACTTGTTCTTTATTACGAATTCAAAACCGTCTTCCTCTAAACATAACGAAGAGATAATATTTCTGCCCAAGGCGGGAATGAAATAACAATTATTCAATTCTAAAACTAATCTTGAGCGTAGCGACAAAGAATAAACGCCGATGGCCAACGAGCAACTTTTGTACCATTGCTGACGCGGACATTCAATTCACTTCTTGCACACTTCCTTGTCCTATTCAGTCCTTGCAACGATTTGCAAGTATGAATCATTGATCCGGTATCAAATAATGAATCACTTGGACGAGTAGTAAGATTAATTTCAATAACATTTATACCTGTAGTAGAAGTCACACTTCTCTTCTTTTTCTTGATTTCTTCCAAGTACAACTTGCAATTCCTCCGCCAATAACCAGTCTTATGGCAGTTGTGGCAGGTGTTAGAAGTAGCAAGGCCAGTCTTAGACTTTCCAGCTGGTTTAGACTTCGAGCTCGAGATCACATCTGAAGCTTTAGCATTTCCCTTGCGTTTTCTCTTCTTGCTATCCTTCTGAACCATCATCACATGACTAGAATTCTTTTTAATGCTATCCTCATCAGTCTTTAGCATCCCATGCAATTCAGCCATGCTTTTCTTCATGCTGTTCATATGAAAATTCAAAATGAATGGCTCGAAGCTCATAGGGAGCGACTAGAGAATCACATCCGTGGCTAACTCTTGGTCAAGGGGAAAACCATATTTTTCTAGGCTCTCAATATAACCAATCATCTTGATCACATGAGGACTGACTAGGCTGCCTTTCGCCAACCTACACGCAAACAAAGACTTTGAGATGTTGTACCTCTCAGTCTGTGCTTGGTTCTCAAATATGCCTTTGAGTTCCACAATCATATCATAGACATCCCTATCCTCATATTGCTTCTGAAGCTTAGAGGACATACAGGCAAGCATGAGACAGCTGACATCAATTGAATCGTTGGCGTGCTTCTCATAAGCCCACCGATCCGCGGCAGATGCATCATCTTTTGGTTTATCAGGATGGGGCTCCTCTAGAACATATTCTTTTTTCTCTTATTTGAGAACAATTCTCAAGTTTCTATACCAGTTAATAAAGTTTGTTCTATAAAGCTTTTCCTTTTCAAGAATTGATCACAAATTAAAAGTGGAAGTGTTCTCAGCAGTAGATGCTATGATCTACAACAAAAATACAAGTTTCTGCACTATGCTATGTGAATCTTCTATCAAATAAAAGATGCTTCACTATATGTAAAATGATCGTTTTCCCTCTAACGACACATAGTAGGACAATATTCATATTCAACTAACTCCTAGTGAGATTTAGCATCACTGCTAGAAGATTAGTGACATAGGTAAGCAACAATTTGCTAATCACATCCTATGTGACTCTTGTTCGTTGGGGTGGCATCCAATGTCTCGATGCCCAACTCCATGCCCCAAAGCCCAAAACCGTTTTGATAGCTTTGTTAAGCAAACCAATACTATGCATGTGGTTGTCCAATATCCATCCTTACTGGTTAAGATAAAAGATGACACCCTGCTTTGGCAGACCCACCATACAATGATCAAAAACCTTAGTAGGTGCAGCTATTGGAAAGGGCATCAAAGTTATTAATTTTCCGAGGGAAACTATTCTGACATGATAACGATGCCTACTGCACACAAAACATGAAAGAATAGTGTCACAGGAATATAAGTAAACATCACAGGCAATCATATTAACTGTGATATAGTATGACCCTTCTCACATGGTGATCTCCATCTCCATGGTTTCTGTCCTTCGGGTCATCACGCTTCAAGTCTCCATGAACTTGTATCAGTCTATTACATCTAATAGCACTATACTAATTACATGAGCAGAAGCATCACATGTCGACACGCAGGTCGTACAATATTTGAACAGCCTTGGACTGCAATTAACCATGACACGCAGGCCATGAAAATTACATGCATGCATCATATACATCACAAGGCCATACTAGTCACAACATTCTCTGCAAAAACAAGTTAGGCGTAGAATCTACACATGACTGAACAAGACCCGGAACTTCTGGCTCAAAGGCTCGGAACTTCCGGTCAAAGGGTCCGGAACTTTCGACTCAAGGACAAAACTTCCAAAATTACCCTTCTGTATCGAATTTATTTTGGCCCGGAACTTCCGGGTCACACCCAGAATTTCTGAAAATAACCTTCTGTATCGAAGTTTATTTCAGCCCGGAATTTTCGGTCTAATCGGAACTTCCCAAAATCTGACACAAGAATAATAGATCCAATCTATTTCCACCACATATCACCTATATGTGATCGATCCAGATCGAACAATACGCACATAGACTCTGATACCGCTGTTGGGTTATGGGGAGGCTACGCTAGCATTAAATTCAAAATTTTTACCCCGTTCGCCTAGGAACCATGCGTGTAATGAGATCATAGATCGTTACCTCTAGCAACGAGACGCGCTAGGGCAGCAAAAGTAGAGTTGATGAAGCACATCCTCGAATGGCTCTGGGCAGTTCCGTCTCCTCGTCGGCGATGAAGACGATGTAGTCCGGTGATCTCCACGAGAAGATCAGCACCGCAGTAGCAGCGGCGCCTCTACGGTATCCACACGTACAGGGACAGGATCACCTCAAGCCGGTATGCTAGTACCGTGCAGGAGGTTAGGGGAGAGACGGCCATAACTGGTGTATCTAGGAGAGGTGGCGGTTAGGGTTAGGTCAAAACAATAACTAACAGTAGCCCTTTCGTCCTAGTCCCTCCTCTCCTTATATAGTGCCCTCTCATGGGTCTTTAAGCAGTATTAAAACCCAATAGATCTAATCTGTTCGTCTAGCCCAAAAGCTCTGCTCCAGGCCCGAAACTTCTGAAAATAACCTTTTGTATGAATTTATTTTAATCCGGAACTTCCGGTCCAACCGAAACTTCCAAAAATAACATTCTGTATTGAATTTATGTCGACCTAAAACTTCCAGGTCACACCCAAAACGTTTGATTCATCCAGAATACACTTTTCAGGCAGGCCCAGAACTTTCGGTCCAACCGGAACTTTTGGTTCCTCCAGAAACCGAAATTGGGGCTGGCCCAAAACTTTCGGTCGAACCGAAACTTCCAGATGCTCTAGAACCTAGAACTTTCGGCCTCAAGCCAGAACTTCCGGTTCTCCTAGAATTCTCTTGGGTATATTTCCATCAGTCACGCCATGCCCGCACCACACCTAGATCAGGCCCTGCGCCACGCATGCCTCACCGTGCGCGTGCGCGTGCGCCGCGCCCATCCCGCCACCTATCCCGCACGACGCCACGATGACCCCACCATTCCATTGCCTCCAATCGCCCCCAACAGTGTCGAGTACACAAGCACGCCCTCTCCACCTACCCCATGCCATGCCATGGCGTGAGCCGCCGCCCGGTCGACATTAAATGCTCGCACATTGCCACCCACGCCGCCTGCATGATTAAGAGTCCTCGAGCCCCAGCCGAAGCCCCCCACACCCCACTCATTTTAGGCAATCCCCAAGCTCTCCTACGCTCATGACTCGAGCCCTACAATGAGCTTCACCAGAATCCCATCACCGTCGCTCTCGGGTACATGGCGAATTCTCTCTCCCTGTTGCTCTTTTCCCGAAATCGCTAGCCCGAACGTGATCACTAAGGTTCACTAGTCCTGTTTTCGCAGCTCTCGCTGTCAGATTTCACCATCACCAGAAACCTCCAATTTTGCCGCCATGCTCTGCTCCGCTGCCAATCGCCGACTGAGGTATGCCATTCTCTGATTCCCCGTAGCCGTAGCTTGTACAAGTTGTAGTAATCATGTTCCCATTCTTGGCTTGTACTAGTTTAGACTGTAGGTCACCGGCGACATGCACCCGTGCGCACCGCCTAGGTGTCACTGTTGCCAGGCTATTGTAGAGACCCCTAGCCTAATCTGTAGCCAAGGATCACTTCTTACCGTCTCTAATCTGGTGAAATTAGCCCCTGAACGTCCCCGAAGCACCGCTGTCGTCCCCAATGCCGGCCACCCTAACCCGAACCCCTTTTCTGTTTCTAGAAAATCCATAGACCTTTTTGGGAATCCGACCATCGGATAACCTCTTGGTGCCTAGTAGAACCTACAGCTAAATTTTCGTCGCAATTGGAGTTGGATCAGAGGAGTTCTTCGCCGGAGAATTTTCAGCACTTCATCGCCATCTTCAACCTCCAGCCGCGCCAAGCCTGTGAGGTTAACAAGCCGGGCCTGCCTGTCAGTGCCCACGTTCCTTGTTCATGTGCCCGTGCCACGTTTAACCCTCGGCCGACATGTGGATGCATCCACGCCGTCCGCTCCCATGTCCATCGTCGCCGCTGTCTAACGCGTGGCGTCCCACGCGCGCACGTCCTGTGTCGTTGGCCAGCGGGGCGCACCTGACGCCCAGGACCCACCTGTCAGCATCGCTCAGCTCCGTGCGCTGTCGCGTGTCGTCGCGTGCGCGCCGCGCCACGCATGCCTTCATCCAGTGGGCTGGGCTGCTATGCACAGTGCGCCCTTTTATTTTCTTTTTGATTTTATTTTTAAACAGGCCGGCCCACATGAACAGTTCTGCACAGTTCGATTTCACAATTTCAGAATTTAATTAAATCTTTAAAAAAACATATAAATTTTGTTTTTGCTCCGATTAGGTCCGTTCAAATTTCTAAAATTCTAAACTTTAATCTAGAGTAGAATAGAAATGTTTTTCCAAAACTTTTTGTATGCTTTCATTTATGTGATGTTGTTTGTACCATAGTTGCCGACGTCGAAGACCCGCAAGAGTATGATCCCGAAGACCCCGAGTACTACCCGGATTAAGGCAAGTCTTCCTTCGATCTGTGCCGATTACTACCCCGAGTATGATCCCGAAGACCCCGAGTACTAGACTACCCTTGAAAGTTGAGAACCTTATTAACCTTGTAACCATGATGATTACGATGACCCCATCCTAGTATTGTGATGTGGGTTGTCCGTAATCAAAACTTGGCTTTTACTCTTACTACATTATATGATTGTAATTGAATGAAACGTGTGGGCTGAAAATAGGATTTGCATGGTGGTTTTAAAAACCGATACAGAGTGCCGAGTGTATTGAAAGTTAATACAAAAGAAGGGTGTTTTCAGTAAAATTTACCAAGAGTCATCGTCGCCTTTTGAGGCCCGACTTCAAGTGGCATATAAGGGCCGATTCCTTAGGAAAAACGTCATGTACACCAAAGTGCAACCTTACGGATATTATGGGGTGTCCCTGGTTAAGTACTTAGTGGGCTTAGGATCGCTCGATTGCTAGTAGATGTGAAATGATCGGGGTGACTCTGTGTTGTGTTTACGAGCTCAAGGAGCCGTATGGATTTGTGATGGATATGGAGAAAGGTGGTAGGGAGAGAAAGTGAGGGGATTTGAGCATCCGCGGGATTTCAGGTGAAAAGGGAGCCTAGGGCCAACAAATCATTGGTCATGGACCCGTCTATGTGGCAATGAGTTATCCTAGGTCGGCTAGGGAAATGCCTTGGAGCGAACCTCTTTGCCTTGCAAACAAGAAGTAAGATCATGACGTAAGGGTAAGTGTACGTCTTATACAGAAGTATATTCCGTGCGAACAGTCGTGCCCATAGTTATGGGCGCGTGCCATGATAGTTGTCCATGCGTAGTCTTTGGTTTTGGTTTTGAATAATAAAACAAGTTGAGGGTTGGGAAGCATTACCAGAGTACGCCCTCGGGGTGTACGGCCACCCTTTGTGGTTAGGAATGAACTTGTGTAGTTCGGGAAGTCGAAAATGCTTCATAGAGAGGGGGCAAGGTACAACCTTAGGATGAGAAGTAAAATGTGTTTTGTATAAGCGGGAAAAACCTACCCGATGGAGGGACAGGCTAGTACCGAAGGAAAGTAAAGAATGTAAAGATGAAAGGATTATTATGGAAAAAGTAATTTGACGGATTATTATGGAAAGACGTGAAGGAAAAGAGTTGATGGCATGGATGAGATTGTGTTTTGAAAACAAATTACTAGTTAGTAAGTCGGTGGAGGTTGGGACCTCTACCGACGGGTATGGGATACTTAGTACTTTAAAATCATCTTATATAAATTAACCTTAGCCGTCCTTGTTGATCCACAGCTATAACTTATTCCCGAGGCTTGCTGAGTATGTTTATACTCACCCCCTCTTGCTAACCCTCCAGAAGGAGGAGTCTAACCGGAAGATGAGAAATGGTTCCCCGACGAAGAAGATGAAGTCCAAGGAGAGGAGAAAGACCGCCAGGTGTAGGGTCTCGAGCCTAGTTATGAGGATGTCGAGATGTCGTTTATTTTGTTTCCGCGTAAGGACATTATGAATTGTTGAATTCCACGCAAAGACGGCTTTTGTAATGAATTTGGGCTATAAGACTTATGTTTGTCTTCAATAATATTGTTGCGATTTAAATCGTAGCTACTCGTTTCGTATTAGCCAAGGCTATATGGGGCGGGGCGTCACAGCGCGTGAGGAGGAGCGCTGGCTGCACGCGTGAAGAGGAAGATTGGTGATGGTGGCATGCATGAGGAGAGGAGGCTGTTAAGGTATCTGACACCAGTCTGGTTCGACTGTAATGGGCTGATTACTGAGCTATAAAGTGATTGCATGGTATCTATTACCAGTTCATCTAAACCAAACAAAATCTAATATAATCAGTTTGCACTGTAAACCGATAACACTCAAAATAGCCTCAACCAAACACATTCTAAATGTTTTTCCTTGATTATTAAATAAAAGTTATAAATGGTGACTTTCCTAACTAAAAATATGGACACACCATGGACGGGCATGCATATGCTTTACCCATTGAACTTACATATATTAATATAATATAATAATAGCTGTGGACACAAATACTAAACCTACAAGAACTTGAAACTTGGTGACTAGGTACCAGGTTAGCCGTGCCATTCAGTTACCGCACGGTAAATTTGGTTACCACGGCTACTGCGCGGTAACCAATAGTTCGCCGACGAGTGGCAGGTGTATACCGGCTGGTTTCATTTAAAATTAAAAAATGAAAAGTTTGAAAAAAATCCTAAAAATAGTAGGTGAATTAATATGATTTATGGTGAAATTAGTTTTCAGAAATATTAAACTATCACAAAGTTATGAACCAGGCAAGATGAATAAAAATACAAAATACAAAAATAATTCTATTTTCAATCTTCTTCACTCATTGTTATTTAATTCTTTGTATGCAGCGCTCTTGGATTAATGTCATATGTTTAATCAAATAAATTTTTATACTTCATGAGTGTTGCTTGTTGATTATTTATTCCAAGCCTGTTGATTCACAAGCAGTCATACTGTTGAGTCATAAGACCTATTCTGTTGATTCATACGCACTTAGGATTATTTGCTCAAATTGCCAATTAACCATGTTGTTTTGTAATTTATATTTTATTATAAACTTATAAAATTTATGGTATTATAAGTTTCTAATTTATCTCAAAAAATAATTTTCTGCGATTTTATAATTTTCAATTTTTTTTGAAAAATTTACTGACCAGTACCGTAGTAACTAAGCCTGGTACCGTAAAAACCGAACAACAAATCATGGTTACCGAGATGGTACCGAACCAGCGGTAACTGAAGTTGAAACCACGGTAACCGGAGTCAAAACCATTTCGCAAACTAAATTGAATTAAAATTTTGAAATGCAAATTTTGACCGAATTTCATCGGTAACCGTTCGATAACCACAATAACCGTTGTCCTGAGCCCGAATAGTACCTGGTCCTAAAATGGTTTGGTGAACCTGACTAGCTAGGTACATACTATGTACCACTACATATCTAATAACATGCAAAAACATATGCATATCTAGATATCCTTAAATTATGAAGTTGTCGAATGTGCAGGCCTTATATATATGACCTACACTATTAGAGAAGTGGCCTTTCATCCACCTCTTTTAGTATCCATTTCAACTGGAGTCGGTACCGGAAGTCATCTGCAATGGTCAGAAAAGAGAGAGAATGTCATGGGTAGCCGCAACTGGTACTAATAAAGAGTATTAGTACTAGGTCGGGAGACTGCCTAGTACTAAACTTATCAGTACCAGTTGGGGTACCCACCCGGTACTAAAAGCCTATGCATTAGTACTATGTCGGCACACCACCTGGTGCTAATAACTTTAGCACTAGGTGGTATCTCAAACTGGTACTAAACATTTCTCCTAATGTATCCGATATCCCCAAAAATCTCCAATTCCTCATTTCTGCCTCTGTTCTTCAGTTCTTCTTCCGTCCGTACGATCAGTTTAGGGTTTAGGGTTTAGCCTAGCCAACCGCTCAACGGCGATCTAGATCGGGCAACGACATGGCAAGCCTCCCAAGTGGTGCCGCCAAACATCGTGCTTCCAACAGTAGGCCGGCCGCCATCAGGGTATGTTGTTTTTCCCATTTTTTGGCTATTTTAGGGTTGATTGAATACTGCATTATGAGATGTTGTTATTTAGCCGGTCTGTACTGCAAATGCTATGTATATATGTAGTAATCCTTGTCAATAATCTTAGTACTGCAATGCACATGTTATTAATTCTATTTCTGCGTCGGTCGACCAGTACGCGCCACTCAAATATGTAATAGAAATACTGCATCTTTAGTACCGGTTATGTAATACATCTTAGTTTAGTTTACAAATGTAAGTGATATAATGCAGATGAATATGAAATATAGATTAGTTCGTCAACTTTTGTACAATATTAAGTGAAATTGGTTTGACATTGCCTATTTTAGGTGCTGGCTTATGAGCCGAGGGATTGCCTTTTAAAAATCAGTCATTGGCAAATGTGTCATATCGTATGTATATACATTGCATTTTCTATTTATGTGATAACAAAATCATAACAAACTGATGTGATGTTATCTCACTGTTCTAGTTTATACCAAAAAGCTACGTCGATCTCCATACCAATATGATCAATGTTACAAAATGTGGAAGCACCTTCTGCTTGGTAAAGGGTGGTGTGAATTTTATTACCGATTCCGCTTAGTAGAAGGGGATTATGTGGTACTATCAATGGGAGCCCCGCTATCCGTCAGGGCTACCATTTTCAATAATTTTGGCGAAGAGAAAGCCCCACTAGCTATAAGAGTGGACTCAAGTGACAGCGGTATATATAACAAACTCACATTAATTATTACACATACATGCCTATTTTATATATATACTTACCGGCTTTTTTATAATGGCAGATGACGTTATTGGATCTGCATGGCCAGCTGAGAAGAAGGGAAAACATAAATCTAGAGAAGCAAGTGACACCGACCAACTGAAGACCATCTGATTTTTTGGTAATCCAACAGATCTAACGGCCGAAAGGAAGGATCGCCTTTAAGCCATCTTGGTTACGACATCCTCTAGTACGCAATTGTACATCTGCACAATCAATCCATCAGCCATCAAGAAAAAAATGATGGTAAGCACTTTGCACATGTCACAATTGCAAACATCTATACCTAGCTATATGCACTTGACTCGGCTAATTAGCTACCGGAACATTTAATTGTAACAGTACTTTTCAAGGGATTATTGTGAGAAATACATCATACCTCATCTATACTAATAGACCATAGAGATCTAAGTGACAGCAGTAGGAGGCACACCAGTCCCAATTATAGCACACAAATCGATAGATGAGCGTTGTTACCTGACGGCTAGTTTTGGCCATTTTCTGCAATCAAACGAGATAGTTATCGGCACAATTTATGCTTTTCATTTCCACAATAGCAATGGTGCACTGAAGGCAATTGTGTATATACTTTAGCTTGGAACAACAAATGTTATATGATGTAAATTGTTGATACCTACTATGATTGGCTGAAATAAAACCATCTTGTGTCGCTCGTCGGTGGACATCTGAAGTGAAATGAAATGAAATTAGTTGTGACCAAATTTCAAGTCAAATGACATCCAAATTATTGTGAAAAAGTCAATTGAAACAAAATCCAACTTAATTGACTAGAATTTCAATTGAAATGAAATCTAAATTAGTTGACTAGAATTTCAATTGAAATGAAATCCAACTTAGTTGACTAGAATTTCGATTAAATGAAATCCAACTTAGTTGACTAGAATTTCAATTGAAATGAAATCCAAATTAGTTGTGAAGAATTTCAATTAAAATGAAATCCAACTTAGTTGGCTAAAATTTCAATTGAAATGAAATCCAAATTAGTTGACTAGAATTTCAATTGAAATAAAATCTAACTTAGTTCACTACAATTTCAATTGAAATAAAATCTAACTTAGTTGATTAGAATTTCAATTAAAATAAAATCCAAATTAGTTATGAAGAATTTTAATTAAAATAAAATATGTGCTTTTTTTCATAATCATATATATCTTTAGTACCGGTGTTATTTATGTCCCGGTACTAAAGGTATTTCTAGTGCCGGGTAACAAAGAAAACCAGTACTAAAGATTCAAAATCATTGCTTCACTGATACACGCAAACGCGCTAAGCCGCTCGCGTGTAGGACCGAAACTAGCGACCAAAGGGGGGGTGAATGGGCGCAAAATAAAAACACAGATAAAAATAAAAACTCCTCAACTCCTTGTATCGAACTTGCGAGTGGCTTCAAGAGACTCAGCGCAAGGCTGTGCTAAAATATTCACTCAAGGCAAGTTGATACAATCTCCACCAAAAGACAATCGCCGAAAAGAATCGCTCAAAGTAAAGACAAATGTTAAACGATCAATTGAAATACATCCACGAGTGCAACGAACGTTCTATAGAAAAAGACACGTACAAAGCACTCATGCGCAAATGATCGAACACTTGGTGTGCGACTTCATTGACAATTCATCAAACATATAAAGTACATTCCAGAACCTCTTTGGCAAATCAACAGACACTTGACATGCACTAGAACACATAGATAAAACATTTATAGTGCAATCTGAAAATAAAGTACTTGTAGACATTGAATCAAATACATGGCATGCAAGAGGCTTAGATACAACCCGTCGGGTGGAGAAGCGGTGCGGGAAGTGCTCGCCGGAGTTGGGGCGCCGTCGCCGCAACA
>KE373100.1:34032-44701 GCA_000418225.1 Zizania latifolia
TGCCGGAGCTGCGCCGGCGAGGTGGAGCGTCGGCAAGGTAGAGAGGAAGGAGGAGAGAGAAGACTAGGGAGAAGAGGTGGGAGGAGACACCCAAAAATTTCTGAATAATTTTCAATTAGTTCAAATTCCTCACATGTTCAAGGCAGATTACATCCCTATATATAGCCCGAGCGGACTGAGAAAAATACTAATCTGCCCCTAGGGTTACGGATACAGACTCAAAACCCGCAGGGCATAAATGTAAAAACTGACTCTAGATATTTTATTCGATGCCGGACTTGGCGTAGCTTCCACGGCACCGCTGGATGTAACTCCGTTACTTTCTCCATTTGGTTCAGGTGACGGTTTTGCGCCGAAACCGTCAAATCGCTTGCCGCCCTTGCGCCGTGCACCCGGATTGGACCACCACGACCCCGCGGCTCCTTCAGCCCGGCAATCGCCCGTCCGTCTACCTGAATCACACCGGCCAACGTCACGGCAAGTCATCTTCTCCTCGAAGTCCCTCTCTTCAGAGAACTCTTCGAGGTGCCCCTCTTTAGGGGACTTCCTTCTTCGTCCTTCACATCCCTTCGAAGGCCATCTTCAATCTTTAGTTGACAATCACTCATCATCTAATAGCCATGAGGCCCACAATCTTCACCATGGCTCCTCAATCTCCCCTTGATGAGTGCATTGTCAACACTCTCGTACCATCACTTTGTAACCTGAAAACAAATGTGGAAACACGAAAACAAAACACAAGAAAATAGAAGTTAATAAAAAAGAAACGAAAAAAGAAAATTCAACCAATGACCAAAAGCCAAACAAAAGCCAGAAAAGATCATTAAGGTCAAACATAAAAGAAATCAACAAAGATTTCAAAAGAAAAAAAAAATTCATATGAGTGCAAACTCTGGAAAATCAACAGGGAGTTAAAAAAATTCCAGAGTAAAAGAGAAAACTCCCCTTGAAATAAATCCCGGAGAAAGCTCAAATTTCTCCCTGTTCTCCCTGAACTCACAAATCTCTCCCCCTTGTTGACAATTGGACTCATCAAGTGAGTCAAAAACACTCACAGAACAACTTCACTCCCCCTGGGATACAGCTCCCCCTCAAAGTATGCCATGAATGCATAATGGATTGAAGTGAAAATCACAAGCTTCAAAAATATGATCACTAGCATGTACCATGTCTTGCAAGCAAAATCAATAGATAGTGTCCATGAACATTGCATAACAGGCTCAGATGAAGTTATCTAAAGAAAATCATGAGCAAGAAGTTGATGTAGTTTTGAAATAAAGGCATCACTACTAGAACTAGCTCACAAGCACGATAGGGCATGAAGTGCAAAAGCTAACAAGTATCTACCCAGATATGCATATCTAACCACAAGGAGCTTCAACAAATTTGTTTTTCATCACTTTAAGCTCTTTTTGATTTCAGTTGCTTTTTAGTGCCAGGGGTTATTTGCTTGTCAAGCCTCTACATTCCAACCAAGTCAAGCCTAGGTCAAGCAAAAACCATCAGAAGCTTAAGACATTGGTTTTAGCAAACACTAATATGTCCCAGTTCAGATCATAGTACAATGATAAGCAGTCTAGAACACAATAGTGGGACAAAGCAAACTCACCTGGATCTTTTCATTTCAGCACAAGACATAGATATTTTCATGATGTATAACATTTTTAAGATCAAATTTTCATGAGCGAGCAATTTGATGTCCAAGTTGTATATTTGCATCCATAGTAAAAGGAATTTGCTATCAGGTATGTAAAAGCTAGCAAAAGCATCCAGCCTACATATGCTAGGAACCAGACTGAGCGGTGAGCAAATTTTAGATTTGAAAAATGAAAAGCCATGCTTATGACAAGTTTCAGATACATTCATTTGAGCGAAATTGACATGAACATCGACTGTTGTAATTAATTAGCTATTATATCGTTTAGACTTTTGTATTACCCACTGTTTAAATGAAGTGAAGCAATACTATATTCAACTTAATGAACTCTGTTATTCTGTTAAATACGATGTACGTGATCGATCATCAGAAGTTTCAATTTAAGTTCATTTATAAATTTTAGTTCAGAAAAGGAAATCCAAAAACTTTATACGGTGACGATCGTTATAGTTGCTCGCATCTGTAATGTGGTTTCGCATCCATCTGTAATAGAGCAGTTGGCCAAAATATGGTGCACGTCTCCTCGTTATCTATGCATCTAAATTTAGTACCAGTTTATAATGCGAAGCGGTACTAAAAGGCGAAAGTTTCGCGCCTGCGTCTCTCCGTCATATTTTAGTACCGGTTTGTCTTCGCAACCGGTACTAAAGACACGACTATATAAATAGGTCCATGTACTCTGTTGTTTCATGTACTACTTTCACACAATCTTCTTCTTTGCCGACTTGCCATTCGTTGTTCTTCCGCTTCAGTAAGTTCGATCCGCTCTTGTCTTGTTCTGTTGTTCATCTTTAGCCCTATATTTTATTCGTCTTACATTTTGTTTCTGTGTTCAGTCATGTCGTCTCGCTTCACATCATCTTCATGGTAATGGACGTCCGAGGAGGATTTCTCGACGACCACGAATGACTCGTACATTGCGTGGGTCATGCAGTCTCAGGAGGATTCGGAGGATGCTAGGGTCCTCCAGGTCGAAGACAACACTGTCTGGGCTAGGAACCTAGAGGAGCAAGACTCCGCCAGTTTGGATGCCAGTGCTGCTGGCGCCGACGCAATGCCAGATGTCACCGTTCACAGCGCTCCTCGGCAGGACATCGGCGGCGGCGGTAGCAACGACGACAATGGCGATGGTGACGACGTCGACGGCGTCAGGACGATGGCTAGAGCGGCGACGACGGCAGTGACGATGGCTGAAGCGGCACTGGTGACAGCGACGATGGCTGGAGCGGCGACAACGATGTCCGTAGTGACGGCTTGTCATTGGGCAGTGACGACACGTGTAGTATATAGTATGTATATAATATAGTATATAGATATATATATCTATCTACAAATATATATATATGTGTAAATATACCCACTATTATATATATAAAGTGATAACTTTTATACTATGTTCTTTTCTTTTGCTGTGTGAAATAAAACAAAAAATTGCGTACGATGCAAATTAAATGAAAAACAGCAAAAATTAAATTGAACTTTACCTGTCTACATCAGACATGAATATTAAATTAGACTTTACCAGTTATGTATCAACAGACTAGAATTTAGCATAAATAATTAAAATTAAGATAATGCTAATCATTGCTAGTTAACTAAGATCACAGAAGACAATAATTAAAAACTATGTATTTAATACTGGCTGAGAAGTTAAGCCGACACTAAAATTATAGATTTTAGTACCAGCTGTGCGTCTCAGTCGGTACTAATGCATGAAGAATTAGTCCCGGTTGGGTTCCTCACCCGGGACTAGATGGTATATTAGTGCCGGTTGAATAACCAGTACTAATATGCTACCTCTTTAGTTCTGGATAAACTGTACTGGATCGAAAACCAAAATAAAACAGGGGTTTACAACCGATACTAATGGTGCATTCTGTAGTAGTGCTAGCTGGCTCATCTACTGCAGTTTGCAAATGTACTCTGTAGGTTAAAATAAATTTTTTTATATCTCTATTTCCAACAAATGGTCTGACGTGTACCTCATGCTCGGGAAAATTAACATCCCTCCCCTATTCACACCACTTGCAATACTAGTACAGTAGTACAGCGCCTGGCTACGAATCCGATCGAAAGACTTAGTTGGTGTTCCAGCTTCAAAGAACGACAATTAGTCACCTATCAATGGCGCCGCGATGCAGCAGGGACGTATATAAGGCCGGGAACATACGGTCCCATGCATTTATCAAGTTATCTTGTTCTCTTGTTCATAAGTCCAAATTTGCTTCCCTGTCCTGAGCAAGTGTCGTTTTTCTTCGTGATCTTTTCCACGCTAAGAAAGCGTTCGTTTTAATATATTTTTTGATAACAGTATAATTAAGATAAATCCATGAGAACCTGTTGA
This sequence comes from Zizania latifolia, assembly GCA_000418225.1. Taxonomy (NCBI): domain Eukaryota; kingdom Viridiplantae; phylum Streptophyta; class Magnoliopsida; order Poales; family Poaceae; genus Zizania; species Zizania latifolia. The sequence continues at coordinate 38,034 of KE373100.1, forward strand.
AGATGATCTTTTCCACGCCAAGAAAGTGTTCGTTTTAATATATTTTTTGATAAAAGTCTAATTAAGATAAATCCACGAGAGCCTATTGAAGATGATGTTCATCTATAATGGTTAGAATATTATGCCCATCACATTTGAATATATAACCTTCCGCATATGATAGGTCATCGGTGTCGGTTTGTAATATTCGACCCATATTGATTTTATGTGGTACATATATGAACATTGCACGCGAGGATATATACATACACACATATATACACATATACCGTCAATCAAACAATCATTCAAGAAAGTTTCAAATTGAGTTCAAACATGTTTAAAACCAGTTAGTAGATAATTAAGCTAAACATATGGTATATTTGTTGTACCAACGGCGAAATTCTTCTATAAGCACAACACAACGACTTGAAAGTGACAGTTTGCTAGCTTACCCCACTTGAACATACATAGTTTTGAATACACATATAGCTGATGAAGATATATTGATATGAGGAGCAGACATATATATCCATATATGTGTGGACTAGAAAAGGAATCCTTTTATAGCTAACCAGCTTCTTCCCATTGAATTTAAGGGTCAAGATCGTCATCCTCCTTTTAACAGGCCCACTACATCATCTCGGCCGATCCGGCCGCCGCAACGCGTCCGACGGCCCTGGGCGTCTGGGCGACCCTTCGATTGGAAGGTTCCAACGATGTTCTATGGTTGGAGGCGCCGTGATTCCCCGGGCCCCACACCACCCCATTCCAAGGACGACACCGGCGTGCCGGCGGCCCCCACCTTAGCCGATCGTCCGGACAGGCCAAGCTCAACAGTACTAGTGCAGCTAGCTGTATATATAAGCTCTGCCCGGTCAGTCCCCCCTTCCACTGCATCAATCACCACGACCACCGCCGCCCTTGCCGAGCTAGCTCGAGAGGCGTTGCATACATACAGAAGAGAAGAGGAGAAAGAAGTAATGACAGGGGTGTGGGTGTTCGAGGACGGGATGGTGAGGCGGGCGGACAGCGAGGCGCCGTCGACGGGGGGGCGCGGCGGCGGGAAGTTGCTGGTGCACGTGCCGAGCAGCGAGGTGGTGACGTCGTACGACGTGCTGGAGCGGAGGCTGAGGGAGCTCGGGTGGGAGCGCTACCTCAACGACCCGTGCCTGCTCCAGTTCCACCAGCGCTCCACCGTTCACCTCATCTCCGTCCCCCGCGACTTCTCCCACCTCAAGCTCGTCCACATGTACGACATCGTCGTCAAGACCCGCAACATCTTCGAGGTCCGCGACGCCGCCGCCGCGCACTCATGATCAATTATTTGATCTCGCATCATGCATCCATCGCCATCCGTTTATCATCTGTCGCACGTCGTCGGCACGGCGGGCGTCGTCTCTTCAACACCGGCCGGCCCTACGCATGTATGTGTGTATATGTTTATTGTATATGGTATTGATGGCCGAAGGTACGTACGTGTGCGGTCGAACGTATTGCAAGCTACTACGTGTGCTATTTTAATTTGGCCGGCGTTTCTGGTTTATTTGGATTTATAATAATAATTCAAGAATTTAGCTGCTGTTTGGCAGCCGTACGTACGTGTGTGTAAGAAGAAGAATAACTTTGTGTGCATATATGTATATTGTATGGTTTCGGAGAGCCTGTGACTGATCATTTCCGTGGCACGAATCAATCATTCATGCGTTATGAAGTGACAGATTAGTTTTAATTATTGTGAAACCATGTTTGTTAATTTCCGTGTGATTATATATTTATCAGCTGGCCACGTACTGCTGTCGACTTCAATTCCCTTTCATCTTTTGTTGGATGCCGTTGCCCAATTTGGGAACCTAGTATTGAATTCATGTGAATTGCCTTGAACAGAAATATCCGTACTCGTGAGAAAGATTGAATGACGGCGACAATTTCAATGCAAAAATCTGATCCAGCGCCTGTTGGTACCAAGACATGCATGCCAATAGAAATTGAGAAAATTTCGTATATGCCATTAAAAGTTCACTGGTTGCTATATAAATCTCAAAATTTGATGTTTCTGTATATAACACTGCTTTAGTTGTTTGTGTCCACATATACCACTACCATCAGTTTCAACGTTAGTCAACGTTAGTTTATTTAAATGACAAAACTACACTCAGCTTACAAAGCTAGCTAGCTTGCTTTGCTCCCGGCTGGTCTCAGTTACATTGGATTGGATAAGTGATTGGTACGTGCGTACCGACCAAAATGAGTGCTAGCTAGTCACCGAGCTTAAATCATTCTTGATTTTTAGTGAGATGGGGGCAGTTTTGGTATTTAGAAAAAATCAATGCTAAAACTGACGGCAGTGGCATATACAGACACAAAAAATTAAAACAGTGGCATATATAAGAACAATAAATTTTCAGTAGTATACATAGGAACCGGTGAATTTTTAATAGCATATATGAAATTTTCTCATAGAAATTTGCCGGTCTCTACTTTAATTTTCTCCAAAGAGTTATAGTAACTCCACTTAATGTACTTCTCCCGTGTGTTCTCGTGTACCATCAAGAAATTAATTAATATATATATATTTTCTGTTTTATTTATATTAAATATAATTGTGTTATACTTAAATTAATAAGTTTAGATGAATACAATGGTCGTATATGAGTCCAAAATAACCTCAATCACCAAAACATCAAAATTAGCATCTAAAAACACTAAGCCTAGCTTAGTTGTGATATTATATTCAATTCCCACCAAAAGTTTTAACTATCGTCAACTAGTCATACAACATGCATGCATGTGCTGTTTACAGTGTTTTGAATACCGATCGAGCATCGTTAATTGCTATCAAGGTTAGATTTGTCATGCTGAAATAACACTAATTAATAGACTGGTCACAAAAATATATTTCTGTCTATAATGTTAATGTCCAGAACAACAACAAAAAAAATATGGAGTGGGCAATGTTTGGAAGAATGCATTGAAATTAAATGTCTAAAACTGCGATTAGCTAGTAGACTATGTTATTTTTAAACTAGCTATGTGCAAGAAATAAGCCGACACACATATGCAATTGATCGATATCCTTTTAATGCGATATTATAACAATTAAACAAAATGAAATGTATCAAGAAATTATGGATGGATGTAATATATTACTAATTAGAAAATTTACTCTATCTCTCACACACACATTTGAATTGAAAAATAGAAAAATAGTTTTCACGATATATTACATGTGAATGAATTGTTAAATTGTGAACTTTTGCGCAGAAAGAACGGAAGCTATATACATAATATAATACAAGAAATGTGGACTTAATTATATTCCAAGAAAATTGATTTTTTTGTTTCAAGATTTCTATTTTATTTTTATTGTTAGTAATTTAAAAAACTAAAACACACCATACATCACTACGGGAAAACGCAAAATCGCCGAGTGCCTGTGGCACTCGGCGAAGCTCCTTTTGCACTCGGCAAAGGGGTTCGCCGAGTGTCACACTCGATGAAGAACACTCGGCGAACCCGTGCTCGGCGAACAAGGGTTTGCCGAGTGCTTTTTATCGGGCACTCGGCGAACACTTCGTCGAGTGCCACGTCGTCTTCGCCGAGTGCCCGGCGCGGCACTCGGCACAACAAAGCGGGTAACGGTCGGGGGCGACGTGACGGCAACTTCGCCGAGTGCCACGCCATGTACTCGGCGAATAGGCACGTGTTCGTCGAGTGCCACGCCATGCACTCGGCGAAGCCACGGATCCGACAGCGTCTGGGGCGCGCCACGTGTACGTGCTTTCGGCCGAACAAGTGGCGTGCCCCCTGGGCGCTGCCGGATCCATGACTTCGTCGAGTGCCACGCCATGCACTCGGCGAACTCGGTCGGCACTCGGCGAAGGGTTCCAGAACGCACAGAATCATGCCACGTGGCGCGATTCTGTGCGTTCGAAGGTGTTTGCCTAGTGTATACACTCGGCAAACCCGATTTTTTTTCGAAATATTTACAGGATTCAGTACGAGAAACATCCACTTATACATTCACATACGTATATTCACAAATCTATATGCACATTCACATATATATATATCTAAAATTCATCTCAAATTCACATTTCATCCCGAAGTCATCTCAAATTCATATTCCATCCAAAATTCATCAGTCACAAGTTCACAATCACAATTCACATCACAATCACAAGTTCACATTCACAATTCACATCACAAAAGCACTTCAAAAGTTCACATCACATATCTTCATAGGCTCACAAAGTTGGCCAATAACAATTCGATCACATCACATATCTTCATAGATTCAAATTTATAACTTACGGATTTCGTGGCTCCCAAGGATTCTAAGGCACCGGCGGCGTATTCGATCCCGATGCGGACGATTGAAACTACAAAAAGAAGTTATTTAGCACAACTGTATATAGCAGAAACGATGATTAGAGGGGTGAAAACTCACATTGCCGCTCTGTGGAGTGTGCGGAGATGGTTGAGGTTTAGGGAGTGCATGAGGGGGTGGCGTCGTTGACGAAGACTAGCCCATCTGACCAGAATAAGAGCCACCCATCATCTGCGTCCAAAACTGCTGCATATGGGTCTGCATCTGGGCCTGCAACCTAGCCTCCATGCTGGACTCCATCTTGATCCTTTGTCTTCTCTCTTTCTCCAGTTGGGTCTACACACTATCATCGTAATGTCATTATCATTTTAATACAAAGAAAGTTTAAGGCTTTAAGGATTAACGGAATACAACTAACCTGGAGCTCGGTAATGAGGCTCCGTGATGTGTCCGAGCGCTGACGTATACCCGGACCTGAGCTCGAGCTCTGAGCTCTCACCTAAGAGAGAGTGGGGTGTGTGAAGCATCGACTGCACCGTTGCCCATCAAATAACGGCCATGCCTTTTGCCTCCTCCAGCCCTCATGACCACCTCCCCATCGATGTCATGATGGGCCGGCTTATAATCAGGACCATGCACTTCTCTCGCCATCGTCGTGTACTCCTAGAGGTGTTCATACGCGCTCGGGTTGCTATATGCCTCGGCGGGGTCATTTGGATTGTACGTGTTGCCTTGCACCACCCTCCCCTTGTGAGCCAGAGCAAATGTCATGACTTGGGAGCATTCCTGACCAGCGTTGGCTGTCGACTGCAACAAAAAACAGTTAGAGCCATAGAGTGTAAACAAGCGAGAGAAAGGAAACATGTAAGTACATACCCATCTCGCCGCGTACTGGTTCAGGTTTTGCGAGCTCTGATGGTGTGGTGCCCCTCTCATGAGTAGGCGTCTACCTCGGCAGGCATTGTGAGTGCTCTCCCGCTCGGGAGAGCACCACTTATCAACAATCTACCCCCAACATTGAAGATCTTGAGCACACCACTACGGAGGGACCTACATAACCAAGTGAAGGGTATAAAGAAAAGATATAAAGTGTCACAAGATAATGCACTTACCATCATGTATTGCTCACGGGTTAATTATGTGGTCCGAGCATCCTTCTTTGTGATTCTTTGTCCAAGTCGATGAGCATAGTAGAGGATCACGGCTTGAATACGAGCCTCGTAGTGCATGTCAATAACAAGCTTCTTAGCGGCTCTGTTGATAACCTCAGTAGCCTGAGCCTCATACCCCTCGTCACACCTGAAGAAGTCCTGCATATAGATGTGACAAAAAGTTATATAGTTTTAATGTGACTAGTATTGACAAATACAGTGTGAACAGAAGCTTACCCAGAGCTTAGCCCTCACTCGGTCAGCTATGTGGGCAAACTGCCTCCCTTCTTGGTCACGGGCGTCCGACGCCCTTTCATAGTGCTTCCATGAGTACGCCGGCTCAATCCCCTCGGCAATAGAAACCAAGCCAGGGAACTTCTCCCTGATAAGAAGCCCAAGGATGTTGTTCACCTGGTGTGAGTACTCGCCGCCTCCCTATTCAATCCATATCCAGTTCCTGCCCCGGTGTCTCGAAAAATTTTTAGTATGTGTCGAAATAATAAACATACGAAAGGAAGAAATTATGGACTAGATAGAGCAACTTACCTATTTCCGTCTGGTCGGATGAGCAAGCGTTGATTTAGTGGCACCGGTCGCCTCGGGAAGCTCGAAGGACCACGCAGCCACACTGCAGCCTCCCCACTATCGTCCCCCCTAGCCTCCTCCTGAGCTGAATGACCCGACTCGGACGGTTGCATGCTCTCCGGTTCGTACTCCTGCTCGTCATCGGAGGCTCGTCTCTGGCTTGTAGTCCAAGAAACGTGGACAGTTCAAAACAGTTACGGCCATATATATGCAAAGCCTTGCATATTCCAAACCATAACTTTTTCTAACGGGAGACGCCTAAGTTACGAGACACTTTCATGTACTAGTCTAAAATCATATTAAAAGGACAAATTTTAAAATTTTCGGGCAGCATCTCCTCTGTAATAACTAGCAAAACTAATATAACCTGCAAAAAATAGGGCACGATAGTCACAAATAGCACGGCACGATGGCCGGCATCGACATACGCATCACGGCTCAATGGCAGGCATCCACATTCACAATATATTAATCAACGAAAACATCAAGATATAAAGAGATAGCATCTAAAGAATGCATGACATAATGTACATATATATAATGTCAAAATGACGACGATAATTAATTAACACATATTTGAAATGCAAAATTCTAGTAACATTTTACTCTAAATATGCAACTAC
>KE373100.1:73075-83646 GCA_000418225.1 Zizania latifolia
AAGGAGCAGGGGCTTTTATAAGCAAATGAGAGTAAAGTGATGTATCTTGTGCCTTTTCTGGATTTCCAGTCAGGCCATGATCATTGAAGTTTAATTATTCTACTTGCCTGTTTAATTATGCAAATTTAGTTTAATTGACTTTATGGCTCTCTTGAACATGTATTAATGGCGCATGTGAAGCTGCACTTGTTAATTAACAGTACATGATTGACAATCTGATCCACCCTTTAACTATTATTAAGTGTAATTCAGATGGTACTTAAGATAAGCAATGCAGGTTGGCATGATTTGATACGTACAGTCAACTGGGCAAATGAACAAGTTAAAATTGATGACATGTATATACAATAATATTAATAAAGCATTGATCAAGTGAAGCAACTTTTTTGCAATCTGCAGCCGCACAACCTGACATACAACTGGAAATTTACTCTGCTCCTCAATGGGATTTTGAAATGTTTACTGTTTCTGTATGTGTTTTTCTGGTGCACATGTTATTATGCTTCTCAAATTATATATTAGTCTCTTCTAGGATTCTAAATCTTTAGTACGCAATTCGTACTGAAGATTTAATGAACAAGAGATCCACCCTCTGTCTGATCAATGACTCAATAGATAGATATGATCACATGATCTCCAACATCCAGCCTGTTAATTGGTGGCTTAGTGGTACATGAATTCTGATAATTCTGATTGTATGGTCAAACTTTAAGAAGATTGACTGTATTAATAAACAAAAGGTCCGTGTTAAACAGTATTATCAGAAAATTATTTTCCTTGGTCTACTATGTATATATATGATGGAAGATAACTTCCTAAATAAACTTGTCCGTTATTTAATTGGATAACCTGTACCATTATTTAATATGGAATAATTTGTGTGGACAGTGAATAAATGAACAGCTTTCTTTTTTTACATTAGTACGAATGTACGATGAGTACCAAATGTGTGGGATTTAATAAAAATACTAGGTTATAGTCTTCAGTCACAGATTGCTTGGGCAATGACGAGGGGAACAGTATTTCCTAAATGTCCACTTTTCATGAAGTTGTTTGAAAACTGGTATAACTTTTCGGTGACGTGGCTTGTGTTGTTCAAGATGTTTGCATACCTGTTTATAGATTCCCATGTTTTTGGCAACTTAGCATTCTTATTTCCTCCAAAAAAATCAATGGTGAACACCTCTGTTGGCAGAGATATAATCTCTATTGGGGAAGCTCAATTGACCTTTGGACATAGCATTGAAAAAGGTCAATTTTGTATACTTTCGCAAGAACTCTTAGTTGCTTACCTAACGTCATCAATTCAATTAGAGTCAACATATGGCACAAAGATAGATGATCATGTCAAGAATCATGTTTTTATTCCCAGGTGGCATAGTTATCAAGGCGTCGCCTAATCGTTGCCTAATCGACGATTAGGCGTCCGGGCGGCCGGTGGTGGACGCCACAGCCGACGTCTCGCCTCATCGGAGTGCGGCATCCGCCTCATGGGAAATAGCGTCGGTAGGATGCCCAGGTCTCCATGGCGAACGCTCCCTCTGCCGCCGCCATCCCCTCTGCCGGTCGCCACTCCCTCAGCCGCCGCTATTTCGTCCGCAGGTCTTCCCTTGCTCGGCGCGGCGGCGGTGGCCTTCCCTCACACAGCGTCGCTCCAGATCTGCGGCAGCAGTGGTCTTCCCTCTTCCTCCCGATCTGCACTCCCTCCCTCCTGCTCTGTTTCTCCCTCCTGTTTTGTCACTCCCTATCTGGCGATCTGCACTCCCTCCCTGCTCTGTCTCTCTCGCTCCTGTTTTGCCCCTTCTTTGATGTTTTTTATGGAAATAAATTAGCTCCTGCCGTCAATAGGCTTTCCATATATTAATGATTTCCATATACAATTCATCAGCTTTCCATGTATTGATGATTTCCATATATAACTGATCAGCTTCCCATATATTGATGGTTTCCATATACAACTGATCAGCTTCCCATATATTGATGATTTCCATATATAACTGACCAACTCCTACTATTTATAAGATTTCCATGTATGTTTGTTTATACTGAATGGAGTATGGACTTGTTCAACTATTTATATTTCATGTGGTCTAAATTTAAATTCCTATCATTCCAAAATTATTATAACATGTGCATTTATGTTAAGTGAGTATGGTGTCATCTCGCCGCATGCCATACTCGCCTAAAAGGTGTGAAGGTAGTTAGGCGTCTCGCCTCGCCTTACCGCCGTAATAACTATGCCAGGTGGGAGGGTGGGGTTGTATGATGTCGATGTTTTGGTTGGCAGATTTTTTTTCCGGATTATTCTAGGGTTTGGCAGCAAGGAGTACACAGGAACACAAGATCTTTATCTAGGTTCGGGTCTCTCTAAGGATAGCAGCTCTATGTGTTGCTGGTGTATTTTTACTTGGATGCAAGGGTATTATACCTAAGAGTTCTCTAAGTCCAGATCTCATTGCCCCTCCCTTTACACAAGAGGCTTTCTCCTTATATACTACTCCCTCTGTCCCATAATATTACAATCTAGGACTGGATTTAACATTTCATAGTACAATAAATTTAATATTTCATAGTATAATGAATTTAGATTTATTGTACTATGAAATGTTAAATCCAGTCCTAGGTCCAATATTATGGGACAAAGGGAGTACTAAGGTTTTGGTCAGGGTGTATCTCACTTGCTATATACATTATCATCGTGCATAGCCTACCTACGCTAAGTCCTTGTCACGTCGCCAGTCTTGCTGATCTGGATAACCACCCTTGGCCGCCCTGCACGACCACACTTGGTCTGACTATGGTCGTGCTTGAGGAGAGCATTGTTGTCACTAGGGAGAGCACTCTCGTAGTTGTGTGTCGCTATATCCCATAGGTACGTGATCCATACCATCAGATGGTCACGTGAAGGATAGACATAAGTCCTGCCCAATTTAGGAAGGACGAATGATATCTCCGTACCTGTGGCGCTGACAGTTGGTAAGGCATTTCAAGTTAGTTCGGTTGGTATATGTAATATACATTTGGAAATATCTCCCTGCCTTACCCCATTAAACATACTAGAATTGTTCTCATCTTTGATCATATTGGTAAATCAAGAAAGTCAAGTTCTTGCACCACTGCATTGATTTCGCCCTCTAACTGCGCTTCATCTTTTGCATATTTTGCAGTGATACGAGTGATTCAGATGATGAATATTTGGATACTTGCATATGCACAATCATGTAAATACTCTGAAGCTAAATCACTGGCACATCTTGTACCATGTGGAGTCTATTGCTCTAGGCATGTGCAGCAGGAGCTGTAGTTTGTCAATTTTGCTGGCTTCCTGTCCCTAACAATCATGTATACATAAGCTCACTCCAGCAGACTCAACCCATCTGACGATCTGAGCCTGTTCCTGAGGCAGTGTAAATGAGAGTTAACTTTGCAATGGAGGAAGAATTGGTGATAAGCAAATGGGCCTAACAGGGAGTTTAGTCAGCGTCCTACAGAAACTATACTACTGGGTACAGCAGGTAGAAAGGAAAAGGAAAGATACAAAAAGGACCCTTTTGGTTTATATTCTGACCCCTTTTTGCCGAGTGCAGTACCAGCAATGTGATTAGAACCATACATTAGCCTTTATTATTTCACTGCCAGAGTTATGAATCGATTTTGTCAATAGTAATTGATACGGCAATAGGATTATACGATCATTTTCCTTTTATATTGTCAGAAATTCACAATTAATTGCTTTCTTCTTACAGTGACTAATATCCAAGGATTTCCTTGATTCCCAATTGCATTATTCATCCAGTTCTCTCATCAACTGTTAGAAAGGTCACTATATTTTCTCTCAGCAATTATCTGTGGAACTGGAGTGCAGCTGCAATATTTGGAGAGTGTTCAGTCTTCAGCACTCAAACTGAATGGAGATTAGAGACGCAATAATATAAAAATACAGCCATAGTACACGTGTACGGCACACAGTGGAGCGGCCCGTTTTTCTTCCCACAGTGGAGCGTCGCCGCCGCCGCCGGAAGCGCTCCTCGGCGCAGTCCCCTTCCGGCCGCGCTCGGGTAAGTGGCGTCAACTCTTTCCTCTCTATCTCCTCTTCGGTTGGAGAATTGCAGAGGAAGAAAAAAACATGCGTCTGTGAGAGGAACAAGTTTGTGAGGTTGTGGAATTGTTACTTGTCAATTCTTTTATATGTTGTAAAGAATGCCCACCCATAGTATGGTCATTTTTAGTGGCGCTGTCAATATGATATATTATTTCATTGTTGCATTGTCAATATGTTGTGTTGCATTTGTGCATGTTTACCTTTTTGGATTGCCTTGTTTACCCTTTGGGACAGCTTAAATTAGGATTATAATTGGCATTTTAGAGGCGGTTTTGGTTTATTCATAAGCCAATTTAAGTTTAACATTATAAATAAGTAGCTGTAAAAAAGTTATGAGAAGCTCATTGTCATGTTTTAAACCGTTTCTGAAATATGAGCTTATTGTCTATGTAATACGGTGAGAATATTGTATTAGGTATATTTTTTGATATTAGATGAAGTAGAAATTCAAATAAGCTCAAAAAATCTCAAAGTAGAGTTTTTTTTCACCAACAGGATTCAACATAGGATCTTTCAGATAGCTTATGGCTTTTTCAGAGTATAAGCTATCTATAAGCTGTCTAAAGGGGGCCTAAATCTTCAGTAGATTGTTTGGCAAAACGAAAAAAATATTTGTAGCTTAGAGAATAATCATAATTAGAAAATAAACTAATAATCATGAAGTCTCGATTATTTGGTTTATTTGCACCGTTGGCTCGATTTTGTACACATAACCTTTAAATATGTTCTAAATTAATCTTAAATTACCACTCGGTATAAAAATAATAGACATTTTTATCATTCATTCAAGTATATTCAAATTTTTTCACTCTTAACAAAGGATAATCAACCTCAATAATTAGATTCGTCAAATGGTTTAAATTATCCAACCAATAAATTATTGGGACATGTGGATCATTCAATAATCGGGATTATATTATAATCTTAATTATTTTAAATTATCCTAAAAAGGTTCAGAGGTCTCACCCAGTGTATGCTAGTACTGCCAATAATTTCATGTAATTTGCAAATGCAGTTGCAAACTTAAAAGTAATGCATTATACCATGCAGAAATGGGCAAGATCTTAGGTTTTCCAAGTCAATCAACTTGGTCCACGTTGGACCGTATTGTCGAGGATTGAAAGTTTTTTGAACCGTCTTTCAAATGATAGGTTGCCATCTTTTTTGACCAGTTGATACTGTAGTTTTTGAGGACAGTGGACTCTTGTTATTTGAAAGCAAAATCCTATGCTCCGTTGATCATACTGACTAACTGACAACGAGAGCCTTTCTTGTCCACTGCCTGCCAATGGCAATGCAGTCTTCAGCTTATCACTCTTTTTCAGGTTTCATTCTTCCTTTGACCTTTAAAATGACTGGTTCATTGCTTTACAGTTTTCTCCATTTGAGCTTTCGAATGTATCCTTGTTACATGTATTGTGGCCGGAAATTGATTGTATTTGTGGCATCGTCTAAAGACATTTTTTTCGCCCTCTATTTCTAAAAAAAGTGCAAGGTTAGTTATTAATGGAAGACAGAGCTTAGGAACAATTGTGATATTTTAGTGGCATCGAACAAAACTAAAAATAGAGACCCAATAAATATAAAAGAGCATTGGCAGGTTATCCTTTCACCTGGACTGCTCTAACCGGAGCGACAGGTGGCTTTCTCCCTCAACAACAGCACCCCCCACGAGGTTACATTCTCTCGTCAAACAACCCACAACCAGCAAGCCCTAGGCCCTCACAGCTGCCAGGATGGTTTGGTGGTGCTCCTTCTGTTGGGTTATGGGGAGGCTACGCTAACACTTAATTTTAAAAATTTATCCCGTTAGCTCAGAAACCATGCGTGCAATAGGATTATGGATCGTTACCTTCTAACGCAAGACGCGCTAGTGCAGCGGAAGAAGATGTTGGGGAAGCGCGTCCTTGTTCAACTCCGTCCGTTCGTCGCTGATCCGGTAATGGAGATTACGCGATCCGGCGATCTCCACTCGAAGAAGACGAGCACCGCTATTGGAGCAGTGCCTCTATGATATCTGGGGATAGGATCACCTCGCTCCAGCGTGCTAGCACCACTCACGAGATCCGGGAGATCGATCACAACTCTTGCAACCGAGGAGAGAAGACAGGTGGCGGCTAGGGTTTGGTCAAACCAACATCAAGCAGCAACCCTTTCGTGCCAGCCCCTCCTCTCTTTATATAGTGTCCTGTCACGGGCCTTTAATCTGTATTAAAGCCTAACAAATCTAATCTGTTCGCTTGGATCGGAACTTCTGGTTCTAACTGGAACTTCCAAAAATAACCTTCTGTATCGAATTTATTTCGACCCGGAACTTTTGGTCTAATAGGAACTTCCGGTTCGTCCAGGCAGGCCCAGAACTTTCTGTCCAACCGGAACTTCCGGCTCCTCTAGAAACCAAAACTGGGGCTGGCCCGGAACTTCTGGTCTAACCGGAACTTTCGGATGCTCCAGAACCCGAAACTTTCGGCCCTCAGCTAGAACTTCCGGTTCCCCAAAATTCTCTTGGGCACAATTCCATCACCTTCTCAATGGGATCAAACATCTCTCGCCAGCTCTTACAACACCACAACACTGACTCAACCTACTACAAACGATTGGTACATGGATACTGATGCCACTTCACACATGTCTTCTGACGCTGGTATCCTCTCCCTTTCCCATCTTCCTACCCCTCAAACACCATCGTATATTGTTGTCAGTAATGGTTCTACTATTCCTATCTCCCTCATTGGTCACATCAATATTCAACATCATAATCACTCCTTTACTCTTTGAGATGTCATATATTCTCCTCACATTATTAAGAACTTAATCTCTATTCATCGTTTTGTCACTGACAACCAGTGTACCGTCGAATTTGACCTTTTTGGTTTTTCTGTGAAGGATCCTCGTACCAGGACCGTGATCGCCAGATTCAATAGCACCAGTCCGCTCTACCCTCTTCATCATGTCGAGTCTTCGCCAGCCACCGCCCTCGCATCCTCCACGACTAACGTCATCTGGCATCGTCGTCTCGGTCACCTTGGCCACGACCCTCTCACTAGCCTCAGATCAGTGATACCAATGACCAAAGGTGGTCTTAGTGGATTTTGTCATGCCTATCAGCTCGGTCGCTACATTCGTCTATCTTTTACTTCTTCATTTAGTAGGGCTTCAGCCAATTTTAAGTTAATTCATTGTGACATGTAGACATCTCCTGTCATTAGCGTTTCTGGCTTTAAATATTATCTTGTCATTCTAGATGATTGTTCTCACTTTATTTGGACATTTCCATTACGTTTCAAGTCAGATAGTTTCTCCACTTTGTCACAATTTTTTACTTACATCAAAACTCAATTTGGCACCACCATCCACAGTGTTCAATGTGACAATGGCCGCGAATTTGACAATTCTACCGTCCGCTCATTCTTCCTCACCAATGATGTTCAACTGTGAATGTCATGCCCCTACACCTTATCCCAAAACGGTAAAGCCAAACGGATGCTTCACTCCATTAATAACATGATCCGATCTCTTCTCTTTCAGGCTGGTCTCCTGAGCTCCTTTTGGGTTGAGGCTCTCCACACTGCCACATATTTATTAACATCCATCCCACCAAAACCCTCACTCACCATACACCCTTATTTTCTCTATACGGTGTTCATCATACTTACACTCATCTTCGTGTTTTCGGCTATAAGTTCTACCCTAACATGTCTGCCACTACTCCCCATAAACTCACACCGTGTTCCACGGTATGCGTATTCCTCTGCTATTCTCAGCATCATAAAGGATATTGGTATTTTGACCCCCTCTCCAATAGGATCATCATCTCCAGACATGTTGTGTTGGATGAGAATTCCTTTTCTTATGGAGAAATTACCAGTGGTGCTAACAATGCAGCTCCATTGGTGCCATCAGCCAGCCTGTTTTCACCGCCTAGGCCACTATAAGGCCCGCTGAGTTCTCCGCAGCTTCACACAACGTCCAGTCATTAAGCCAGCCATAGTTCCTACTGTTCTCAGTCTGGCAGTGTCCCGTGACTAGCCAATCCATCAACTCGATGTGAAGAATGCTTTTCTACACGGCACCCTTCAGGAGACAGTATACTACACTCAGCCACTAGGTTTTCTTGACTCGTCACGATCTGACATGGTCTGTCGCCTCAACAAGTCATTGTATGGTCTTAAGCAGGCACCTCGAGCTTGGCACAGCAGGCTCACAACTTTCCTGATCTCCATCGGATTCACAACTTCTCTTTTCATTCTGCGCCAAGGCATTGATGCTACATATTTGTTACTTTATGTTGATGACATTGTTCTCACAGCATCTTCAAGCAAGCTGCTTTAATGGACTTCAGGACCTCTGCGCTCTTCATCACTTCCTCGACATTCGAGTAACGCGGCGGACTTCAGGACTTTTGCTCAGCCAGCGACAGTACTATCTTGACATACTTGAGCGTGCAGGCATGGCCGACTGCAAGCTGTGTGCAACCTCGGTTGACACTTGCGCCAAGTTATCTGGCGGTGAAGGTGCTCTAATTGTTGATCCAACGGATTTTCACAGTCTCACTGGAGCACTCCAGTACATTACCTTTACTTGTCTAGACATCTCCTATGCAATACAGCAAGTCTGTCTTCATATGCATGATCTGCTCGAGCCTTATCTTTGTGCTCTCAAACGGATTCTTCGCTACATTAAAGGTACTCTGGACATGGCCACATGGGTCTTCACATCCAATGATCTGATAAAGATGATCTTATTGCATACTCTGATGCCGACTAGGTTATGCCGTTTTCTTTGGTGACAATCTCGTTTTCTGGTCATCTAAAAGACAGAACATAGTTTCTCGCTCTAGTGCCGAGGCTGAGTATAGAGCTGTGGCAAATGCAGTGGACGAAGTCACCTGGCTTCGTCAGCTTCTTCATGAACTACACTTCCCTCCGTCTAAAGCAACTTTGGTCTATTGTGACAATGTCAGCACAGTGTATTTGTCATCTAATCCTGTACAGCACTAGCAGACAAAACATGTCAAGATTGATCTCCACTTCGTCTGGAAAAAGGTTGCCGTCGGTGCCATACGTGTCCTTCACGTACCTACGACATCACAGATCGCCAATATTTTCACTAAGGGGCTTGCATCGTTGGTTTCACCAAATTTTGCTCT
The DNA here is from genome assembly GCA_000418225.1 of Zizania latifolia. NCBI lineage: Eukaryota > Viridiplantae > Streptophyta > Magnoliopsida > Poales > Poaceae > Zizania > Zizania latifolia. The sequence goes on from KE373100.1 coordinate 82,327, forward strand.
AGTCTCAATGTTGCCTAGCATACGCTATGACTGTGGGAGGATGTTAGACAGTTGTATAAGCGTATATCTTTCCATTGCATGAGTCCGTGCCGTGTACAAATCCATGTTGTTTACGAGTCTATCTCTAGCAGATATTTCTCATGGTTGTTATGGCTGTCACGGCACTATAAATGTAATCGTTCTGCATGTAACTCTATGGCGTTGTGCCTTTCTTGTGCCATCGCTTGACTTCTATCAGTTTCCTTAGGCGGGTGGCGACAAGCCGTAGTAGCGGATCACCAAGTGGCGTCACCGCCGCTAGCTGCCGCCGCATCGGTGAGCTGGGGAAGGAGGGGACATCGCCCGCGGGAAACGGAGACCTCCCGCGCGCTGATCAGCCTTGGCTGGGCCATCCGTTTCCTCAGCATAGCACCGCACAACGCAGCGTGAGGGAACAAAAACCATTTCGGTTCTTTCCCCTCGTGATGTAGCGTAATCTGTTTCCAGAAGATTTGGTGAGTGCTGAGGTGAGGGCTAGCTCTTTTTTTCTTGAGCTCTCCTACTTCTGGAAGTAACAGCTAAACTATTGATTAGTGAGAACTGAACAACTTCTTTTGCCAAACAAAAATATAAGAGAAAGCTCCGCTGTTAACCACAAAGGCACCAGTGGTCTAGTGGTAGAATAGTACCCTGCCACGGTACAGACCCGGGTTCGATTCCCGGCTGGTGCAATCTTTTTTGATCTGAGCATAGAACGTTTTGCGTTTTGCTGGTTTGAAGTTTGTTAACTATGATAATCACTGAAAACTAGCCAAACATAAAAATAGGGATGACAATTGTATCTGATTTATCAGTTTACGTGAGAATAAAAATCGTATTAGAATCGGTTTTGCTGGTTTGAAGTTTGTTAACCATCTTGGACAGTTTTCAGCATTTGATCCATCAGTAAATTAACATGAGATGAACATTTTGATTCCGTTTTTCCAGGGCTGAAAATTGGCCGGACACAGAAATAGAGATGTCAATTGATTATTTGTTTATCCGCATATAAAAACCCTATTATAGTTGGATATGTTCTTAATTTCATACACATGAGTATGATATTGGGTCATATTTTTATATCTAATGGATAAACATGTATAGATATGAGTAGTGACTATTTATATCTGTTTTGTCCGTTTACCTGCTATCTATAACTATATAAACTACTCCTAACCATAACCCTACCACTCGCCTCCCCCATCGGCTCAGTCGCAGCTGCAGTAGCGCCATGCTCCCCACTGATGGCTCCCCCCTCTTCATCGGTCCCTATTTGCTCCGTGTCAGCCCTCAACTTTCCCT
>KE373100.1:85864-125297 GCA_000418225.1 Zizania latifolia
TGTCGGACCTAACCGATGAAGCTTTAGATCTATTAATCAATACATGTTTGGCGGAACTTACCTCTCGCCGGAGATCGGAGCGATGCAGCCCCGCGAGAGAGCAAGAACTCACCGGTGGCAAGTTTTGGCGATGCGCCGAGAGTTTGTTTTGTTGATCGATTTGATTATTCTAAACTAAACCTAAACATTACATATTTATAGTCTGGAGACTTATATCCTACGTAGATACAATTGTAACCGACTCTACCTTTATCTCCATAACGAAATTATTCGGCTCCTCTATATCTTTATCCAGTCACACGTACATATTACGATCGTGTCTTGACCGGACTCCTTGAATTCCATAAACCATGCCGAAACTGTACTGGGCCTTCCATCAACTGTGCCGAAACTGTACTGGGCTTGGGCTTTACCAAATTTCGCCGTTAACAAGAGTGCTATGAGATGCCTCGAAGGAGTGTTTCGAATGCCTCAAGTACACAATCAAGCCTCTAGTAGAGCTAGAATGGATATGACTCCAACTCTTTCTAAGTATGTATGAGAGTTTAACTCCACATTGCACCGAGTCTGCACATTTCCGAATCTCCGTTAGAAAGGGATTTCAGAATAAGGAGAAATTGAAAAGACTCTCTCCACTTTCCACCCAAACACGACAGAATCTGTGCGCAAACATCGTCAATCAAAATATATGAAGTATTCTGAATTGATTGACATGTTGTAGCTCGACGATGTTCAGGATGAATTCCTAAAGAAGAACATCGTTCCATAGCTATAATGAAAGAGCAATAGTCTAGAAGCTAATGTCACTTATTTAAAGTTACGAAAAACCCATTATTAGAAGAGGGGAAGGGAAGAAAGGAAATTGGCCATATGAAGTGAAACCTAGTGATAAGAATGACAAGACAACCAAGAAGAATATCAAGCTATATGGTCCAGAATTTGTAAGGCACCAAAGTACATCATAGAGGAATACTAGAAGTAACAACTTGAGATACATCTCACCATCGTAGTGAGTAAGGACACCCTTATGGTTGAGACTGCACATCTCCCATGATAGATGATAGTGTCTATGAAATCTCGGTTGACTTTCTCATGATGTCAATAGAAGTCTACCAATGCCATCACAAGTGAAAAGCAGCTACCAATGAAGAAGCAGTTGGCCTGCATGTAGACTCTATCTAGAATTAGAGTTTTTATGTCATCTGAATGTAGCTAAATATTAGAGGATTGAATAATTGTAATTCTAGAAGAGCAAATTGAATGAAAGATTGAAAGTTCTTGAAGAGCAAATATCTTTCAATGCAATATTTTCCAGTATGTCATAGCATGTTTAAGGCATTTATTCTTCTATTGCTACTTTATCACGCATGAATAAATTGTTTTATACTATAATCTTGTGTAGCGCCCAAATAAAAAGGAATAAATCAATTATAGCTTGCAGATCCACAAATATAACCTTGATGGAAAAAAATATTTCTAGAAGAAAGAGAACTACAAACGTTATGACCATTGCTAGAAGCAACAAATGTATTTAGTAGCTCCTAGAAGAGCCATGGTCATATTATTTGTGGGATAATTTTGTATAGTAATGAAGCATTGTTATATCTTGAACCCACTTAAACTTTCTTAAGGTTTGCAGAAATAAAAAAAACTATACTAGAAATATACATTCTTTAATATTTGGGCTATACTATAAATTACACTCGAAGTGTATGCTACTTTAAGACTTTATTTTTCTCATTTACTATTATGCATTGTGTTAATTTTGGTTTTTGAATTGTGAGAAATAAATTGACAACTCATATGGTTATAGCTTAAAAGTGAAATAATTTCTTAAATCATGAAGATTAGTTTGCCCGTATGCATCGCTAGGAAATTAATTACTAGACCAATGTAAAATTCTTTCTAGACTATATCTATGATGATATTTTGGTCTTATTGAACCCCCTATATGGGCTATCATGATACTGCTTAAAGCTCGTAAATCTTTGTAATAGACACATGCATGTCTATTATCTGCTTGAACCTTATGTCTTGATCATTAAAAGTAGTTTACCTGAATGGATAACGCTAAAGAATAGCAATTGATGACTAATGCATTGATATGAGAGGTAAAGTAGGGTACTAAGTATTATTTATCCACTTGAATGGACTAAGCATAAGCAATGAAGGATTAGGAGAATTGCTATACCATTTTTGTAGAGTTATAATTTATCCGTCATGAATAGGACATGTAATTCTAAATGCAGCGGATCTCAAACATAATTCAAACTATTAGCATACAACATCTACTCAATAACAGTGCAACAAGTGTAGAATTTTCTACCTGAAGTATGTGCATATCCTACTGCCATAATATATTGAAAAGTCTTTCTCTGAAAAGTCCATAAAACTTTTGAAGGGAGATTTACATGTAGCCTTCTACTTTTATAATTTTCCGTCATTTAGGGGAGAGAATGAGCCCTTGGATGAAAAATATCAATAAATTATGGTAGAAATGGAAGGAATCGTACACATTACCTCACAGTAGTGAATGCAATGTAAGAAGTACTAGAAGTACATAAGTACCTAAAGTGTCTAATAACTAGAAGTTATACTGCTTAATTGTTTTTGTGATTTAAAAAGCATGATTAAGTTGCATTACCTAAATGTAATGCACCGGAGAGGGTGAAATACCGAAGAAAGAAAATGTATCCATCATCTCGTCCAGTGATCTCAAACAAAAATAATAGGACGAGAACTCCGGTTCTTCATGTCCCTAAGTAACTGGGGACGTCTGGTGAAAACAGGGCATGAGAGCTTATCATACTAAATCATGAAAACTGCCTCATGAAAAGAAGAGGAGCCAGTTAAGACCTGGCAATTGTATAGAACCTCAGAAATAGATATACTATTATGAATCTTCCCATAAATGAAGAAATCGGTGATAAGGTGCGCACCAAAATAACCGCTAGTACACTAAAGAACCTTGCTCTTGTATGAGAAATAATGGTGAGCAAGATGATGAAGCACCATGCAACCCATGATGGAATAACTAGAAGATATAGAAGTTTGGGTGAATCCTGTGATATAGCACCTGCCAAATATCTGTACTTACTATTCATTATTACCACAATCATAAATCTTGATCTTGAGCCTGTATTGCTCATAGAATGTATGAAGAGGTTAGATTGAGAAGATTGTAATAAGACAATGACAACTGAATTGTCTGAACGAGAAAAAATAATAAGAGATAAAGCATGACATGTTGTATAAAGTTTTCACTCAACTGCCAGGAGTTGATTATGAAATCTATTCCCCGATCATGGACTAAATTACCTTTAAAAATATAATCTCAATGGCAGTCAACTAGCAGTTAAAAATCAAAATCAACTAAGAGTTAAAAGAATCAATATGAAGTTAAAAATCGACTTGAAGTCAAATTATGTTAAGTAATAAATTGATTGATGTTGTAATTTGCATGGGAGTTTGGATCGGATATTTGTATGAAGGTACATAAAGTACTATATCTTGAACCAAGATAGAAATAATAGAAATAGTCTTAGTAGTATATAGTATATTTTTTTTAAAGAAATGCTGCATGAATAATGAAGATCCCTGAATAGATTATGAATATGGTCTGAATACCATAATGAAATTGAGGAAGCAAACTCGTTCTTTGAATTTGAGTTTGAAACAAAACACTTGGATAGAACCAACTTTGCTTAGGCTTGTAGCTAGAGCATATGACTGATGAATTCTAGTACATCAGTCCACTTATACTCAGAAAGTGTTGTGGAGATTTGGCTTTGAAAAGTCAATTTTTTTTCAAAACCTCATGGACAGAAGGTCACTACAAGTAGACCACAATCCATAAAGATCTTGTCGGTGAATCACCGATCAGTCCACCCAAGAGTGTACTCGAGGTGGTGATTAGATATGTGTAAAGGAAGCGCAACGTCTTTGAACCCGATGGTCCACTCTAGAACACAAGAGCCAAGGTTTATACTGGCTCAGGCCTCCTGGAGGATAATAGCCCTACGTCTAGTGTTTTGGTGTATAATATGGTGGTGGATCTTATAATACGACGCAATTAAGCTATAGAGACTTAAGACGTCAAAAGCAAGAAAAATATGATGGAGCTAGATGGCTAGATGATGTGAATAGATGAGATGCCTCTGTGGGGTTTTCGTCACCTTTATATACTCAGGAGGTAAGCCTAATAACCTAGGACTCTATTCCGAGTCAAACTTGAATTGCCTACCAAACTCGGGTGCTAAATCCCTAATTACAAGAATTCTGGTAGAAACAAATCTCTTGATACCACAATGGAGTTCAATTACCCGATAAGGACTCAACTTTTCTTATCGAAACTAAACCCTTATTCATGGGCCATACCGAAGGGTCAATGCTGGTCTTGGCCTACCCTTGATCCGGTCTGATAAGCCCAACTACAAGGTACCCAGGGGTTATATCCCCGACAGCAGCCCCTGAACTCTTCTTGGCTTGGTCGAAGAAATTTTCGATAAAACAAGCTAGGAGGAGCTCTCCTTTAATCTAAAACTTTAACATCTTCGTTGAACTTTGATGTCTCCAAAAAAGCATTTGATCTCCTTCTTTCGCGTGAGGTGCACCGCATAGGTGCACCCACACGGTGTAACCCCTGAGCCTCTAGTTAAATAAAACATTTAGCTCCAGGGTCCAAGAATATCCTGCAATAAAAATAATCATTTGAAAACTTGCTTCACGATCTTGTCTTCTGCTGTCGTTGAGACCTTGCTGGGAAAAGGTCATGTCTGGAATCTCGAACTCGTGATAAAATTGAAGGAAGTTGGTTTTGACTCTTTACGTATGTCATCTGCTTAGGTCTTCAATTGCCTAGATGCCCGAGAGGATGGGGTTTGTCGAGCTTGTGAGTCCTCGAGCACACCAGCTCCCGGGAGCTTACGCCTCTGGTCGAGCGAGCCCCCGAGCACGAGAGTTTTCGAGCGCGCGTGAGCCCCGAAGCATGCGAGCCCCCGAGCGTGGAGATCTTTGAGCGCACGTGAACCCCCAAGCATAGGACCCACTAGCGCAGGAGATCTCAACCGTCATAGACTCTGCCCGGTGCACCCAAAAGGGCACTTCACACTCGCAATTAATGCACGTCAGTGTGAAATGACCGAAAAGACATTCCATCCTTGATCGAACCATGCGTGAGGGTGGCCAGCAGGCAGAGGAGTGGAACCGTCAGTTCACCTTGATCACTGTGGACACGATGGCTGAGGCAGTGCCCCAATTACGGTGATCGCGCCCTGCCTCCATGCGATGACCATAGGGATACTTAAACCAATTTCTCCGCCCCTCGAAGCGCACGCTGCCAATTTGAATCTCTTCCTTTCACAACTGCCAACTCTTCCACTTTTCTCTTCTTCTCCGTTCATCCATCTGGCTCCTCGCCACCCAAGTCACCACTATGGCTGCGTGGTTTGCTATAGAAAAGCTCATCGGTTGTTCCAACTCAAACTGATGGCTTCCACAAGTCCAACACAATCTCCAGCCTCGCCGTCTCCACCGCTGGGGTGGGAGAAGTCCAAAATGTCTAAGGACAAGCTGCGGGATCTGGTAGCGGCCGAATTCCTACCAGAGCGGGTGGTGTCGAGGTGGCACTCGGTGAAGGGAGAGGAGTTCTCGACACCGAACACCCATGAAATTGTCCTATTCAAGTCCTTCCTGGAGTGTGGGCTTGGTCTGCCCGCACACCAATTTCTCCGGGGCCTTCTTCACCACTATGGATTAACCCTTGGCCACCTCACACCCAACTCGATCCTTCACATTGCCGTCTTCGTGCACTTGTGCAAGGCGTACCTAGGAGTGGATCCACATTGGAACTTCTTTCGGTACTTCTATGTTCTCCGCCAAATGGTGGGGACCAAGGCGATCGGTGGGGTGATGCTCTACCTTCACTCTACGTGATCTAGTGAGTATCTATTGATGCCCATCACCTCTTCGAACAAGGGTAGAAGGCAGAGTGGTTCTACGAGATGAACCAACCCCTAGCCGTTGAGACAGAGATCGGTCTGAAGTCGGAGCCCCTAACGAGCTGGGGCGACCAGTGCTCCTCAGCCGATGAGGATCAGGTCCGAGAGCTAGTGGACGCGGTGAAGGAGCTCTGAGAGAGCAGGCTGGCCGCTATCGGGGTCGTGGCCTGCTTCTTGCTGCGGCAGATATTTCCGCTGTAGTCCCGAGACAAGGCGGCCTACGAGATGATCAAGCCCTTTGGCCCACGAGCTCCAGAGCCCAGGTGGATGTCCTGTGCTGAGGTTGCAAAATACCTCAACTCCTTTTTCATCAAGAATCCTAGCTTCTCAGATGACCTTGGGTTCACGACGTATTGTGTCTCGAACCCATGACCCCGGGTAAGTCTTTAACCTTCCGCTCTTAGTTTCTATTGTTCTTTGTTTTTCGTTTTTGTCTTATACTGATGCTTGACTGCCCACGCTATGTACTTCTTATAGGTGCTACTCTCTGAGCACCCCCGGGGGGTTGATCCACCTTGTCAGCTACCGACACGAGAAGGTGGGAGTCCATCCCTTATGCTCTCGAAGCAGAAGAGGATCAAACTCGACGGGACGAGCAAGCGCTTGAAGCCCACCAAAGTCGGGGTAGGAGGAGCCCCCACGATTGGTAGGCACCAGCTGATCCTCGATGCCGAGGAGCCCGAGGAGGAGAAGGACGCCATGATCTCTGAGGTGGCGCTAGCCTCTTCCCACCCCATTCCGGTGAAGGTGCCTAAGCGGATGGCTTCCAGGTCCTTTCACCTTGAGTCAAGGTGAGACTAATGTTGATATATATGTACCGCTTCTTTTTCTCTGCTACTAACCTCCATGTGTTTTTGTTTTTAGGGTGGATAGAGTTGACCTTCCATTGGAGCCATCGGGAGTGCAATTGCTCCTTGGTGCGGCCATGGAGGCCAGGGCGTCGAGAGTCACGGGCGTGGTGTTCAAGGAAGGCGGCATAGCTCCTGGCAATCTGGGTGCCGTGGGCCTGGTCTTGGCCCCGAGTGGCGAGGACACTGCCGTGGCACCGGGGCCGGCGGTTGATCCTCTGGTCGATGGGTTAGTTGCTATAGAGGGTGCTACGGGTGCGGCGGTCAAGGGCGGCATTACGGAGGACGCGGTGCTCGAGGAGGTGGTCGTTGATCTCCCTGAGGGGGTCGGTTTAGAGGCTAGCCCCCTGCCCTGATGGCGGTGGATAGTCTCGAGCCAAGGTCTAGCTCGGGAGCCCCTGAGACGGAGGTCACAGCCCCTGCGCTAGCCCCAGGCCTGATGCTAGGGGCAGCCGCCCCTCTTTTGTCACAGCTTGCTGACATAATTTCTGCTTTTTCCTTGGTTTATCTTTTTTTTGAGTCGTTATTTTGATAGTTGCCTGTGTTCTGCAGCTGTTCCATGCGTAGTATGCACCGGAGGCAATGCGCGTGGCGACCCTCGAGGCTGAGGTTGAAGCACTTCGCCATGAGCGCGATGATCTCCTGGCCCAGAATGTTGAGCTGTCGCGCAGGGCCGCTACGGTGGAGACCTCCACGGTTGGCACATCGGTGGCGACCGAGAATACCACCCAGATGGTAGAGAAGGCTGAACGGCAAGTGGCGGCCTTGAGGACCATGGTCGAGGAGGCGAGGGAGACTGAGAGAGCTGCCGATGGGCCCTCGACGCGGCGAACGAGTCGGTAGACTCATCCGCTGCCGAGTATCGGAGTAAGTTTTTCTCGGATGATTACCCTTTTTTTCTTGCTTTTTGTCACTTGGTCTTAGTCTTCATCAATCTTCTGCTTGCAGGGAGGTGTGATCAGGACCGTGCTCATATCAGAGAGCTCGAGGAGGAGGCGGTTGAGGTTCACACGGTGATCGAGCGTGCATGCTCGCTCCTGGTTGAGGACACCGACACGGAGTTCCAAGAGAAATTTGAGGGGTTCAAGACCCAGCTCCACCTCCTTGTTGAGGAGGCGATAAAGTCTAGGGCCGAACAAGCCTTAGTTTACATCCGGGCCTACTTCCTGTCTATCGATCTTCAGCAGCTGGAGCACGGACTGCCTGCCGGAGTGACCTAGGACTGAGCCACGGGGTTCTGGTAGGAAGTGGAAGGCGTTGCTGCTACAATTGCCGAGGATCTTCAGTTCCTACCTCTTCCCAAGGATCCTGCTGCTGAGATGGCATCCCCCGAAGCTCAGGACCTGGCTGCGTCATTCCTCGAAGCCTAAGATCCGGCTATATTGTCCCCCAAGGCTCAAGATCTGGCTGCGTCGTCCCCTGAGGAGTAGTTGTATTATAACCTACACCAAAGTTAGGAGTGATCAGTGTAAAACTTCGTGCTTTAAGAACTTCCGGCTCTTCTTTATGAAGTAAAGATAGCCTTTTGGCAATTCGCAATTTTTAAGTCCTAACTGCATTTTCACCTCGAGGAACTTTAGGCCATATAGTACTCGGTGCGTGGCTCTTAGGCGACGCACGCACCTACTGACATTAGGTCGAACAAACCCTCGAGGGATTCACAAGTTTATGGTTTTTACTAATCCTTCGTGTTTCCGAGGCGAGATCTCGAGCCCCCGGTATAGCCATATAGTCTCGGACACAGGGAACTAATGCCGCTTATGCACCGATCCTGACATCAGGCATCACGAGTTCTCGTGGCCACCAGGACTTGAAGTTGAGGCTTTAGAACTCAACCCCCGAGGGACTTAGCTATTAGCCGGGCATCAAGAGGACGCAAACGTCAACTCTTTTTTGCTCACGCAGTTGCTAATGCCAAACCCAGAGCAAATCCATAGGGGCACAACCGTTTGAGCTAGACGCGCGATGCTTCACCTTGACCCAAAGAGGGCTCGAGACTAGCAATTGTTGCCGATGAAGATAAATGACATGGTTTTTTTCAGTGAAAAACTTAAACTTTATTTCATATAAGGTGAAGAGTACATAATTGAAAAAAGAGAAGTTCGATCTTGACGGCGTTTGTTGTCTTTGGCAGAATTCGGGGTGGAGTCGGGTTGAAGCCTTCCGATGGTGGCCTATTCTCGACATCGACCCCTATTGGCTCGCTGTCTTCTCAGCTTTGACCTGCTACTTCTCATGTATTATGATATCCTCGCTGGTCTTCTTGCGCCACACCTTCTTTCGGGTCTGGCGCTTGCGTGGTCGATTTTTGGTGTTGTCCCTTTAGTTCCCAGCGTCATCATGCCCATCCACTTCTGAGTGCTCGAACCTCCGCCTGTCCTTCTAAGGCCTCTAGTCATTCTTCCAGGGTCTTTTGTGCCGCAGCCTCGTTGACTAGGTGTGGCAGGAGAAACTAGATCCGGGAGCTACAGTATAGTCATCGGTGGACCCGGATCATGTCCTAGTAAGTCGTTCGGCGAGGCAGCCTTCAATATGGTCAGGGAAATCCTCACGACATCCAAAGCCTTGGGGAGGTGATTCCCCAAAGCTCTAGCGGAGGCACTGGATGACTTGTTCATCTGGCCTAGAGCCAACTCATGTATGGTGTCAGCCAGACGCTCCGTGGCTCAATCCTCCTTTTGCGGGAGAAAAGGATCGAGACTTTGGCTTGATGACCGCTCGGGGGTTGGGACTGAATCGAAAGGAATTAACCTTCCGAGTGAATCGGCCACATACGTCATGTTGCCCAAGACGAGCGTCGTCCTAGGCTTGGCTGAGAGTTGATGCAGTGATGCCATCGGATCCTGGTGAAAACAACACGGCCCCCTACCTAGCGTGCCAACTATCGGTGAATCATCGATCAGTCCACCCAAGGGGTACCCGAGTTGGTGATTAGATGTGTGTAAGAGAAGCGCAATGCCTTCGAACCCGATGGTCGACTCTGAAACACAAGAGCCGAGGTTTATATTGGTTTAGGCCTCCTAGAGGATAATAGCCCTATGTGCAGTGTTTTGGTGTATAATATGGTGGTGGATCTTACAATACGATGCAATTAAGCTATGGAGGCTTAAGGCGTTGAAAGCAAGAAAAATATGGTGGAGCTAGATGGCTAGATGATGTGAATAGATGAGATGCCTCTAGGGAGGTTCTCGTCTCCTTTATATACTCAGGAGGTGAGCGTAATAACCCAGGACTCTATCCCGAGTCAAACTTAGATTGTCTATCAAACTCGGGTGCTAAATCCCTAATTACAAGGATTCTGATACAAACAAATCTCTTGATACCACATCTAAAGTTCAATTACCCGATAAGGACTCAACTTTCCTTATCAAAACAAAACCCTTGTTCATGGGCCATACCGGACGGTCAATACTGATCTTAGCCTACCCTTAGTCCGGACTGATAAGCCCAACTGTGGGGTACCTAGGGGTCATATCCCCGACAAATCTAGAGAAGAGGGGGAGAAATTTTGGAACTAAAATTTTCATACTTGAGTGTTGTAGGTACGTTAATATATCTAGCCTACTGCATTGGGCTGGATATTACGTTTACTGTAAACTACTCGTACGATCTGGCTATGTTTTCCTATATGGTGGAACTGCAGTATCCTAGAAATCGTCATAGTAAAGTCCTGCATTGACTTCGATGAACCACTCAAAAATAATCTTCGATGAACCACTCAAAAATAATAGTTTTATATGAAGCCTCACTAGAATGTGTATGATTTAGAATAATGGTTCATCACATCCAGAAGTTATGAGAATTAAATCATGTTAACACCCCACCATTATCTATGAAAATAATGTAACTTGAGTTACATAAGTACAGTCAGGATACGTGAAGAGCAATTTAATGAAGCTCATAAACCCTAAATTTTTATATACACATGAATTGCATAAGAAGAATAAAATAAATGTGACACACACCAAGTCATGTGAAAATCTTGTAGATTATTCACTAAGCGTCTCTTAAAACATCTAGCTTTGAAAGATGTGTTCGTTAGACTTAAAGACTTGTGCATTTCAGGGGAGAAACTTCACATAACACCGACAGGAAGAATTAAATCTTAGTCAAGTAGATTAAGTATCCAAATTGATCTTAAAAATCATATGAAATATTTAGGTAAATTGTACTCATTTTCTTTTGAATGAGTTTTCCTAAAGTTTCTCATATTAAGGTTTTTAATAAGGCAATTCATGCAACCAAGACGCACGCTATGTACTCTTTCTCCTAATTTTTCCCACTGGATTTTTGGGGAGTTTTGATGAGGTATATGCATGTCGCGTAAAGTGCCCAAGGGAGAGTATTAGGAAACCGAATATCTAGAAGATAAGTATCGGTTTGTTGGACACGCTTATCCTTTAGGGTTTTTTGCCTATAAATAGAGGGGCCGTCTCCTTATTTGTATACTGTTGAATCTGAGCAATAAAAAAGTTTAACTTTTCTCCTACATACTATGTTATTTGTTTTTTGTCTCGTAAAGGCTCTAGACTACGTAGGTAGCAGAGCGAGTTTCTCAACAAATGGCTCATTCATAGTGCACCTCTTAACTAGGGATGGCAATTATACCCGATTACCCGTTTACTCGTGGGTAAAAATCCTATTAGGATCGGGTATGTTTTCAATATCATACCCGACGGATAAACATGTATGGATATGTGTATTGACTACCCATACCAGTTTTACCCGTTTATCAATTAGTATATATACCAAACTCAGAAAATCCAACCGTACCTCCTCTCACCATCACCAGCCACCCCTTCCCACAATCCCACCTTCTCCCTCTCTCTCACTCCTGTCCCACCTCCTCCTTAGGGATGGCAATCGGGTATCACGGGTATGGGTAGTGCATACCCATACCCGTACCCGTGAAAAAAACCCATACCCGAACCCAAACCCGATACCCGTGATGGGTATAAACCCACGCCCATACCCGATACCCGCGGATGCCGTATACCCACGGGTATACCCGATTACCCGCGAAAACAAGGGCTGCAGTGGTCGGCCAGAGGTGTAGCCGCCGGCGCTGGGGGTCGTCAGCGTAGTGGTGTCCGCCGGTGTGGGGGGACCACCAACGTGGGGGTCGTCGGTGCGGTGGTGTCCGCCGGCATGGGGGGACCGCCGGCGCAGTTGGGTCTGCGGTGCGACCACGCGGGGATGGCTGGAGCGGGTGGCTACCGCCGTGTGGGTGGCTGCCGGTGTGACTGGGGCCGTGGGCCACCGGTGCGGGGTGGAGTCATTGTCACCGCCGGCGCGGGGTGGAGTCGCCGCCGATGCAGGCATGAGCACCGGGGCAGCGTGGTCGCTAGACGGAGGTCGACGGGGGCTCGGCGAGGGAGGCGCGGTGGTCGGCTCAGTGGAGGGAGGCGTGTAGACAGGGAGAGGCCCGGTGGCCGGCAAGGAGAAGGGGAGAGAGAGATGCTGCTGGGAGGGGGAGAAGGGAGAGATGCGACTGGGAGGGAGAGAATGGGCATGCGGCAGGGGCTAAAGAGGTGGAATTGTGGAGTGGAGGCAGCTGGGGGTGGACTGCTGGAGGGATGGAGTGGATAGTTAGGGTTTGAGAGATTGGTATATATATTATCGGGTAAACGGACGAATCGGGTATGGGTAGACAATACTCATACCCGTACCTGTTTTTTCATCGGGTATACAATTTGACCCAATATTATACCTGCGGGTATGAAATTGGAAACAAATCCGACTCTAATAGGGTTTTTACCTACGGGTAATCGGGTATAATTGCCATCCCTACTCCTCCTCTCCCTCATGGCCTCACCCACTCCTCTCCTAGCCACCGAGCGTCGACCACCACCTCCGGCTGATCCTTGCGCCAGCCCTTTGGCTGGCTCCGGCACTAGCCACATCCCCTAGATCCCCATAGCCTTTGTCGCGCTCTGCCCTTAGCCATGTCCTCGCCGTGCTCCATAGTCCCGCCTAATTCCCCACCGTGACTAGTCCTCATCCTCGACTTCTCGACTCCTCGCTATGCTCAGCCTCTCAGCCTCTGCCGAGTCCTCCGGTGCTCAGGCCTCAGCCCCCACTATGGCCAGCCACGACCTACGAGTTGTTGTGCCCTCTAGTCGACCTTCGCACTGGCCTAGGCCCTTGGCGCTACCCCCCGCTTCTCCCTCTCTCGATAGAGGTGTGTCCCACTCGACCACCACTATTCACCCCTGCCGTGGCTAGCCGCTGTGCTCTCTGACCGACCACCGTGCCGGCACCCGTAGGCTCCTGCCGCCGCCATCTCGCATCCATGGTCGGTCTCGGTCCCCACAAGCCTCATGAGTAAACGGGTATACGACGCTTGCGGGCGATAGGTATGTGTACAGATTTTTATTTGTAGGACTAATAGGTACGGGTATAGATATGTATTATCCATATCCATCATATCTGATTGCCACCCCTACTCTTGACCTGCTAAAATTGGAGGAGGAGAGGAGAGGCCTGCCATATTAGGACCTGTTTGGTATAGCTCTAACTCTAAGATTCATGCTGAAGCTAAGTGTTTATATAATATAATAAAATAGTTTAAACTTTTATTTTTAATATAAAATAAAAACTAAATTACTCAACTAAATATCATTAATCCATCTATAGCTTCAGCTTCAGAATTTTTCGAAGCTAGGCTAAACTAGCTAAAAAAATTTTAAAGTTAGAGCTCTCCTAAACAAAGCCTTAGCCTTATTTTGCTCTCACACACGCCTTCCCTCCGGATGTTGTACAGGCCTACCTATATTGGCCTGCAATTTGTGGCCATCAGGCCTAACCAAAGTGCGTGGATTAGAAGGTTTTGTCTCTTTTTCGGTTCGGCCCATTAAAAGCATATACAGTGGCCACCATCGAAACCTCGTGTAGCGGTGTGTATAAAAAGACCTAGGTGCCCTTGCCTTCAGTGCAGTAACCAAACTGCGGCGAGAGCATTTCGGACTCTTCCATTACCCCCAAACCCTAGCCCACGGATCTATAAGTAGAGACCAGGCCAAACCCTAGCGATCACCCCAGCCGCCGCCATGTCGAAGCGAGGTAACCATCCTCCTTCCACCCGCCCCCCCCGCGTCCGTTTTGATCCCCATTGTTTTCCCATTGGTTAATCTATTACGCTGCGATCTAGCGCTCTAATCGTTTGCCCTGTTCCGTTTGTGGCACGATCCGATGCAGGGAGAGGAGGCACGGCCGGCAACAAGTTCCGGATGTCGCTGGGTCTGCCGGTGGCGGCGACGGTGAACTGCGCGGACAACACTGGGGCGAAGAATCTCTACATCATCTCCGTGAAAGGCATCAAGGGACGCCTCAACCGCCTCCCGTCCGCGTGCGTCGGCGACATGGTCATGGCCACCGTGAAGAAGGGAAAGCCCGATCTCCGTAAGAAGGTCATGCCCGCCGTCATCGTCCGCCAGCGCAAGCCGTGGCGCCGAAAGGACGGAGTCTACATGTACTTCGAAGGTAATATTGATATCACTTATAACCCCTGCCTTCTTTTTTCTGTCGTAAATAGTCATATATGACCCGAGATTTGAACCCAAATAATTTCTATGCTGTGCCAATGCTACTTGCAGTAGTTCTACTAGTTTACTTAGATGTTAAATCAGAGTGTCGATGACGGGCGAGCCACCAGGCTCTCTAGCTTTTAATGGAGCAGATGTTACAGTATCTGCATGGTCCAAAGTAAGCGTCATAGATTAAGCCTTATGGCGTTGAGGTTTTCGTATGAAAGATTCTTCTTTTACCGATGTCCTCCGTCTTAAGGTAGCCTCATATTCCATCGCCTTGTGTAGCCGCGTTGCTGCCTTGAAAATTTGGGACTGGCCATGAGGCGCATATTCCCCCAACCCAGTTAAATTTCAAATGTGTTACAATGCGCTGTACTTTTTTTGTTCTACATTTGTTATTTGTATTGAACGACTTTATATTCTACTTATTTTGTTTCAACTCATCCCAATGCTGGTCTTTGTTGGTGAAATTTATCTAAATTAGTTATTTCTCTCAGTTGTTCCATGTTTGGGTAATATATTAATTCAAAATATTGTGTTTTGCATGACGCTTAGTATGTCTATTCCAGAAGTTGATGCATTTAACATTTTATTTTGGCTGGGAGAAAAACACTAAGTTCATTTTGCTATATGTTTGCATATGATCCAGACCTTTAACTTTCTGTGGTGCAAATCTCACATGTATGCATATTCCTTTCCAAATGTCATAAAGTAAGCCTTTTGTTTTTTAGTTTTCCATATGAATCTGTCTGATATTGTAAGGCCCTTGTTAGCTGTGTTGCTGCAATGAGACACTGTCTTGGCCATGACACCATTGTTTGAAATTGCACCTTATCACTCCATTGAGCTCTACATTTGTCTTTGTTGTGATTAACAGTATTGTACTCTTTGTTGTTTGATGGTGGGACCTGAGTCCTTCAGCCTTTCTGGAGCAAACCTCGTAATGTTTGCATATTCCTAGGCAAAAGTCATAAAGTAAGCCTTTGGATGTTGAGGTATTCCTAGGAATTACTCCATCTGATGGCGGACTCATATTCCATGGCCCTTGTTAGTGGCGTTGCTACAATTATGCATTGGGTCTAGGCCATGAGGCAATCATTCTTAATGCAACTCTGCCATTCCATTTATTCATCTCTGGTACTTGATATACACATTTTGTTCCTTTTTGCTTTGTTTCATTTCTGCTACACCTTATCCCTAAAATTGTTATTTTGATATATCTTTAGTGCACCTTGTTTTGGTTGATATGAGCAACCGAACCTTTTGCTAATTGACGGTGGGACATCAGAGTCCCTCAGCCTTTTTGGAGCAAACCTCACATGTTTGCATGGTCCTAAGCAAACGTCTTAAAGTAAGCCTTTGAATGTTGAGGCTTTCCCTAGGAACCCCTCCATTCAATGGCAGACTCATATTCCATGGCCCTTGATAGCAGCGTTGCTGCTATGAAACATTGGGTCCAGGCCATGAGGCGATCATTGGCGTGATTAACTGATTTTTCTGAACACTAGTGCTTTTCTGTCATAGCTTGTTTGTGGACTGTAATTTTTATTATGCATGGATTTTCCAATTTAAGAAATGTCAAAGACATTTAACTGATTTATCTTGGTGAATTTTATTTGCAGATAATGCTGGAGTGATTGTCAATCCCAAGGGGGAGATGAAAGGTAAGTGTAGTCTATTTGCCAGAACGATCTATTAACACTGGACTGGTGTCGACGTTCTAAATGGTTTATCCTTTTCTTTCAGGCTCTGCTATCACTGGACCCATTGGAAAGGAGTGCGCTGACCTTTGGCCTAGGATTGCTAGTGCAGCAAATGCTATTGTCTGAGCTTGTTTGAGTTGTTAAGACTGTTGTATGTTCTTGGTATCGTCTGCAAATGTGGTACTCTCTTTTGTTTGTCCGTTCGCAATTTTGTAGTGAACAAGTTTCTACTCATATGACTGATTGACGGTATGTTTGCTATATATTTGTTATTCCTCTTTTGTGTCCTGAAGTCTTTCTTTCGCTTGCTTGGATGGCCGGGTTTATTGGTGCAACTGGCAAGCTAGCAAATGTCTCGTTGCTCTCGCCTCAAGTTGCACGTGCCTGTTGCCCTCTTCATACATCGATTCTTATGTACTCCTAGAAAGTCATATATAGCCAGATTTATTGGTGCGACTGGCAAGCTAGCAAATGTCTCGTTGCTCTCGCCTCCTAAAGTTGCACGTGCCTGTTGCCCTCTTCATACATCGATTCTTATGTACTCCTAGAAAGTCTTATATATAGCCAGATTAGATTTATTGGTATATATATGAATCGAATGACTAGAAAGTCTTAGTCTTGCAAGGAGGGAGACGAGCTGGAGGGAGTATTGTTTATTCTTACTACTATCTCTTCTGACGAGCTGTACTGTGATTACGAGTATGTTATTTTGTATTTCTAAATTATCTCTTCCGACGAGCAGTTATCCTGAGTTTTCTATAAATCTTGCGTGACTGGAATTATCTCAGCAAAATGGAATTGTGTATAATCGGAGCTGTGTAAAGAAAGACAACGAAGTTGTGTAAGGAAGCTGTAGTTCTATTCTTATTTGGTCCTAATCAAATGATAGAATGAGCAACTATTTTAGCAGGAGGAAAACCTGTCTTTTTCTCCGAATCGGTTGGAAGAAAAATTTACAGTAGGTAAAATTAGACGATCAACAATGGTGGAATCAACTAAAATATTGACTACTTTTTAATAGCAGGAGGATAACCTGCCTTTTCCTTATCAAACCAAGTTTAAGAAATTTACAATTTCTTATCAAACCAAGTTAAAGAAATTTACAAGAGGAAATTAAACTCTTCTCTATATTATAGCGTTAAAAGAACTAGTAATTTATCTTCACAGTTTTGGATAGAGCTGAGGCGCCTGGCTGTGGATAATCGCTATTCCTGTTGAGAAGCATTGCAACGGCGAAAGCCTGGACTCGAAGTATATGATGTGCAGGTCCTCTGTGATATTCACAAGCCTTAACATTGGCTCATTGTTCTTTGCACCCTGGCAACAGATGAAAGGAGTATCAGAATTGGAAGCTATTATAGTGCATCTCAATCTTAACCACTCTGAAAACTACAGATGATGATGCCCGACAAAAATTAATCTAAAATCTGATAAGAATATTAAAAAATCTACAGAAAGAAGCTTAGTAATAATACCTTGATTGATAACTCCACTGATTTCCTGTCCTGTGACTGGGACTCTGCCTGTGGTGATGTGCCACAGCCACCATTCTGCAGTACTCTAATTGGGCAGCCAAGATCCCATCCGCCGCAATCACAACGCCCCCCGGACCTCCATCTCTCGACGAGGCTAGCAGGGCCGCCGTTCTTGGAAGCCGGGCCGCCATGGTAGCCTTGGGGAACAATAGCACTTACACACCCTGCATTACCGTTCCTGTCCGGAACACCAGCAGATTCACTGCCCTCTTGATGAATGGCTCCAGCCTTCTCAAGGAACTTGAGCCCCCAGCCACCAAGAACAGATTCTTTCCGGCGTTCGCGCCGCTGCCGTCTCACAACAATTGCTGCTATCTCCTGGTTGGTAGGCAAATCATCGACGGCGAGGTTTTTCAGGACTGGTTCTTTGGCACTGCACTGTTCACCTTCTTGTATTTCAGTCAGTCCATCGAGCTGTTGGGAGGAAGATTTGCCAAACTTCCACACATGTTTTGGACTAGAGTTCAGATTGGTGGGTGGCTTCATGATGTCTGCCACTCTCTTGGCTAGCCCCTTGCCTTTTGTAGCAACGTATGGACTTTGCACTTGCCCCGTGTAGTCATCAGGAGAACCATACAGGACAAACTCGGTCTCTGTAGAAGTCGACTTATCTGAGTTCAGAACTAGAGAACTTGACACCTTCATCTTGCCGACAAGTCGTGACACATTGCTTGAGTTGCCTAACCAATCTTTTCTTCCTTGATCTCCTGAATGGAACAAGTAGATATAGTCAAGGGATTTGTCATTGTCCTGGGCCTTGATAGGGTTTGCCATGTAAACTGCCATGGGATTGTCCAGTGACAGTTCAAAGTGTGGGAGCCCATCTTTCCATACGCACTGCAGAAGCCCTGCACTAAGAGACGACGTATATGAGGACAGAACTGGTTGATTTGAACTCAATGATGGTGTATCCGAGCAAGAGGAGGCCATCTTGTCATCCATGCTGAACTCAGCTGTGCTCTTCTTCAATGGCGATGCACCTGGGGAGGAGATTTCCCATGTCTCAAGCGATATTAGCTTCAGTATCTCTGATTGTGTTATGATGTGAGATTTCGACCTAGCTTTTCTCATCTTAGCATGGAAGAATGAAGGACTTTTCGGCCTTGTTTTTGCATTAACAAGTGCCTGCAAAGAATCCAACATCATTTTCTCTGAAGGACCAAGAATCACACTCCCTGTGCTAGCTCCATAGCTGATCATGTCGTCAAGATCACTCACATTGTGGGTTCTTCTTGGGTGCCTCAGGCTTCTGATGAGGAACTCCAGTATCATCATCTTGGCAGGAAGCGTCGGGTACAAATCCGAATGAAACACGTCGCTCCTGCAAGAACACGGCGACTTGTGACATGACTGGCAGCTCCTGCTTTTCTTCTCAGCCGATGGCAACGGCTTCTTGTAGATTGTCTGCCCTGAATCAGACTGAACCTCAGGTGCAGCAATGGGCAGGTGTTGGTGGTCTATTGCTGACCTTCCACTGAACTCTGGAGTGGCACTCTCTTCATCGAGTCCGTTTCTCCTTTCCAAGTAGGCAAGTTCCATCTTTAGCTATGGTGATGGGAACTCTAGTGATGTGGTGAAACAAGACCTTGATAGCCTGCACTTCACAATAATGTCGCAGGCATGTTCAGCTGACTGAAAACACAAGCTCTCTGAAAAACTTAGTTCAACTGATAAACATAAACAAAAAATAAAACTGGTAAAGATACTGCTTCGTTGTCTCTGATGACAGGATACATACAACAGGAGCAGATCAAGTATTCAAGTCATTGATGTTACTATAAACTTATCATCTAGGATTTCAGAATTTTAGTGAGACATTAAAATCACTAAACAGATCAGATTGTTGTCACTAATACTAACCGGAAAGTCATTACTGTCCCATGACAGCAATAACTCTATGATGAATTCGCTCTTGCATACAAAGTGTCTGAATACCGGGAACTTTTCATAATAGATTTCATATAATAAATAAATAATGGGGATTCTATTATGAAAAGTAGAGTATTCCTGCAATAAGACTTACAACTTCTACCTATCTTACCCAAAATTTCCAAAAAATCGTTCTATATTGCAACTGAGAAAAAACAGTTCCAACTCTTTCAAACCTTGTTTCTATTGGGCAAAGCAAGAGTTTTTTGTTAAAAAATTCGCAACGATACTACCAAACGAAGTCCATTTTAATGAAGACTCTAATGTTCCTAAATTCTATGGACTCCCCCAATCTCGACGATTCGCGAGAAAATATGTTCCTAAGATCATGGAAGGAACGTGCATATGATTGATAGGCTTCATGGCTGACCAATCGAATTGCAAAACAACAGTAATTATTAACAGCTATGAAGAGATTGCCGTGTTGTGGCTTCCTTATGAAGCATCCTCTGCTCAAAATACTCTGCAGTGGTGCAGATGTGCTTACACAAAATGCTTGACATCAGTAGGTTCCAACCATGAAAGGAATCTCTCTTGTTTCTAATGGAAACAACTATTGATTGATCCCCAGCAATAAATTGTACCATCTCATCAGCAATAACACCACACATTAATACTTCCTCCGTAAGATCGTCGCGTACACTCCACCCATAAATACAGTACTATTGTAGTCTCAACATTCTGAAGGCTTTCCTTCTAGTAGAATACAAACAAGAACAGGCTAGTGTTGAGTGTGTACTTCATTGCTTAAAATGCACTGCTTAGAGCTGGCAACTGCATTCTACAACTGAAGCATTGGATGTTGGATTCTACCAAAATTAACAGTAGTACTTGCAAACAAGACGTAAAGGCAGGAACAATCTGATCAAGCATGACTGCACGAGATGTACACAGGAAAGATGAGAAACCAAAGGACATACAGGACTAACGGAGTTGAATTATGATTGAGAAACCAGAGAAATGACCTCTAGGATACCCTCGACTATCAGTCTTCTCACTAATTCAGAGTTTCAGACCAAGAGAAGAGAAAGAGAGTGAGTGCCGAAAAAAACAGAGGGAAAATTTTTCACCAAGTTCTTGTAATCTTGTTGTATAATATTATCAAGTTAACCGGAGAAATGAAAAAGTGGTTAGAAATAAAACAAAAAGTCGCAGCCGCGCCCACGCTGCAAAAAAAGGCACTACTACACGACTAGCCCAACCAAAAAAGATGACCTTAAATGCATTCATCACCGGATTAAAGAACGCATTCACCAACACATCACTTTGTTGCACCTTTTAACACGACTGCGGTGAAGGCCTACTCGCACGAACACGAACATCGAAAAGAAACAATAAAGTTCAAATCATCTTTTGTCAAGCAAGAAGCAAGCACAAAGCACACTTTACAACAGAAACCAGAGCTCTTAATAAAAACCAATTAAACCTTTGGTTCGTTTGCATGGTCCAAGGCTGAAACAACAAAGTGAAACCAAATATGATGCATCATTGAGTAGAAGTGGAGAGGGCATCAGATTCCTCACCTCAGAGATCACCACGCAGCATCCAACGCTGGCCTGAAAGCAAGCACTGACTGTCTCCTGACCTCCCAGCACAGAGCACTCCTCCTCTTATTGCTCTTATTGATGCAAAGATAAATCCTCGGATAGAATAGGGAATTGGACGAATGTGAAGTGAACAAGTACACAGAACAAGAGGAGTGGAGGTTATATAAGAACTGGAGCAACAATCAGATAGATAACCGATGACTCACCAACCGAAGCAAAAAAAACAAGATTAGGTGGAGAGGACTTAGGACCTAAACCAAGCTATCAAAGAGACCAAGAAAGAATCAAACAGATGACACAAGAGTACCATATACTAGAATGGACAAGAAGAGACAAAACGAGTCAGCTTTTCTAAACTAACAATGCCCCAAAAACTAGCAATCAGACTATCAGAGGCCTCTAGGAGAGGGAAGAAGAAGACGATGGAGATGGGGGCTTGATAGATTTCCAGAACGGAGAGGAGCACACTGCGAGGCGTCAAGGAAAAAACTGTCCCCTTTAATACTCACGCTCTCTTTTTCATTAATTTGATGGCATACGAGCTGCCTCTCTCGGCAACGCGTGAGGAGGAGGCTACAATTTCCATCCCTGCCTGCCTGCGCGTAAGCATGCAAGCCAAGAAACAGCCGGCCGCGAAAGGATCGAAACGCCTACCACGCACGATCAGAGCAAACCTCAATAACTGGGCAGCTTATAACTCCTCTCCATTTAAGGCTCATCAAGAACAGCAAGAGTTATTGCAAGAAAGCAGGGCGCGAGGAAAAGGAACAAGGGCAGAATTCGGGACGAGATCGGATTGGGCAAGCTCGAAGCTTTTGGAGCAGAAAAACGGAGACGAGACAGGGGAATGGCAAAGATTACCCGGGATCGCAGTGGGAAAGAAAAAGCTCGGCTGCTGTCTACGCGGACGCGGGACGCGCAGCGGTGCAGGCCATGTGAAGGGGACGACTAAACTAGCGCACAACTAGCAGTAGACTGCTGCACCCAAGAAATTGTTTTGGACACTAAAAAAACTTGGATTTTTCTTCGGCTTCGGCTAATTTTTTTTTTGTGTTCAGTTCTTGACACGCGTGTTCTAGTGTGCGCATCCTCGATTGCTTCTAGGATAGGTTCTAAATTCCATAGAGTTGTAAAGGGTTTGTGCGGGGATTTTATTCCCCACTTTGGTCGGATCGGAGTTGGTTGAGTTCTCTCATCGTGTTCCCGGCCGAACGTTACGGCTTGGACTCCGGCACTCGGCGCAGTGGAGGGGGCTGGACAGTGACAAGAGACGGGTTCACGAGCGGCGGCCAAAATAGGGGAAAGGAGTTTTTTTTGTCTTTCGCATGTTGAACCTTTGGAAATGGGAAAATTTGCGGACTAAAGTTTAGTCCCCTTTGGCCTTTGGCTTTTCTCTCAAGGTTTTATAGTGTCATCAGCATATCTTAATCCTTGCATTTCTGCCTAAAAATCGAACCTTTCCCTTGTACAGAAGACACAGAGAAATACACGTACATGTTTGGCAATTGATCATTTCGAGTCTTTGGACAGTTTGAACCTTGAATTGGCCGGAGTGTGGGGAGAGCAGCAAACGTGTAAGTCTAGTCATTCACTCTCCGTCTGCTCCTCGGAGCGGAGCGCCTCGACCAACGCAACGCTAACGGCCATCTCCTCGTAGCTGTCCAACTGTTTTTACCCCGACTGCTACGTTCAGTTCTTGTTACTACCTTTTTCTGCATTCTCTTGTCCGCTCTTGTATCTTCCGAGAAATACGACGCGCGCCCAGGGAGGAGAATCCAGGATAAAAGCTCACATCCTGGGTTACCTTGCTGGATGTCTCTTAACTCTGTTGTCTCCTTGTGAACGGTAACAATGCATTTTGCTGGTCAAAATTTATGTTTGGAGGCTAATATTTTTTATCAGAAGTACTTTTATTTTTAGGTAGACTATGCAAAATTGTGTGTGCTTCAAGGAGTTCTTGTGTTTCAGTAAACCTGAAGAAAATGTTAAACGTTTCAGAGGAGCTCTGACGAGCTGTTGGGCAGGTGAACGGTTGCACAGGAGACTCAAAGTTTGAACTAATCCTGTCCGGTTGGTGATTTATGTTACTCTAGCTGTTCAAACTGTTACTGCAACTGCCAACTGCAAGTGGTGTGTGGTACTAGTCTCACCATGTGCAATCTTTCGTTTGTGGAGTTATTTTCGGAATACACTGTGCATGATGTATTTCATTTTGAATTTTTTGTCGGGAGGATATGATTCTTTCATACTCTTGTCAATAAAAAAAGAGAGAAAATGACAGGAGGAGCCTTCCACTGATCCAAAATGGGGTGATGTGAATTGTGTCGTAAGAGAAGAGAGGCCCAAACAGTCCATGATCTTTTGCTCGTCTCTGTCTTCCTCACAGCGCATCTGCATTCTGCAATCTACATCTCCCTTTCAAACAGGGGATACTGATGCTATCTTGACCTGGAAAGATTAAAAAATTTCCCCTTTTATTTGCGAATCAACGGTGGAGTTGAGTTGGCTCCCAACGTTCACTTGCAAGGCATGGCGAAGGACAGTGCGTTCTTGCTGTGGTAGACAGGGACATCTTAGCACACGACAGGTAAGTTTGCTCCAAATTTACTACAAAGATCACATTTTTTTCACTTCGCCATGGCATTGCCAATGCCAGCCACCTTGAGTGGTTTCTGGTGCCTGTAAGTGGAAGATCTCAAGTCACATCCTCAAGTGGATCGATCAAAGCAACGACGGCGACAAGCATTGCCGATGTGCCAGCCAAGATTTACCATCAAATACAGCGGCTTTGATCCAAAATTCTGCCATTGCCACTCGTTCCAATCTGCTCTGGCTAATAATTTCTGTACCTTCAGGTTTCAGCCGATCGCCTGAACTGAACCGTTGGGTCCTACTCCTGAAGACCACTATCTAATCAAGTACTACTATACTATCTAGCAGCAGTTTGTGTTAGGTGCATAACCTAATCTTTTTTCTTGCTTTTCTCTTAAACAGGAGTACTTGCTTCTTTCTTGTGTTGATGGCTTTTTTGTTCCTCTCGTATTCTTTATTGTCGCTGGAGTGACGCGAAAAGATGGAGAATTAGTTATGCAGTGATGATATTTTCACGTACTATTTGAAACCTTGGTTGGTGGCCAAACGAGACGTGAATATGACACGAGTGTCATAATTTCGCCGGCATATCATTTCACCATTTTGTAATCCTGTGGGGGCGAACTTGCTCATTTTGCCGCAGCTCGTCCCTGTCCAGACGAGCATAAAACACGAAACAACTAGAGACTAAGACTTTTGATAGAGTTCTAAATCTAAGATTGATCTGAAGTGAAGCTAAAGAAAGTTAGCTCCATTATTTTTATGTATTTTTTTGAAACATATCTATTAGCTCTGCTTATAAAAAAATTAAGAATCTAATAGTGTTTGATTTAACTCTAACTCTATTAAAAAAGATCTAGAAACTAATACTTCGAAACAGACCCGTGAAAAACATAAAACGTGTAGTACAACTCTAATATACTCTCGAGTCTTGACATAAAATCTTATGAGTCCTATAAACCCAATATATATTACACAATTGATCTATAACATTATAAGTTGGATGAGACAAACTACACATAACACATATTTTCCCATTAATTTAACATGAAATTAAACTTCTTCTCTTGTGAGCAAACGTATATATCAGCATCTTCCTTGCCGGCCTGGACATACTCCTTGGAGAGTGGCCGGAAACTCGCAATAAGATACTAAGCACCACACATGCAGGAAGCTAATGTTCCAATGCCAGATTTTAATTACAATAAAACGGCGTTTGATTGTTGGTTTGAGTGGGCGTTAGTTGCTTGCAAGTTCGTCAAAGACAAGTGTACCGGGAGAAGTGCTTTGTTACGTGCGTGTCGACTAGCTGCTTGCCAAACAAATAGATAAGAATAAGATAAACACCGCAGCCACAGTAGTACTAGCATAATATGGTTCAGAGTTGTTCAGACTTCAGAGTTCAGAACGCTAGCTTTTTTTATCAGGTCAATCATCTTAGTGCATCACCAGGAATCCAGGATCTACATTTCAGAGATCGGGTGAAATCAAAATTAAGACCCTATTAAATATGAATTATCATGCTAGCATGAGTCTAATCAATACACTCGAAGTCATTAATGGTTATTTGATGATTATGTATTAGACCGAAGGATCATATCTAGGAAGGGATAGGGATGGCAACAGATCTATCCTGTTGGGTTTTGCCACCTCATTCATATCCATGTTGCAACAAAAATCAAGTGTTCACATCTCCGTCCCCTCACATGGGTGTAAAATTTTTTCCGTCCCTGTCCCCACGTGGGTACAAGAAACCTGTCAGGTCTCCATACCCAGTTTAGCCTGACGCTGATGCGCTGGCACACCACACATGTGGATCTAGAAGCAGCCAAATGGATCTAGAGGAGGCTGGAGGATCATTGATGTGGGACTGCGAGATGCGGGTTGCCGTTGAAACGAGATGGCAGGACGACGAGATGTGGTTCATCGATGGCACAGAGTCGTTAGCATCAGCACACTACAACGTGGGGTCATCAACGCAGCGCTGGGTTGGCCGCCTCGCCGGTGGTGTGGGCATCTACGACTATCGATTGGTACCGCTGGTTGCGCACGCATCACACATTGTAGCCTTTGACCCTTCGCCCTTGCGTTGCACTTGCGACGTCACCACAGTGAATCAGTGCCACGTGCGGCGTACTATAACGACCCGACCCAGAATTAGAAATACCATCGAAACGGGATGAGCCGGTACGTTATTGAAGACGAACGAAAATCAAAAGTAAAATCGTTTCATTCGACAGTAATTTTATTGCAGACCTGCTTATTACATCACTTAAGTCTTACATAGCTGTATTTAAAGGCATACCTCAAAGCGGGCAGGCATTACAAAGATCCAGCGAAAACAAAACATAACACACACATAAGCATAAACTACCGTCTAAACCTTCTACTTGGGGACTAGGCCCGAAACCCTACTTCTGAGTTTTCAACAGCAACGTCTTCACCTTCATCTTCGTAGTTTTCCTCGTTTTCGGAAAGATTGGCAAACTCTGGGGGTGGGATAAAAATAAGGTTGAGTACTCGAGAGTACTCAACGAGTCTTGGGAATAAAATATACATGAAGGATACAAAGAGCGGCAATGGTCCTCAAAGGAATACAGTTTAAAAGTTCTAAGTGCTGATACCCGTGGACAAAGATCTCAATCCCTAACCGCTCCCACATATATCAATATAATTCAATAGCTAAACCATTTTCCATATTTTCACCATCTCGGGATTACTTTGCAACAATTCCCAATATCTTTTTTCATCAATTCAACTTTTCACAAAATCACCATCTCAACATCTCATCTCTTATGTCGTTGCTCGGTACTAGCTTGCCCATCCATTGGAAAAGTGTTTCCATTATTATCATAATCTCAACCCAATCTTAATTTTTATCCCTCAACTAGTTTTGACTCCTCACATCTCTCCCTATGAAGTCTTTCGACTTCTCGCTCTACACAGGAACGTTGCCAACCATAAAGGCTAGCCATATACCGGGTGATATACTTTGGTAACGTCCCATCCCTCCCAATAGCAATTGAAAAATATGTAGAAACACTACACAAGGAAAATCATCAAGATACTCGCCCATATCCGTGGGCACGGCTGTTCGAACAGGTTTTACTCCAGCTAAAAGCGCACACTTTATCCTTGCGACTCGAACTCACTTCACTACCCATGACGTAGAGGAGGTTCGGGACAAGGCCTTTCCTAAGCCGACCTAGGATACCTCGCTGCCACCTAGACAGGTCCTCGACCAAAGATCGGGAAGCCACGCTTCCTTCTTTTCCCTTGAAATCCTGCGGGTGCTCCACTACTAACGCCTCAACTCAACCACTGGCCTTAGCCATGAATCTCGTGCCCATTAGAGACTTTGCAAGTGAAACCTCGAGCCACCTCGGTGATTTCATATCTATCGACAGTTGGAATATCCCAAACCCGCTAAGTACTAGCCTAGGGGCACCACCTCAGTGATTTCATATCTATCGACAGTCGGAATCGAGAAGAGCGGATGAGAAGATTGGTCTGTGGAAAGAAGAAATTTTGTCGGATGGATGAATAGTAATCACTATTACTTTTGGAATCAAATTTACTTTGGCACCATAGTTTGAATCCAAATTCAATTTTTCGAACTTAGTCTCAGATTCAAATATGTTTTTGATTTCACTTGAAAAAATGGATTTTACAAACCTACCCTCCTTAAGAAAATCTTGACCCGAGATTTCTAGGCTAGGCGAATAGTTCCGGGTACTCAGTTTGGAGATGATCTTCTCGCTCCCAGGTAGCTTCATCTTCTAAGTGATTACTCCACTAAACTTTGTAGAACTTGATCACCTTTCGTTGGGTCTGGCGTTCCCTTTCTTCAAGAATATGAAGTGGATGCTCTTCATATGTCAAGTTCTTCTTAAGGGTCACACCTTCAAGGGGCAATTGCTCTTCAGGAACGCGTAGGCACTTCTTCAGTTGAGACAAGTGGAACACATTGTGCACATCAGCCAAGGTAGCATGAAGCTCTAACTGATAAGCAACCTCACCTCGTCGGGCAGTAATAGGATATGGACCGATGTACCATGGTGCTAACTTTATGGAGATACCAAATCTCTTAATACCACACAGGGGTGATACCCGTAGGTATACATGGTCACAAACTTCAAATTCAAGCATTCTACGACGATGATCTGCATAGCTCTTCTGTCGGCTCTAGGGAGTCTGAAGACGGCTGCGGATGATCTTTACCTAATTTTCAGCTAATTCAATAATATCTGGCCCAAACATCTTTTTGTCACTTTTATCATCCCAACATAATGGTATCCTGCATTTTCCCCCATATAACGCTTCATGCGGGGACATCTGTATACTAGCCTGATAACTGTTGTTATAGGAAAACTCCGCATAAGACAAGCACACATCACAACTGCCTTTAAACTCTAGAGCGCAGGCTCTCAATATATCCTTCAATATCTGATTTACCCTTTCTGTTTGGCCATCTGTCTGAGGATAATATGCAGTACTGAAATTCAGGTGAGTACCAAGGACTTCATGTAATTGCTCCCAAAATCTTGAGGTAAACTGCGTACCTCTATCAGATACAATTCTCTTGGATACTCTATGTTGACAGACAATATGGCTTATGTATAGATTGGCTAACTGCTTGCTATTATAGGTAGTTTTAATCGGAATAAAATGAGCAACTTTAGTGAGATGTCTACTATTACCCAAATAGAGTCATATCCTCGTTGAGTATGAGGTAAGTCGATTGTGAAATCCATACCGATTTCTTCCCATTTCCACTCAAGAATTGAAAGTGGCTGTAACAGTCCAGCAGGTTTTTGATGTTCTGCCTTGACTCGTTGACAGATGTCACAATGAGCCACATAATCCATAATATCCTTCATTTCGGATCACTAGAAATGTTTCTTCAGGTCCTGATACATCTTAGTACTTTCAGGGTGTAGAGAGTATGCTGACTAATGAGCTTCTATGAGAATCATATCCTTGAGTCGTCTTTCATCAGGTACACATATACGTTTCTCTACCCATAGTGTACCTTGGTCATCAATAGTGAACTCGAGACATTTCCCCTGAAGTATGTTTTTCTTGATGGTTTTAATTCTTTGATCTTTAAGTTGGGCATCTCTAATCTGAGCTTCCAAAGTGGGTACTAAATCCAATGTAGCTAGGGTACCAGGCTGTACTATGATGAGTCTGAGCTTCTCAAAATCTTTGCACAGCTATTCTTGTGCAGTCCCCACTATTGCCATGTTGCAATGTACTTTTTGACTTAAGGCATCTGCCACTACATTGGCCTTACCAGGATGGTAGTGTATGCCTAAGTCATAATCCTTAATTAATTCTAACCATCTGCTTTGCCTCAGATTTAAGTCTGTTTGGATGAAGGTATACTTCAAACTCTTGTGATCAGTATACACTTCACATCTATTGCCCATCAAGTAATGTCTCTAAATTTTTAAAGCATGCACTACGGCAGCTAACTCTAGGTCATGAGTCGGGTAATTCTTCTCATGAGGCCTCAATTGCCTCGATGCATAGCATACAACCTCTGGTTCTGCATCAAAACACATCCTAAACCTTTTCTGGAGGCATCACAGTATATCTCAAAATCCTTCCGAATATCCGGTAAGGTTAGCACTGGGGCTGTAGTAAGTCTTTTCTTTAGTTCCTGAAAACTTTCTTCACAGGCGCTAGACCATTCAAATTTCCTTTCCTTTTTCAACAGCTTAGTCATGGGCTTTGCAATTTTTGAGAATCCTTCTATGAATCTTTGATAATATCTAACTAGTCCAAGGAAACTATGGATCTCTGTAACATTGGTTGGGGCTTTCCAATTCACAACGGTCTCAATTTTATCAGGGTCAATCTCAACACCTTCTGCAGTAATAACATGTCATAAGAAGACAACTCTGTCTAACCAAAATTCACATTTCGAGAATTTGGCATACAGTTGATTCTTTTTTAGTCACTCTAGGACAAGACGTAGGTAGTATGCATGTTCCTCCTGACTTTTTGAGTATATCAGAATGTCATCAATAAATACCACTACGAATTTATCCAAATACTCTATGAAAACCTTGTTCATCAGGGTTATAAAATATGCTGGAGCATTGGTTAAACCAAAAGACATCACAGTGTACTCAAATAGACCATATCTAGTGATGAAGGCTGCCTTGGGTATGTCTTGAGGTCTGATTTTAAGTTGGTGGTAGCTTGATCTGAGGTCTATCTTGGAGAATACCTTAGCTCCAGTGAGCTGATCAAATAGATCATCGATTCTAAGTAAGGGATACTTGTTCTTTATGATGACCTCGTTTAGGGCTCTATAGTCAACACACATCATCTTGCTCTTATTCTTCTTTTCGACTAATAGGACTGGTGCTCCCCATGGTGAAGTACTAGGGCGCACAAATCCCAAGTCTTGCAGGTCTTCAATCTGTTTCTTGGCCTCTGCCAACTCATTAGCAGGCATCCGATAGGGGTTTGTACGGGAGCTTGAGCCTTGCTGCAGATTTTTCCTCTTACGGTACTCCTATACCTCCTTCCTTGCATTCTTAATCAACATAGCTTTGTTGATCATATGTTGGAAGTTTGGAAAATCTAAAGCAACCAGTTGGATCCTAAGTCCAGCATTGATCCCTTTCAGAAACCTCCTGATTTTCTTCTTATCACTATCCACCTCATCTGAAGCATATCTAATAAGTTTGTTAAAGTGGCTTATGTATTCATTAAGTGTGGAGGCTCCTTGTTTAACTTACTCAAACTCTGCTCTTTTCGTATCAATGACACTCTCAAGCACATAAGAGGCTCTAAAGACTTCTGCAAACTCAGACCATTCAATGGCGGCAGCATCGCCATGAGCGGCACAGTAATTTTCTCACCAGTCCGCTGCGGGACCACGAAGCTGGTGCAAGGCATATAAGACCTTCTCAGTAGGAGTGCATTGTACCAAGTTAAGTTTCCTCTCTATATCCTTCAACCAATTGTCAGCATCTATGGGTTTAGTGGTGTGGGAAAATTCTGGTGGGTGGACTCTAAGGAAATCATTAAGCTTGTTCTTGCCATTAGGTGATTGAGGGGCTTGTGGCTGCTGGGATAAGTTGGCTAAGTTTTGAGCTATGCCTTGTAGGATCTGGGTTTGGATAGCTAGAATCTGCCTAACATCTGGCTGAGGTGGTAGAGGTATCTCATCTTGCTGTTGGGAAGCAATCTATGACTCAGCAGAACGTTGACTCTGAGCTTCGGTTAAGGGGTTTGGCTCATTTTCTTCAAACCCAAATCTAATAGGTGGTCGTGTCTGACGTCGGTTTCCTTTTGGCATCTACGGAATAAAATAAAAATTACGCAATTTAGAAAATAGAGTAAAGTAAATGAGACACAAGGCAAATATCAAAATAGTACTGATATCATAAAGGGGTGTGTCGCCAAGACTCATGTGCTGTCTGGTCGTACATGCCTAAAAGTATAGTCTGAGAAAGCATCATAAATATCATAAAGGAACATAGCAAGCTACAAAAAGGCTCTAGCGAAAACTATAGGCTCGCTAGGCAGCTAGTCTATTACTACTCTATCTAATCGTCGGGCTCATGCATGGGCTCAACCTCGTCGGGATCCTCATCCTCATCATCCACAATGACTTCATCCTGCTCATCATCCATAGCGAGGGCGGCATAGTTGATCTCAGAGTAGTCATCGTCCTCATTATCGTCATCATCCAGAATCACATACTCGGGCGCTGAAGTAGCCACGGAGCGAACAGCGGGCAGAATGCGTAGAACAGGACGTGGATCTGGTACCGAGCATGAAGCAGCAACTGGTGCAGTAGTGACTGGTACTATAACTATAGAGGGACCACCGGTAGAGGCGAAGGTGACACGAGCTGGTGGTGGAATGTATGGGATGTATGGTGAAGTGGGTGAGGAAAGGGTAAACACAGGTGCAGTAGAGCAGGCAAGTAGCTTCACGGTGGTAGGTGGGATCTCTCTAGGTAGTCGTCCGAAACGAGCTCGGTACTGCTCGGTGGTAAGAATCTGACGACCCTCATCATCAGAAGCAGTGTGAACATGATGTAGGCTAGGGATGCGCAAGGGAGGGTACTACGTGGGAATGCTAGAAGAAGGTGTAGCGGCTAGCGGTGGTGTAGTGACGACAGGTGATGGAGCTATGGTGGGTGGTGGAATAGGAGCAACTAGTGGTGGCTGAGTGTTTGCTGGTAACGGAGGACCCTCAAGTGGGGCAACAACAGGTGCAGGCTCTGCAGCGGGTATGGGTAAAGCTGGTGCGACAGCAGCAGGTATCTTAGCAGGAGCAGGCATAGCGGGTGGAAGCTATCCGCGAAGTGCAATGTACTGCTCACGTAAAGTATCATAAGCGTCACTGAGACAACGGTAAAGATAGTCCTGGGACTTCACGAACTGAAGAAGGTGGTCGACAGCAGGATCAGTATCACTCTGGGGACCAGGAAAACGAAGGAAAGGCTCACCATAGCCTATAGTAGGGAGATAGCAGAAAGTGGAGGTAGCGAGCTGGGTATGGTGGGCTAGGCACAAACGGGAAGTGGTAACGGTGGAAACCTCCTGTGTAGACTCCAGATCGGTGCTGGTCAAGGAGAACTTCCGCTCACGGAGCGTGAACAGGGTAGGACATAGGCGTAAGGTGATCGTGCATCGTCTCGGGATCTCCTGGAAAATCTTAGCATCGATGGTCGGCTCATCGTAGCCTAGGTAACAGGCAAGCTCACGTAGCTGGAAGGTAAACCCATCGAAGTCGTCGGCCAGGGAGCAATGGAAATGTCAGAAGGCCATACTGTACAATAAGAAAACCAATTTTTAATTAGTAAATCAGTTTTGTAAAAAGGGACACAAAGAAATAAGAACATTTTAGTAACATATCATGTGTATATATAACTTAGGGTCTCTACGGGTCTCGTTCCTAGGGCCAAGTTCTGCTCTGATACCACTTTTGTAACGACCCGACCTGGAATCAGAAATACCATAAAAAAGGGACGAGCCGGTATGTTATCGAAGACGAACGAAAATCAAAAATAAAATCGTTCCATTTGATAGTAGTTTCATTGCAGACCTTCTTATTATATCACTTAAGTCTTATATAGCCGTATTTAGAGGCATACCTCACAGCGGGCAGGCATTACAAAGATCTAGTGGAAACAAAATATAACACACACATAAGCATAAACTACTACCTAAACCTTCTACTTGGGGACTAGGCCCGAAACCCTAATTATCTGGGTCTTCAACAACAACGTCTTCACCTTCATCTTCATAGTTCTCCACGTCTTCAGGAGGATTGACAAACTCTAGGGGTGGGGTAAAAACAAGGTTGAGCACTCGAGAGTACTCAGCAAGTCTTAGAAATAAAATATACATGAAGGATACAAAGAGCGGCAATGGTTTTCAAAGGAATGCAGTTTAAAAGTTCTAAGTGCTGATACCCACAGATAGAGGTCCCAACCCCTAACCACTCCCACATATAGCACTATAATTCAATAGCTAAACCATTTTCTACATTTTCACCATCCCAGGATTGCTTTGCAATAATTCCCAACATCTTTTCTATCAATTCAACTTTTCACAAAATCACCATCTCAACATCTCATCTCTTATGTCGTTGCTCAGTACTAGCTTGCCCATCCATCAGGGAAGTATTTCTATTATTATCATAATCTCAACCCAAGCTCAATTTTTATCGCTCAACTAGTTTTGACTCCTCACATCTCTCCCTATGAAGTCTTTCAACTTTCCACTCCACATAGGAACGTTGCCAACCACGAATGCTAGCCGTATACCCGATGGTATACTCTAGTAACACCCCATCCCTCCCAATAGCAGTTGAAAAACATGTAGAAACACTACGCAAGAGAAATCATCAAGACACTCGCCCATATCTGTGGGCACGGCTGTTCGAACAGGTTTTACTCCAGCTGAAGGCGCACACTTTACCCTTACGACTTGAACTCACTCCGTTACCCATGACGTAGAGGAGATTCAAGACAAGGCCTTTCCTAAGCTGACCTAGGATACCCCACTGCCACCTAAACAGGTCCTCGACCAAAGATCAGGAAGCCGTGCTTCCTTCTTTTCCCTTGAAATCCCGCGGGTGCTCCACTACTAACACCTCAACTCAACCACTGGTCTTAGCCATGAATCTTGTGTCTGTTAGGAACTTTGCAAGTGAAACCTCGAACCACCCCGGTGATTTCATATCCATCGGTAGTCGGAATATCCTAAACCTGCTAAGTACTAGTCTAGGGGCACCTCTCACGTACTCGCAAGGTTGCACAAAGTTGTGCTTATGCTATTTCCCAAGGAATCGGTTCTTAACCATTAAGTGCAATCGCACCCTAAAACGACAATCGCACTCAACAACTTTGCAATAAAAATAATCTTATTTCAACACAATACATTTACAAAATCAACATCATCACCCAATCTACATCTAATCGTCGTGTTTTTATATGAGTGTATAAGTGTGTGTGTAGTGCACCCAGTTTATAAGGAATGTGCTAAAAGCAATTAAAAGAATAAAGTAAAACCATGGGTGTATTGGTAAATCTTAAATCGACAAGGTAATACAAGGTATTCAACAACAAGGAGGCTAGGTTGCCAAGTTTAGGCTTTAGTTGTTATTATTGCTCAAGCAATAGACTATTAGTGTATGTGAGTGTGCAACCTAATCATGCAAATATAAATTTCAAAATATTTCAAGCATTTTATAGGAGCAAGAATGTTCAAAGGAAGCCTTGGGATGGGTCGAAATCGAGATCTTCAGCTAGGCGGTCTTGAGAAGCGTCGGCGTCAGCAGCTGTACCGTGATAAGCACACAATAAAGAAAAGCAAATAAGAAAAATTACAAGTTTAAGTTAAATAGTGCCAAAATAAACTTGGAATTTTTAGAAAAATTTTGGTTATGGAATGGAGTCATTTGGAGCTAAAATGGATTTTCTAAATATTATTTTATTTTCGGAAAACAGAAAAGAGTACTATGCAAGATGGGCCGGCCTGGGATTTAATTTAAGATTGAAAAAGGCTACTGTTCAACTGGGCCGGCCGGTCCGGCCCGCTCAGCCAGGCCGAACGCGCGGGGCGCGCGGCTAGCTGTGCAGGCGTGTGCTGTCGCTGGCGCATGGGCCCAGTGGGGCAGCGACACAGGCGCCCACGAGGCAGTGCCTCGGGCTGGCGTGCCTGGCGCGCAAGTCCGCAGGACGACACACGCGGGGAATGCGCGGCCGGCTGTAGGCGGGCCCACAAGTCAGAGGACGCGGGACCAGCGCGCTGGGCGGCATAGACAGGCGACCGGGGCCCATATGGCAGCGAAGCCAGGGATCAAAAGAGCAGCGGCGGGAGGTTGAAGACGATACCGACGGCTAAAACTTCTTCGAGCTCGTTCTCCCTTACCTTAACTCCAATTGCCGCGAAATCTTAACAGAATGTTCAAGATACT
The DNA here is from genome assembly GCA_000418225.1 of Zizania latifolia. NCBI lineage: Eukaryota > Viridiplantae > Streptophyta > Magnoliopsida > Poales > Poaceae > Zizania > Zizania latifolia. Next base: position 121,004 of record KE373100.1, read on the forward strand.
AGGATGAGCATATCCTACGGTATGATTTCCAAAAAGGATCACGTTTCAACCAGAAATCAAAAAGGGCTAAAACTCTAGGTGGACAGCGTGGGGATGACGGAGGCACTCCGGTGACTATCGGCGGTAATTTTCACGGGATTAGAAACTCTAGGAAGCTAACCGTGGCTCCTAATTGGCCTACAGCTACTTGTACAAGGCTACCCACGGTGAAGCCTAAAGGTTATCATGGCCCAACATCGCCGACGAGTTCCGATGACGTTTCGCCATGGCAAACATACGGAACATGCATGGAAGGGCACAAGGATGCTACTGCTAGAGGGAAACGGGGGAAATCATTACCTCTGGTCGGATCGGGGCATGGCGGCGTCGGCACGGGTCTCTAGTGAAGGCTTGGTTCTGGCCGAGAGGACTGTGGAAATGGAGGTAACGGATGACGCTGGTCATGTTCCCGCTAACGGCGCAAGAAATGGAGCAACGGGGACAGAGATTGGGGACTTACCGAGAGGCGACGGATGAGGGAGCCTCCCCGGCGGCGCTAGGCTTTGGTGGATGCGGCCGGGTACGGGACGAGGACGGTGAGGGCGGTATTTATAGGAGGCGGGGGAGCTTTGGGAAGGTGGAGACCGGCGGCCATGGCTTGGCGCGACATGGCGACCACGCTGACGTCGGCGAGTGGTTGGGCTGGCGGGATTGGCTTGACTGTACAGAGCTTGGTGGGGCATGGAGGCCGGCAGGGTCACGCATTCGGCGTGAGATCTCGGCGCAGGAAATCTAGGGGAAAAGCATGCGGACGGCGCGGTGACCTGGTATGACGGCGCGGGCGGCGTGGTGCGGACGGCGCGACGTGGACGGCGCATCGAGCTAGCGCGGGCGGCGCGGCGAGATGATGCGGGCTGCCCGGCAAGCTGGCGTGGCCAGCACGGCGGTGCACGGACGCGAGGCGTGCAGGCGTGGGCGGCATGCAGGCGCGTGCGGGCACCGGCGTCATGCGGGTGCGCACGCATAGGGGGCAGCTGGCATGGGCGGCACGGCCGGCCTGGCGCTGCCAAGGCTTGCCTGAGTGGCTGCTTTGCAGCCGGATGCACAGGGGCTGCAGGAAAAAGTGGAAAGAAGAAAAAGAAGGGAAAAAAGAAAAGGAGATAAAGAGAAAGGCTGCACTTTGAATGGAAAGGAAAATTTTGAATTGGGTTTGAATTGAAAAGAGGGTTGAAGTTTTAGGTTGTTCTAGGTATTTTTGCGTTTCATGACATTTGATGTATACACGTATACATGTATATGGTATGGTAGAATCATATGTTTGAATTGGATAATCTGAATTTGCATGATAGCATTCGGAATCGAGAAGAGCGGATGAGAAGATTGGTTTGTGGAAAGAAGAAATTTTGTCGGAGGGATGAATAGTAATTACTATTACTTTTGGAATCAAATTTACTTTGGCACCATGGTTTGAATCCAAATTCAATTTTTCAAACTTAGTCTCAGATTCAAATATGTTTTTGATTTCACTCGAAAAAACGGATTTTACATGTACCTTGGCCCTTGCGTTGCACTTGCTCATTTCCGTAGTGAACTAGTGCTAGCCTACTAGGGTTAGAATTGTTGGATTAGGCAGGGCCATTGGGGCCCGGCGCTCTAGTAGCCTAGGACTCTAGGTCTTGGATTGGAGGGTATAACTCAGGCCATGGGGATTCAAGGGCAAGGGTGTGGGGAACTTTCCGTCTTTGGTTCACCCATGGAGACAAAATTTTTTATCAAATTCATCCCACGAGGAGTAATTTGCACCCATTTGCAACCCTTAATAGAGGTTTTCCTCGTTGGGGATCAGAGTTCGGGACCCATTGTCACTCTTAGAAGACAATAAATACGCTTAACTTGTGAACTGTTATATGATAATAGATATTCTGACATCTAAACTTAGCTTACTATATTTTATATAGTTATATTTAGAAAGAGATTCTGTATATATGAGAGGTGTAGTGACCACCACCCCGCTCGCCTCCCTCCAGACGGCCCCACTTAGGAGAGTAAATTCTCTGAAAATAAAAAAAAAATCAGCTGCAGCATTTCTCGTAATCCATCACCCCATACCTCATGATGCATAATGCGTTGTCCGGCGATACAAACGGTTATTAGTGCATGGCCGCTGCAAAGTCAGCCGGTTTTTTCGTGCTTAGGTGCATGCATGGGCTATGTATTGCTGCGAATGCGCGTGCGTGCGTGCGTACGTAGGCACGTAGCGTATGGCGTTAGGTATTCGGAAAGAAATGTTGCATCTTCCGGCATTTTCCGGTCCGGGTGGCTTGTCCGGCTCCGTCACGCAACCACACGGCGACCTGTGGTGCATTTCAGTTTCTCAAATCATGAAGCAATGCCCATGCTATACAACAGAGATGGTACTGTCAAATCGAACTGGAATGTGTGGATGTACGTGTCGTCCAAGAGAGAGAGAGAGAGATGATCGTATGTTGAGACGTCCTCGTGACTTCTGGAAGATTGCAATTCATTACTGTACTTTGACTAGCTTCAATCAGTTCATCACAACAGACTGTAGAGTACCGAGTGTTTGCAGTGATGGAGCAGAGACAGTCAGACAGAGATGTGCTTGTCATACTGAATGCCGGCGACGCTGCACCAACTCGTATGTCTCGAAGCGACTACAGTTTGATGCAGTGGCTCCGCACTCGCAAGCAGTCGTCTTCCCTGATCGAGTAGGCTCGCCGCTGGTGGCGCCCGGCGGTTAGCACGGGAGTTTTATTTAAATTAAACAGCGATATATGTTTTATTTTATAATTTTTTAAAGATCATTCAAAAACATAGTTTTAAATAAAAACAGATTATTTAACGGGATCTCTGTTTTTAAATCAGTGGTGGTAAATATATACACATGTGTGTTTTAATATGTAAGAAAACTTTGTTAAAAAATAAAGAAATCCTGTCACCTGTTTGGCAGGTCAAATTCCTGACCCATTCTACATGGATGGATTGGTATTTTAAACTAAAATCCTAGCCTATCTCTATGAATGGGCCATAAATTTGGTTTGCCAAACACACCCTAATATGTAACTATGACGAGATAAACAGCATCGAGATAATAGTCTGACGACAACGTCTGTTAGGGATAAGAGCTAGACTTAGATTAGGGAGAGATTAAATTAATTCTTTATTTGCTTGTTCTTATAGATGGAACTGACTAGTAAATATTCAATCTAATGGACTCAATCTGATTTGATCTAATCTTATTTTTTAAACTAGCAAATCTCTAATCTTTGCTACAGTACACCATAAAGTACTGTTCACGCTATAGTACCCCCATACGTGTACTATTCCTATGGGCTGGGCTAGGCTTGGCCCAATACATATGACACTACGGGTATATTTGATTGCTGCCTAACTTTGCTAAACTTTGCTAAACTTATGGCAGGGTTTGGATCATCGTCACAACCGAGACAGCTGTATTTTTGTTCCACTTGTCATTGACTTATTTCTTCACCAAACCTAGCCTAAAGTATAGCGAGCAAATTGTTAGCCACACCTTTGATAAAGTTTGACAAAGAAGTGTGGCAATTTGAGGGAGTGAACCAAACATGTCCTACATCCCTCATTTTGAGTAATTCAATTCTCAAGCTATAGGATGTTTTTAATCTTAACTTAACGTTTAATATAAATAAGATTTAAGTCTTTTATATCTCGGCATGTTACCGTATCTGGAATAAAAAATAATGCTAAATTGCTGTGCATGTGAGGATCTCTATAGCTAGGACGTTATATATCTCGATAGTTGTTTGACGATAGAATCTCTGTCACTGTTTCAACCATCGATATAATTCTAGTTTTACAATTTTTATAAAAGGTTATTAAAAATATAATTTCGAATAAAAACAGATTTTTTTATAAAAAAAATCGTTAGCACGGAGCTTTCCTCGCTCTCGATGTCCACGCATTCGCCGTGAAGCTCATCCGGATTCCCGCTGTTCGGCCCAAAAGGCATCAAAGCCCATGCAAAATGTGGGCCCACGGCATTTCCGTCTCGCGAACCGAATGGGCAACTCGGCTGCTCCGCCCCGTCGCGGGCAGGTCAACCGAAAAAATCTGAACGCGCGATGCCGGCCACCGCCACGTCACCCACGCCTCGCCATCCAGTCCATCTCCATGACTCCATCCCCTTCTTCGTCTCCGCGTCGGCTGGGCTCTCCGCGGCTTTTCGCACTGAACAAGCCGCTCCTCTCCTATGGCCTGCGACTGCCTGCGATGGCTCCGCCGTACAAGCTCGCCGCCGCCGCCACCTCCGCGCTCG
>KE373100.1:125322-147029 GCA_000418225.1 Zizania latifolia
TGGCTCCGCCGTATAAGCTGGCTGCCGCCGTCACCTCCACGCTCGGCGTAGCGGTCGGCGCGCGGCTGCTCTTCCTCCTCAGTCCTCTCCCGCCCCCGCGCGCTTGCCGCCTCCTCCTCTCCGCTCGCCTCCTCCTCGCCGCCTCCAAGGCCGCCCGCACGCTCCGCCCCGCCGCACGCCTACCCTCCCTCCCCTCCGACAAGCGCCTCAAGGCCGCGTTCGCCGCCGCATCGCTCCTCCGCCTCGCGGCTGCTGCGCCGCCCCCTGTTGCGTCCCCCACCGGCATCGCGGCCCTCGCAATCCTCAAGTCAGGGTACAAGCTGTCTAAGAACTCGGCCAAGATCATCGAGGGCTTCCTCGGGCTCCAGGTACACAAAGGCATCAGGAATGGGGTCGACGCGCTGGGGGTGGTCGTCAAGGTTGCTGTCATCGCCTCCGAGGTCGCCGTATGGGTTGGCGGCCGATGCTGGGGCGGCAGACGGGGCCGCCGCGTGCGGCTTCTCGGCTTTACCCGGCCGAGCAGTTCACTCCTAGTTCGGTACAGTAAATCTGAATCCCAAGTTGTACTCTTGGATCCTGGAGTAGTCGGAATGGATGGAGATGTGAGCCAGTTGGAGGGGCGAGAAGGCTCCGACTTACTCTGCCTTGCGGTGCCTGTGCCTGAGGCGACACACTAGTGAGTTAGCACTTGGCACAATACTGTTGTACAATTGCATATATCAGTTATAAGTAGAGATGGCTTTGAATTTTGGTCGAATGCTTGCTTCTTTACTTGTATGCAAGTTAAAGTTTGCTTAATGAAACAATGCAACAGTGTCTCGGTTCGATTGTGTGGACTTCATCGATGCATGGTACTAACTTTTCTGAAAACAAAAACTATATCTTGGGATGAAAATTTTTGGTAAGGAATACTGAGTTGCTGACTGTTGGTCTCTAGACTCTTTGAGTGCCCCTTAGGAGTTCCAAGTGGAGCTGGTGTAAGCTGTAGTTTGGGATTTTGATACTGGTAGCAATTCTGCCAAAATGGAGAACTGCAATGTGGAAATGGCACTAGTTTAAAATAGCTGCCACAATTTGGAGCATCGTTTCACTTTCACTTTGGCTACCTAAAATATTTAATCTTTAGGTTGGAATTTTGGTTGGGACCTGATGTAGAATGCTTATACTTCATAAACAAACATGGTTTATCTTTAGATATAAATATTTGCCTTAAAGCAACTGTGTATTTCTCAATTTGTAGAATTATGCTTCGATAACTCAAATGGAAGCAGATGTCTATTTTTGCAGTGGCTAGCACTTACAAGTGTTGAGCATTACTAAATCCATACTATGTATAATTCGGCTAGAGAGGAGGCCAAGATTGTTCCTGAAATCTGTTGATTGTTTTTGTTACTATTTAGATTATTTCCTCCTGGTGTTGAAACTGACATTGAACCAGTTACCTTTGTTAAATGGAGCTACTGTCCCTGTCATGAATTGGACAGTGTACACATGGGTACATTTTGTTCTATCCCCGAAATAAGAGTGATTTTATGGTCCTTGGGTACCCCCAGTGCCTTAGGTACTAGAAGGTGCCAAAATATACACTAAAAACGTGACACCTCGTGGTACCTCCACAAGAACCGTAAAAACACTCCCAAAATAAAGTGATCTTTTATTGCTAAATCAGCTTGAGTTCTGCACCCCTGCTCTTCAATATGTTTCACCAACATACCATGTGAGTAGAAACAGCAGAGGTTTATGACCTGCAATCTGCTTCTGAATTACTCATCTTGTCTTTTGACTGGATTCTGATTTGTGGGCCTTGTTCAAGTAAGGATGATAAACACTAGCTGGGCTTCACCATGCTTTAAGATAATGCCGATATTGCCAGTGTTATGACTGTTGTATTATTTTGAAACTTTCCCATGTATAATTCTAGTACATCAAGTCTGGATTTAGAGCAAGGAAAAATTGCGAGAAACTCTTTATTTTTATTGGAGTCTATTGAGACAAGTAAACAGTTCTATTTACAAATCACTATTCTGGAGAACTCTCTCTTTCTCAGTTGTAAGAATGGCAACAGGTGAGCACATATTAATACGATACACCAGATCTACAATAACTTGGTCTAAGTTTTTCTTGTTGCTAGAGCTTCTAAGGCTTAAATCTTATTTTACTGGGAGCAAGGGAAAACTATGGTTAACGATTGCACAACTGGAAGGGAACAAACTTTAATTTGTGTGATATATCAGAATTATATCCAAGAATCCACAGTGCAGTTGTACTTATAGCTGTAGGAATTCATGCTACTCAAATGTGCCAGAATATCAGAAGAATCAAGCATGTCTTCTCCCTTCATGTCCACCTGAGAAAACAAAATGGTTGAACTAAGTATAGGTAGGTATATATAAAAACAATATAAATTTAAATATTTAATCTATGACTGTGTGGGAATGGAGAAAATGACTAGATGATTATATGGCCATCTTGAGGAATTGTCTCTAAGGCTAAGGTAAACTTTCCCTTGCATTTTTTATTATCTGTCAATATTTCCAGCTAACCTTGGTCTATAGTTTCTGATATGGCAGTCTAATACATAGAAAACTTACGGTCTGTTCATATTGTTCAAGATTTTGGGAGCTTGATGTTGTTGCTTCACAGAGTTCCTCATTCTTGGCAAACCTTCCACGGACACGAGGCCTGCTATCTGCTAAGGTTTTTCGACAAGCGTACTGCATTTTTTTATATCAGTACAATAAAATTGGTAAGATGCATGCTAATTATATACTTGAAATGCTTAATATTACCTTTATTTTTTTGCTGAAGTTCCTTTCGTTCCTTTTCTTTATGTACCTGTGGATCTTTTCCTTTCTCTGTTCAGCTGTCAGACGCACACCTTTGTAGGGGGAATCTTCTAAGGTTGAACCTTCTGTTGAAGGCAATGTTGCTGGGATTTCATTGCATCCAGTTATCATGTTCTGGTTATTTTCTCCCATCTGTTTAGTTATAATAATTGGGTTAGAAGCCAACGATATTCCACTTATTGCTTGTCCTCTAAATTCTGTTGCACTTTTATTTAGGACACTTCATGCAGTTATTTTGGGACGTTATGGCAAGATATAAAGCTCAGTGTGTTACATAATAACGGGGCATGCATATATACTTATTTTATTCCAATAAATAGGTTCTGAATGTTACCTGCATCTCTGCAGCGTTAGTAAATGCCCCTTGCATGGAATCTGTGTCACTATATGTTCTGGTCAGTCCTCCTTCAATCATCCTCTGGTACTCACCAATATTATTGATATCCATCAACATCATAGCATTGTTACTATTATGGTTGAAAAATGCTACTTGTGGTGCCTCCACATTGCAACTCGGAATCATTACTCCTGTATGCTGATACAGGGTTCCATCTAGACCCATGCACCCTCCAGCCAATGCTGCTGTCAGGCACTCATCATCGTATCCTGAAGTACGGGGCATCAAGGCAGTTACAGTTCTGCTTGTTTGCATTGGGGGCAGTGGTTCAGCTGTATGCTCTGGAACCTTGAATTGCTCTATTCTGGTCTCGGCAGCAGCTGGATAATACGCTGGTGCTGTAAAGGTGTCATCGATGGGGGCAAGTAGCTCAGTGTCCAGGTCAGGGTTTTGCTCTTGCTCAAGGAGGGCCAAGAGGGTGGAGTCAAAGGAGAGTAATGGAGAGAAGGTTGTGGTTGCTACCGCTGGGATGTCATCTCTGTAGCTGCAGAGAGGTGTGCCTGTGGACGATGATGAACCATCATCAGAAGAGGCTGCAAATGGCTCAGAGGTAGTGGCTACTGCAGTGAACAGATCATCACCTAGGCCACCATCACAAAAGTCAAGAATTTGATCGGCTACAGGGCTTGAAATGCCCTCCTGTAAAATTCAAATGGGAATGAACTTGTGAGTACCTTTTATTATCTGAATTCTTTTTTGTGATAAGAAAATTTGTGAAAACAACAGACCGTGTCAATAAATTTGTGTTTGTATGACTATTGTAGCTTACTGGACGTCATAGCAAAAGCAAAAACAATGAAATTTATATTTATCACTGATACTGCCATAGATAAAAATTTGAAAGAGGTTTCATTTCGATTTGGTGCTTTTGAATGAATATTTCTACATTATATGACTCCTTTTGCATTGTAGACTAAAAAATTGTGTCATGTATGCCGGTATATATATGTACCGATTGGCCTAGGAAGCGGAATGTCACCATTTCAGTTACAATTCAATGAGCATGCATGAATAAGATAAATGAAATCAAGAACTCAAGATGATAACATCAAAGATTCTCAGAAACATCAGAAAAGACTCAAGAATATCTACGTTGGAGAAACAATTACAGTGATGCAATTATCCGGAAGCATTATTGGTCCTCAACAGGAAGATTGGGTTGATTTGCGGTGAATCTCTTTCTGACTGAAAAAAATCAGTGTGTCTTATTGATCCTTGAGAAGAGAAACCATTCTTCCCCGGAGCATTAAAATGTTGATTCATGCGTGTGTGAGGAAGATGGATTATGGAAAGAAGAGGAACAAGAAGCCCTGTTTGGTCAGGAATAATCGTAGATGCTAATGGCGTTTTACAAGGTGAAGCCCAAGACGTCCGAAATTTCTGTGCTACACTGGCGCTCAGGAGAGGAACGGGGATAGAAACTAGGACAAATCTGAGTAAGCTTTCAAGCATGCCCTTATGCTCGGATATGCTATTTTTCTGCGCCGGATGCTATTTTTTGCGCAGTGCAAGAAGAAGCTTCCTTATGTATGTTTTCTCCTATTTTTTGCCGGATGCTAATGGCATTGTATATTTGTATTGACACTATTAATCCGTTATCTTTTGATATATAGCTAGATATGGTATTGGAATACACATCTCTTGTTAAAATGTCGATTCCTTTGGTTTTCCATCTGGTATGCATGAGCACAAGCTCTCTTTTATTAAAAAATGACATACGCTAGAAAGATTTGGTAAAGGGGGTGTTGCATGTCATGTAAAAAGAAAGTGCAGTTACACGGGAAAAGTGTTAAAAACCGTTAAACATATGTATCCGTACTTGTCAACGCCAAATTAAATCACGTAGATATAGAATAAACGTGGCACTTGTCAACGCCAAAGTCATGTACATACAGAAGACAATTAGGCTCTTTGGAATGGAGTAATCTCGAAGAATTTTTGAAGAAATTAGTTCACCTATTATAAAACTACTATGTTCTAAAGAAACACTTAAAATTTTGATAACCCTATAGTGTGCTTTTACAGTTTCAAGTCCAAACTCAATCTACATGTTAAGAAAGAAACGTATGAGTGTAGATATACAACTAAAGGAGCACAAATAGATTTTCTTAATTATCAGAAAACGGACGAGCTGAACATGATATAATAATGCTCATCAGTGTTCTATTTGCTACTGTTTGGATATACACACACCCCTCCGATCCTGACGGTAGTACCAAATTAAGCAAGGCTAACGAGACCATAAAATTAGCAAAGAACAGAAATGGTCGTCAAACAGACGACAATTAGAATCTCTTCTGGGAATTAAAAACAGATCAAGAGATTTCAAGAGGACGAAGAGAATTACAATGCAGAGCTGGTGATCTGACAGCGCCGCTCCGTTCGTATCCGCCTCGAACATCATCATCAGCATCTCTAGCATGAATTAATATATATGCGTGCCTGTGTTGGTTACACGGTATGGGAGTGATAGATATCGTGTATCAGCAAAAATCTAGGTAGGGGATGGTAGTAGTGAATTGCGGCTAGCTAGAAAAGCGATGAGATATATAGCGACTGATCGAGCATTCGTCGCCGAACCATGGCGAAGGCAGGAGGCCGGTATTTATAGGTGGGAGAAGGAACCTAGCGCGGGAACCGCATGGCCACCATTTGCTATCTTTGGTGGCGTCCGGTGACGGAGACGAACAAATTAAGCCAAACAGCTAGCTAGCTCAGCATCAGGGAACTAAACACGCCTATTGATTCAGATGCTTAGTGCTAGTTTCAGTTATGGCAGGCTAGTTTTTTCAGTTGATTACTGTTGTGATTACGCGTGATGGAACATGCTGGGCATTAGCTATTATAAGCTTGGGTTAGCTAGCGATGAACTCGACAACTCAAGTCTCTGCGAATGGAATCTGGTCGAGTGGTCGACGCTTTAATTTGGGTCACCTCATGTCATCCTGTGCTAGATAGCTAGCTACGCAGCGCTGTAGTGGCTAGGACTAGGAGATAGCTGGGTCGATCGACAAATCTTCAGTTTTAAGGATGAGCACCAATGCTGCTAGCTGCTACTAGTTAAAAGTGACAGTAAGCCAGAGGGATCGATCGTACGGTGGTAACAAGCTTTGCTTGGTAGCTAGCTATAGCTAGCTAGCCTGGCCGGCCTTTGCAGTCGTTTACCCGGCACGGCGATTCACGCAGCGGATCGCCCAGAGATATCGGCCGGGCATCCAAAACTTGCGTGACAGATTCCGATCGATCGATCGATCTCTCGACGGGACGCGAGATTTCGCTGCTGATCGATCGAGATCTATCGTCAAATTACGTTGTACCACCCGTATTAGTTTACTATTAACATGTACGTGCTGTTACTCATCTCTGTTATTTAGTCGACAGGTGTTAGCCAGCACAGCACATGGTTCGATTCGATCAACTGGATGCATGCATGGTTCGATCGCTGATCGATCGGTCAGTTGTACTTCTACTTGTAGCAAAGACAGAGTCACCGTTCTTTCGCCAAAAAAGGACAGCACGCAAAGTGTACGCCGCCACAAATAACGGCCCGGCCGGCCGTGCTTGCTAGGTAAGAATTAAGCCTAGCTAGTAATCCATGCACGACGACGAACGACCTTGTTTCCGTAGTCAACAAAACGTCAAAACGTAACGTCAAAACCTCCCTCGGGAATAATGTGGGTTACCGCTCTGTCTGCGTTCGCTCGCATGCAGAGAAAAGAGCAAATAAATCTCGATCCAATCATGCCATGCAAAAGCTAGCATGGGCGGATACGGGCAGCCGGCAGCGTGTACCGGTCGGCGACAAACGAGGCCCCTCCATTCCGGCGTCTGACAGGTTAGAGTAAGGCAGGAACAAAGGCGATCGATCGATCGATGGAGCGGAAGCTTGACGCACACTTTTAAGTGCGTTGCCATGCACCCACCGAAATGGAACTAATGCCCATCAGTCCCATAAAGGCCCAAAGAGTTTAGGGCACCACGCCTCGCTGCTGCAGGAATCTCTCTCTCTCTCTCTCTCTCTAATCTACTCCATCTATCCATCTATCCCTCCCTGCAGCATGAGCATGCATGCAGGTGCGAGAGTAGCTAGGCCTGGTGGTGGAAATAAACTAGGCCAAATCCACGCACAGTGTTGTATGTTCCAGGACGGCACGGCAGGGGCAGGGCACAGAACAAGGCGACTTCCCTCAAGTTGCAGCATGCAGCTAGCGCGGCCGGGCGCCATGCAAGCAGCAGCAGGAGTGAGGGGTAGCCCCGGATAGCGAGCGATCGAGCTGCATGCGCTGCGAAAAAGCGGAGCCGACGCCAATCTGTGCCGCGCTTCGGGTGTCCCCGCTTTAGCGGTGCAACGGCGCGACCTGGCGATTCCGTCGTCGCGCGCCCGCGCGTACGAGGTGGGGCCTTCCGGGCGGGCGGCCGTGCAGGCGCGTGCGCGCGCCTTTTTTTGTCGCGAAACTGCCGGGGCGTGATTCCGGCGTTCGTTCCGCGCGCGCGGCACGGTGCGGGTGCGGGTACGGTGGCGTGGTACTGGTCGCCTAGTCGGTCTACTAGCCGGGGCCTGCACAGCACAGCGATGCTAGGTTTCATAAATATGTATTGTTTTTAAGTTTGTGTATATAGGTTCATAGGTTCAAAATATTTGATTAGGATTGGATTGGATGTATGTTTGTTTTGAAATTTTCAGATATCCGTGGATTTATCTAGCTATATTTGATTCTGTTTTTACTTATGCTACTTTTTGCTTCTATAAATCCGTGTGTTTCTGTTCGATTTCAGATATCTAATGATTTAATCACATATATGATTTAAGATTTTATACGTTTTATTGGCGTGTGTTTGAAATTGTTTCACGAGTTTATTGCTTAGGAGTTTTTGATTTTACGCTGGTTTCCATCCTAGGGGAGGGCCGTGTCGCGCGGGGCCGCACGCACGAGCGGGCGGGGCCACGGAAATCGCCGCGCGCTTTGGGTGGCGCCGATGCGGCAGACATGCTCCGATGGCGCGACGGGACGGGAGATTCACATCCTCTCTTTATTCCTCGATGTCGCGGTGGGGCTCGCAGTTGGCTTCTGGTCATCGGGCACAAACAGGCCTTCTAACCCAGTCAATATAAAGTCCTGCACCCGAGGAAATAGCCCAAAAACAACACGAACAAGCTTAAGTTGCTGAGCCCATAGCATGCGAATCCACAAAACAAACTGTTGAGATAATTCCCAAGTTTCTCACTCTCGGCATCCAGAGTTTGGAAAATTTGGGTATCATCGCTATAAGCAGCTTTTCTAACCGCAACAACTTTGTTCCCATTCAAAATAAAAGTTGCCTATTTTTTTAGATTTCACAACTTCACAACTTGCGTGGTCTGATTCCTCCCCCAATCAACACCCGTATAAACTTATTATATTTGTTGTTAATTGAGATATGAAATTGATGTTTTCTATTGTTAAGCTTCATGGAATCGCTCTACTTTAGATCCACGTCTATTTTAACTAAATAATTTCATAGTTTTTTTAACTTAATGAAATCGTTATATTGTAGATAATGGCTACTTTAACTAAATAATTTCATAGTTTTTTTATAATTCATAATATATTTTTAGAGCTTATAATAGTTTTTTATAATATATAGCTCAACCAAACGATTTTGAGACTTTTAGTTGAGGAGTGCAAGCATGTCTATAGGAACTTCAAAGTTTGTGAACTGATGTACATCAACATGAGTCGGCTCCTTTTTTCTGCGATTTGGAAACTTAACAGATTACTACTGACGTTTGGCATGATGCCACCGTAACAAAGTAATGCAAGTAGCTTTAGGACAAAACGAGAACAGGAAATTAAATTGATGTACATCAACATCATAATTTGAAAACTTGATAGATTACTGCTCGGAATTTGACGCATGCATGGCATGCACGATGACATCGTAACAACGCACTAATGCAAGAAGCATCAGGAAACAAAACCAGACTAGGAAAACGTACGTGAGACACAAATCAAAAGTCTCCCACGGTGACTCCAAGAAAGCAGCAACAGCAGCAAGCGCAACCAGCCGAGTTGATTCCCACCGATTGATGGCAAGCCGGCCGGTTCTAGCAAAAGTTTATCACTGAACTTCATTAGTGCGCGCAATGGTGCATGCTTAGCGGCCAGGAACAAAAATAAACATTTTAGCTAGTCAGAAATATCAACCGTCTCTGTAAATGATTCTTAAGTTTTAAATGGTTTGACTTATTTATAAGCCAACTTAAATTTGACTTGTTTAGAGTATCTTCAACAGACGCCCTACTCCATTCCCTATAGCTAGAAATAAGACATCTAGCTCTAAAACAGCCCTCCAGCAGTTTTCCTATCTGATTCCCTATATCATATCCCATCCTCTATTTTTCTTCCCTCATTCCTCAAAAATACAGAACCGACACAGCTTCTCTATCCTCTCTCGCACACCGTTCTCGCGAAAGCTCTGTCCCTTCGCGCCACTGGTACCGCTAGAGCGCCACCCTCTAGCCGCCGCCCGGTGCCCTCCAACCCCTGCGCACCCTCTAGCACGGCACTCTCTAGCACCTGCCACCCTCGCTCTGTCCCCCCTCTAGCCGTTGCCTGCCGTCTAGCCTGGCACCCTCTAGCCGCGTCAGGGCGCGTCTCAACGGCGAAGGAGGCGATGTCGATGACATTGACCGACTCTTCGGCTCATGCTCCGAGTGCGTTGCTACTCTAATTTCTTTCCTCGATCCTTACAAAATTTCTTGTTTAGCTATGTCTGCTTGCCAAAATGTCATTCCATTTCTCGATTATATTTGATTCCTCGTGATATGCCGCTCTTGTTGGTGGAATCTGGAGTGTTTTGCCATGAAATTTCAAAAGAAAAATGTAGACACCAAAGTAGACTCATTCTCAAAAGAAAAAATAATAATAAATCAAGTTTAATTATGTTTCTGGTTCACAACATCATTTCAATATATGAAATTTCAAAAATGTAGTGTTTGCATATGGCGCTAGGTTGTCATTTTTATCATTGGATAATAATAAAAAAGACTATTCAAAAATATAGGAAATATATTTTAGGAAAGTTGCTGGAGACATAAACTGTATATGGATAGAATCTTTTAGGACCATTTCTTATAGGAAAAAGTCTAGATGACCCACTCTAAGTATATGCCTGTAGACTAATGTTTTCCCAAACTATAAAACCAGGCTCTTAACCCTACACACTATTCTATACTGGATAAATAACCTCACAGGGCGGTTTTACTGACACGGCAGTCCACGCTAGCAGTTTTACTGATGTGTCTGTCCACATGGCCATGCGCTGGCATCTAAACAGTGGGACCTGCATGTCAGTGACATGAAAATTTCTCTCTCCTCCTCCTTCCTCCTCCCTCCTCCTCCCCAGCCCTCCTCTACGTGTCTAGCCTCTCCACGTGCCGTGCCCCCGTGCGCCTGAGCCACCCGCACCCCCACTCTGCCCGCGCCGCCACTCCGCCGTGCGCCGCCACTCCACCATGCCCCTACGCGCCAGGGCCGCCTGTGCCCCCACCCACGCCGTGGCCAACCTGCAGACCGAGCCACTGGCAAGAACCACCTTTCAAGAATCCTGCCTGTGCCGGCAAAGCAGAGTAGCGACTGCTTTCACTTTCTCCATCCACGCGCTTAAAGGCTCGCCTTTCTAGTTCTCGCCACGACCACCACCGCCATTAATTTTTTTTGTCTATTGTCTTTTCTACAGGTAGCGCTGCTGCAGGGCATTGCCCCCTTCATCTTTACCAAGGAGTACAGCGTGCACCCTAATCATGCTTCATACTACCATTAGCCTAGGGCACGCAGGGGGCACGCTTGAGCGCAGGGCTAGGACACATCCGATGCGGCGTGCAGGGGGCACGGGCAGGAGAACGACGCACAGGGGCACGACGCACAAGGGGCACATGGGTGCGTAGAGCTGGGGCGCGGCACACCAAAGGGTGGGCGCGGGGGAGTGGGCGGCCATGAGAGCTCGGTGCACTAGGGGAAGGAGGAAGGAGGAGAGAGAAGGGGGCATCCATGTCATATTTTGTGGGTCCCATTTGTTAGCCACCTAAATCAGGCCAAATCAGCAGTCAGGTGCCAACATGTACTGTCACGTATGTAAAACTGTCATCTAAAACCATCCTGGAGGTAATGATATTGAACAGATGGGGGATTAAGAATCTAGTTTTATAGTTTAGGGGTACATGTGTCTATAGGTCTATACTTGAGGGGGTGAAGTAGACTTTTTTCTTCCTTATATGAAAGATATAGGGATCAAATTTAGGAAATCTGCTGGAGATGCTCTTATAAGCTAGCTTAAGCTTAGCAGTCTAAATAATCTGTTATTCAAAAAAGCTCACTGTCTTGTTGGCTTTTTAGTCTGACCTTATTATACGTGTATTATGGTGAAAATATTGTTTTGCACATGGACATGTTTTATTTGGTGTTTAATTGATAATACCAATATTTGAGACACTTTTTTTTGATATCAAGTAAAGTAAACACCAAATCTATACTACTTTAAAAGAAGCTAGTGGTGGAGAATCTGCCACCACCACTAGCTTCTCATTGACACGTGAATCCCTATTGTTAGTAAAATTTATATTACTTTTAAAATTGGTATACTATTTTTGAAACTGAATTACGATGAATGTTATTTTATCATGTTTTAAGTTATTTATATCATTTGCATTGTGTTTTTTTAATGTTGTAATTTTTTTCCGTTGCAACATACGTGCACTCAACTAGTAAGTTCAAAAAGCAATCATGAATTTTTTTTCACCAATAGAAACCAATATAAGCTTATGACTTATTTAAATAATAAAATTTACCTTCTAATTAGCTTATGACTTTTTCAACCATAAATTATCTAGAAGATGACCATAATAACATGAGTCTGGTAAATATAATTACTATAGCAATAGTGAGAAATATTGATTCAATATACTACTTTATTGTTCATAGGGTAGTGTAACATCTCATCGGTTAGCTATAAATCGATTAGCTATAAACATCTTAAAGTGATGGTAACGTGCTCTTCTGTCAGAGGATCCAAAACTCACTGTCTCTAACATGCCTACTTTATTTTACTACTTGCTGCTCATGTATTTATACAACCATGGTGACACTGTCAATGTTCACCATAGTTGTTACGGCGACACGGCGAAGCGTAACGACCTACTATCTTCACAACATTACAACGCTTATGACGTGCGGCGTGGCGTCGTTATAAACACATCAGCGTGGTGAGCAATCAAATATATTAGGACCACTAGGATATGTAAATATAAAGTTGATAGCAATATAAATGTAGCATAAAAGAGACTTAATGTAGCACAATAGTCATAGTTTAGAACTTATTACATCAAAGTAGCATTACAAATGTAGCACAAAAGATATTACTTTATAACAATCAAAAGTCATCCAAATCCAATGCAAACTCATTGAAACTGTTAGAGGCATCCATGTTTTATCCACCATTCTCAGTAGGATCTGTTGGTTGCTCTCCAAAGTCATCTATGTTAGCATAATTCAAAATCAATTTTTCTTTCTCTCATTCTTTTTCCTCTTCCACCACTCTTGGTGCATGATTTGTAGTTGTTACATGACAAACATAGGTCATAAGAAAGTGTCAACCTTGAAGCTCATGAGATACACCAATGGCATCATCAACTTGGTCCCATATGAGGTCTAAACCATGAATACCTTCAGGATCAGCTGTTAGGTTAACCCATTTATTGTTCCAATCAAAATCTTTCACAACTAAAGGGTCAAAACTTTTGCCTATTTTCTCATGGCGCTTTTGAAACCTACTACTCATTTTCTGATTATAAGAAACATAAACCAAATCATTTAATATTTTATGCTCTAATCGGTTTCTCTTCTTAGTATAAATCTACAATTGACCATAAAAGAAATCAAAATTAATGAGAATCATGCATTTAATTGAATTATAGAACTTGAATAATTCACTTACAAATTCAAAAATGCTCTAATTACACTCACAACCAGATGATGAAGAACAAAGACTAACAATACGCTTTACAAATCTTTGCAAGTCAATAGATTGACCTTCAAATGTACACCACCAATCAACTAAATGGACAATATATTAGGATTTAAGCTATACATAACATAACACAAAATACTTAGTTTTTAAGCACTTATGAGAGCTTTTTTTCTTGATGGTGTCAATGGCCAAAATATTCTTAAAGATATCTCCACTTTGATCTTTGTATTCATTGGATTGTTTATAAATTTTTCTTTTAATGGTATCATCACACACCATTCGTGCAAGCACGTCATTAAAACAACCCCTTAGGTGAGCAATACAATCATCATTCTCTTTGTCAATGCTAAAGAATTTTCCTAGGTTTAAAAAGAGGACGTCACCATAGAGTACTGGGGTGTCAATTTGCCTATCCCAACGGCTCTCAATAATTTATATGATCCTTTTGAGCAAGCTTTTCTTGTTTTCTGTAGAAAAGCTAGCCTTGATCTTCTCTTTTGCATGATCCATGAGAGTAGCAACTTCTGGCATAGCAGGCCTCTCATCACCATCAACAACTCTCAACACAATTAAAAGAGGCAAAGACGCTCTAAGGCAATCCTCAACAGAGTTCTAAAACTCTCTAGATAGCACAATGTCATAGGCTTTTTTTAACCTTTGTCTTTGCTAGTTTGCAACTAGTCCATTCAATACAGGTAAACAAGGCACTCAATGCATCTCTGTGTTTATATAAACTTTGCATGGTAAGGAATGTGGTAGCAAACCGAGTGACAGTAGGTCGTATAAGATCCCTACCATCTGTCTTCTCCCTCATGACACTAGGAAGTTTTCCATGTCTACATATGAAAGCAGTGATATGTCGAGCACATAAGATAGGCCTTTTGAATTTCTTCAACTTTCCTATATCTTCCAACATAATATCTAAACAATGTGCAGCATAAGGAGTCCAATAAATTATAGGAAACCTCTCCATAAGAAACTTGTCCGCTGCCTTATAGTTAGCTCCATTGTTAGTGACAATTTGCACAACTTTATCTACTTCAATGTCTAGGATCTTCTTCTCTAACAAATCAGCCAACATTACTTGATCATGAACTTCACTTGATACATCGACTGACTTTAAGAAAAAAGTTCCCTTTGGAATATTGACTAAAAAATTGATCGAGTGATGTCTCCTCCAATCTGTCCATCCATTTGACATCAATGTGCAACCAAATTGCTTCCATGAGATCTCATGCTTCTTTCTCAAATCATCCGTCTTAGCAACAACCTTGTGCAATAATGGCTCCTTAAGCTCATGATAGCTAGGAGGCTTATACCCAGAGTCATATTGTGTAGTGGCCTCTATAGCAATCTCAAAATACATAGAATTTGTAGCATTAAATGGCTCCTTAAGCTCATGATAGCTTCGTGCTAACTTAGATACTAGATTGAGTAGGACCTTCAGAATATCTTTCTTCTATAATCTTTGCTAGAGTTCTTCTAACCATTGAAGCAACTGACTTGGTGCTTGACTCTTTTGAAGGATAGAACTTAAAGATAGATTATTTCTTTTTGTTCCTAAAAATGGTCCCATAACTAGGATGCACAACACCAACCTCTTCAGACTCCTCTTCTCTTTTATTCTCTTCTTCGTTAAGAATAAGTGGTCTCTTCTTCTTTTTCATAGCATTGTGCAACTCTGTAGCAATAGCTTTTGTGAATTTTGACATATTTTGCCACATCTCCATAACGACCCACTAGATGCTCCTTGAGCCTTGTAATTCATCCGGTTACTCTTCTGTCAGACAAGCTACACCGCACAACATCTCTATTGCCAATAATTGGCCAAAATCCACACTTCTAATCAAGATCATTTGATTTTGCTGGTTTTTGCTTTGGATTAGTATGTGATGAGTCCTCAATACTTCCACTTACATGTTCTATTGGCGTACTCATGCCTGACTAGTGACTACTTTAACAAAAGCAATAACAACTAGTCCCTGACTCCCTGTATAAGGAGAACGGCACAAATATAGTATAATTCAAGACCAAAACATGTGTTACACAATACAAGTGCACAACTACTAGATAGTCATAGAACAGTATGCCTAGGGAATAGGGATTCAGTGATTCATAGTGCTTCAGGAAGGGAACAAAGGGAAAAAACGCTACTGTTGGAGCTAGGGGATTAGTCGTCGACCTGTAGGAGAGGACTGAGGAGCTAGAGCAAATCACTACGATGCCGTCCTCCTATGCATGTACATCGATGCACAGTGCTCATGACGGTGGTGGATGGAACGTGCTTTGGCTGCCAGTTAAAATAGATGCGTCGGATGGAAGCCTTGAAGATTGCGACAACTAGGGTTTAGGGGTATAAGTGGGCCTAAATAGGTATCTTTTTTACTCCTATCCCTCTCGTATGGCAGGTGCCATAGCCATGGTGGGTGCCACACGATGCCACAACAGCGCCATGCTCCTATGGCACCCGTCATAGACCTTTCGTGCTGTGGCGTCATGTGGCGAATAGCCAAATACTGCCGCAGCGATATGGCGACGATATATTGTCGCCATAACAACTATGATGTTCACACGATCCTTGTGACCATTGATTGATGACTCCTTGATCTATATCACACGCGTACATGCAAGTATGTACATGCAATGGCTTTGGTATCCATTCTCCTACTTGTGGTCTCCTTCCTCTCTGCTTCAGTGTCCTTGTCCTCTACTGCTACGTACAGTGCTACTACATCAAATTGAAGAGGAAGAACTATGGCATCCCAGTATGTTAGCCCTTGGTGGGCATGCTCTCTCATCCTTTCATCAATCGCTACTCCATCCACGACTAGATCACCTATTCACCTCCTCCCTTATCATCTCTGAGCTTAACTTTCGGTTTACGTACCAGCGCATCTAGCTCCGACGTGCGGCTCTTCTTCACCACCACCCAGACAATGTCCAGCATGTATTCACTTCTAGCTTCTGCAACTATATTCTCTAAGGTTGTGTTTGATTTAAAGGATGGGATATGATGAAGGAGGGGCGGTGGCGAGCTGACGACGATGGGGTAGTGTGAGGTGACGATGAGCTAGCGACGATAGGACGGGTCGATGGGACGAGCTGACAATGATGGGGCAGAGAGGCAGGACGAGCTGGCAATGATAGGGCGAGACGCGATGAGTTAGGGACAACGAGGCAGGGCGATAGTGGAGTGGGGTGACAGGACGAGCTGCGGCAGGGTGACCTAGCGGGTCGAGCTGGTGGTGGCAGGGTATGTTCCCATTTCTATCTGACTTCTCCAACCAAAAAAAGTTTTATCCTATCCTATTTTACTAAATAGAAAATAGAATCATTCCATCACATAAAACAGAAATATATCCATTCCATCTCACCGTGTCCTCATACCAAACTGACTTGTCCTGATTTCAACAAGATATTTGACAACATCTTCGAGGGCGGAATCTTCAACATAGATGGTGACTCGTGGTGCCACCAGCGGGTTGCTCATGTGCAGGCCCGATTCAAAGCATTTGTCCTGGTGTAGCTATGACAAGGTGATTTTGTCACCAACACATGAGTCTAACAATATAAGACTCGTATGTCAGTGACAAAATCACGATGAAATCATGTTTGAAAGTCATGTAACGGAGATGTGATACGAGGACTTTCTAGAAGATCACCCATCCTGGTACTATTCTTGTCTGAGTACGCTCAACATCGGAGTTCTGATGGGATCCGGTGTCAACTTGCTCACATCCCTTTCACAATCCTTATTTTAACTTTAATTATTCCAATAATATATTTATGTTTCTTCCGGGCATACACCCTACTTATATTGCATTGAGACAGAAGATGAAGCTGCATCTAATCTCTGCCATAATCTCTTTATGTGAAAAATTATTTGCACACTATATAACACTTTAAGACAAGGCATTGACCCCGATGATCGACGGCAACTATCACATCTGACAAAACAGTAAAAGTATTACTGTAATGGATTAGGACGGGCTAACCCCATCTACGGCCCAATTTAAACACGACAACGAAATTTGTTAGCTCTGGGCCAGCCACAATCGGCCCATGGTGTTAGCATCCTGACGATAATGCCACGGGGGCACTTTTCCGGACGAGCAGTTTAATTTAAGAAATCTGATTTATCAGCCAATCAGAAGTGCAGAACTAGCCTGTCTCATGTTAAATTTCTTTACCAAAGCAAAATCGACAAATTAATCTGACTATGTAGTATGCAGTACTGGCTCTGCCAGTTCTTATACGTATATCGGTTTCATCTGATATCAGCACATGTTCTACCAGACAACGGCGCATGATGATGTCAAACCATTTGACCATTGACCAATGACCATGTCCTTGAGTACAAGCCAGATCAGGCACAATTTCTGAAGACATGTCTGACAAATAAGACAACACCGAAATGCTGCTGCACATCTGTGTTGCTTTCAGGTCATCAGCGTTGATCAGCAAAGACGGTACTGTAACATAAACTAGAGATAGCCACTTGCCAAATTCTAGAGTTAAAAACCTGGTTCTAGAGCATACTATGAAACAATTTCCATAAGAGCAAAACAAAACCAATCAAGTCAGAGCCTGAACCTGCAGCTGCTGTTGCTGCAAACCTAAATACTTTCTGCCTAGACCTAATATGTATTTCCTTTGGGGAAAGAATACAAGAGAATCAATGTACTGCTAGAGCCCTAAGCAAGAGATAATATACTTCCAATTAACTAGTAAGCAAAATTAGCACCCAAAAAAAAACAGTCCCATTTCTGAATTAGTCACCACCTCATTTTCATCTCTCTCATCAAGCGGGATGGCGCCCCCACACCGCCACACGGGCCATGGCCAGAGGAAGAAGAGCCAAAAAAACAATCCCCTCTGTATTCCACTCACCATCTTTTAAAAACAAACATCCACACCCTATCAAAATGCATACCATGCCCCAATTCTTTTTGTCCAGTTGCTCCATGCGTGTCGATCAATAATCTGCAAGCAGAGGAGGACCAAACGCACACATATTTCGTTAAGAACAGAGGGCAGATACCAGAACAGGAAGCAATGGTAGTTGCAGATTGAATAGCTGATGGAAAAGATGGTGCTGCCTGTGCATGTGATTCCACTAACTCACCATCCTTCTTCTTGACCAGACTCCTGGCGAAAAGCAAGCATATGACCACAAAACCCACACCTACAGCTCCACCGAGAACAATGGCTACAGTTTTCGCTGTTTGCTGCCCTGAGAAACACAAAGAGGCAAATCGACTGATCAAATTAAACATACCACGTCTAATCACAAATGCATATATCCAGTAAATCACAAAAAAGGCAAAAGGTAGCGAACGCCTACTTCTCTCAAAGCCTGAATAGACAATTAGACAAATGCATAAGCAACTAGGAAGAACAGAAGCTGCACCTAATATGCTGCCATAGTTCCCAAGCAAAGAAAATATGCACCCCTAAACTGAGCTAACCAGTATAGAAACAAGTAGAATTCACAAAACAGAGTGTGAAAACCTCCCAACGCAAAAAAGCACAACCCCTGTCCGTCAATTCAGAAACTGAACAAGATCATGCCACTATCTCCATCAGACTTCTACTTTAATATGGGAAAGATACTCACATAAATCTAACCTACCTAGTGCTGGGCCATGTAAAGCTTGTAATCTAACTAGGCAATGAGCATCTGAGAGGGCAGTAATCTGCACAATTTTGCCAAAACAGTCAGAATCGACAACCAAAGGGCACCCCCACAATCCCTATCAATCACTTCTCAGGGACAACTAAACAAAGAACCCTTGCAAGATCTCACCTACACACACATACAAACAAATCCACCATCCGATGTTTCACATGCATAAGCTAGCCAGCCAGGAAAATCTGAAGAAGTTTACTACTTGGTACACAGAAACAAATGAATTTGCCCAAATTCCTAAACCAGAACAGTCTATCCGCGACTTGATTAGACCACTACCGATCAACAAGCAATCAAATCAGCATTGTAAGCATACTTGAAATTGAAGGCACCAAGCATAAATTCGTCAAGTTGAGTAAATTAGGCGATCCAAGAAACTGACCTCCGATGCCGCCGCCATGGGGCACTCCATGGGGATAGTAGCTATAGCTAATGTAGCACTTCTGAAGGTACACCTGTCCTGAGGGCGCGCCGCCGCACTCGACCTCGACGTGCTGGACGGCCTGGGTGGCGCACTGGACGCAGTCCCCCGAGGAGAGGTCGCCCTCGCACTGCGCCATAGCGTACACCTGCTGGTAGCTGGTGGCGTAGAAACCGCCGTTGCTCACGCCGACGTTGCTCTCGAGCTGCGCGAAGGCGGTGTCGCGGCGCATCTCGAAGTCGGTCCCGCCGCCTCCGCCGGTGCCGCAGGTCTTGAATAGCATCTGGGTACCGGAGACCTGGGGGAACCCAGATATCTCGTAGAGCGCGAGGCACCCGGTGAGCTGGACCCGCGCGGCGACGGAGGCGCCGCAGACGTCGGACCAGGAGGACATGGCGCGGGAGACGCAGGCGGAGCAGTCGGAACCGGAGAGGTCCCCGCGGCACTGGAAGAGGCCGAAGACGGAGGTGGAGGACGACGAAGACGAAGACGAGGTCTTGTAGAACTTGGCGGAGGTGGACTGTGACGAGAGCGTGGAGGAGAGTGCCGCGACGGTGGGGGGCACTGCGCCACCGGGGAAGCTCTGGTTGGCGCAGCCCTTGTAGACGAGCGAGTAGAGGTCGGCGCCGTACACGGGCAGCAGCGAGAGGAGGATGACGATGGCGACGTGGAGAAGCAACCGGAGGAGAGCCCTGAGAATGCCCATCTCGGGGTCCATGGGATCTCTCGTCGCCCTCACCCTATCGCACCACTACCACACTCTCCTCCTCCTCCCCCCTGTTAGCCACCTCCCTCCTCCTCCTTTCTCCCTCCGGCTCGCTGTCGCTTGAGCTGTTCGGGCGGTAGTACTGTGCTAGTGTTCGTCTTCTCTCTGTACGCGAGTCAGGTGTCTCCTGTTTTTTGTTCTTTTATTTGCTCGCGGTTTCTTTCAAGTTTTGCATGGCCAACAATAATAAATATAATGTGGCCGTTAATGAGGAAAGGGGGAGAAAGCACAGTTAGTACGAACATTTACGTATCTATCAGTATTCTCTAAATATCATGCTCTTAAACTCTTAAATATCAAGTTCTTTAACTCTTATTTAGTAGCATAGACCGGCAAATTTTCTATATCTCTCTTAGATCTTATCTTTCTCTTTTGTATAATCTTTTTACATTTTCGCCTTAGATATTACGATGATATAGTATTTTATTTAAGATATAATTTATTTATTTATATTCTCTTTTTTATTTTCTTTTGATATTAGATTATTTTGTACATGTCAGTGTATAAATACATAAGACATTATTCTATATGGAGTGTGTTGAGACTGCACTAACAAGACAGAGTTGCTCAATCCAAGTCAAAATTGTTGAAGGCACAGATCAGATATTCAGATGCACCCTTACTTTTCCACTCATAGAAATTCTCAAAAATATTTGATAACATTTAGATAGTACATATAAACCACACAATAAAAAAATTCAAGTCTAAACTTGACTCGAATATAGATAAACAAAATGACAAATTCAATGTGCAATACTCACACTTTAATTTTTATGGAGTGATATATATTACTATACTCTGTGTTGTCAAAAAAATTAGAATTTTTACAACTATTTGTATTGTATTTAAAGAAAAAAGTGTACCAGGAGATATCCCTGGAGGGATCAGAATCCCGGTCGACAGACTACTGGGAGTCTGAGATTCTGACTAGTGTATGACCGTATTGCACATCTGGATTACTACAGTGATATTGCATAATGAAAATGGTATCGTTGGTAAATGGCTGCAAGTTAAGCATTCATTAGTGATTCAATTGACTCATTGGTAAATGGTAACTACTAACTAGTACAGTCCTATATTGGAAGTTGTACTATTAATTTGCAGCTGCAGTGCTATTAGTTTATTGGGTGTGCCGCTACGAAAGACCGTGCCATTAATACTGGTTGTAAACCTTTCTTTGGTCCTAGTTTTGGATCTGATACTATTTATTTAGGACTTAAAGGGTGACATATTAGTACCGATTATTTAACCGGCACTAATACATCCATCTAGTCTCGGGTGAAGAACATAATCGGGACTAATTCTTCATGCATTAGTACCGACTGAGACGTAGAGCCAGTACTAAAATCCATAACTTTAGACTTCTCAGTCGGTGCTAAATACACAGTTTTTAATTGTTATCTACTGTGATCTTAGTTAATTAGTAAATATTAACATTATCTTAGTTTTAATTATTTACGCTAAATTTTAATTTAATTTGATTTAATTTAGATAGGTAAGTTTTAATTTAATTTACGCTGTTTTTTTGTTTAATTTGCATCGTACGTAATTTTCTGTTTTATTTCACATGGCAAAACAAGAGA
>KE373100.1:170137-205651 GCA_000418225.1 Zizania latifolia
TGCATAAAGAGGAATATTATACGCCGCTTAGATATATGTAGGCAACTTTGGCTGTGATAATCTCTTCAGTTGTCAGAGCTTTGCATAGTTGCATCTCTTACCACTCGTATTAGCCTTTTTATGTTCGCCATTTTGCTTTAGAGCTTTAGAATCTTGGTAGCATCCATAATATTTGTTGTGTATTGAGTATGGTATGGTGTCCCAAAATACCTCTTAATGTGTATGTGCTCAATGTGATATTCATTGGTTGTCCTAACACATTGAATAATCTTGTTACTAGAACTTTCCCATTCTACTTGCTTTGATTGCCCTAGGCCGAGCGCTTACCTCTTGATCCATGGGGTGGCGTGGTATTCCACGGGAGAGGTTGTTGTGGCACACGTTATACGTGTGATGGGCATACATAAAACTTGTCATTCTGGATGCCCTTCTGCACCAGCAGCATTATGGAAAGCCAGTTTGGATGATACAAATTTGCGCACACTCCGCTGTCTTTAGCTGTTTCTATCGTCCCAATTCTGTTCTTGCTTTTAATCATTATGCATGTTTCGTGCATGTATCAGCACTTTGACTTTATTTCTCCGTGTACCAATTGCTTACCTGTAATGTCTATCTGAATTTTCTATCTTAATTCGTTCATCAGCATACCCATTGTTACACCTCACAGTTGCATATGGAGTGGTAAGAGTTTCTGGTTATTTAAAAGTTTTTGTGTCCCTGGGCTTATTGGATATAAGGCACGATTATGTTGGTAAAGCTTGTAGACTGTAGAGTATGAAACATCAATGGTGGTCAATTGGGAGCACTCCTTCATATGGTAACATCTCATTGAAGCATGTGTTTTCCATTTTCAGGTTGGTAACCGGATCATCAGGAAGAGGATCCATGTCCGTGTGGAGCATGTCCAGCCATCCAGGTGCGCCGAAGAGTTCCGCCTCAGGAAAATCAAGAACGACCAGCTGAAGGTTGATGCCAAGGCCCGTGGCGAGGTTATCAGCACCAAGAGGCAACCTGAGGGACCCAAACCTGGCTTCATGGTTGAGGGTGCTACACTGGAGACAGTTACACCCATCCCATATGACGTGGTCAATGATCTCAAGGGTGGTTACTAGAATGCTTGTTTCTTGAATTGCTCAATCCAGTTAGCATCTATGCTTGTCAATGTTTTGCTACTGAATAGTTCTTTTTGTTGTCTGGAGCCCGAACCTCTATGTGGTTAACATTGAAGATTTGCTATGGTTGATTTCATCCTTGTCGCCTTACGCACTTATACATTGAAGATCTGGTTTATTTTACTTGGATGGATCGGGATTTTAAATGTTGATTCATCGTAGAAACTCACGAAAGGTGTCCTACCATTTTCATTTCTATGCTCTTCGAAATTGACACGTTGGAAATATGTACAATATGTACAATATTGTTGGACCCGATTGAATGAGCTGTAAACTTCGAAAGTTCTAAAGTCAAGTTTGGCCGTGGATTATAAGCTAAAGTTAAGTTTGGCTGTGCCGCTGTGGATTATAAGCTAGCTTAAGCAGCCTTTTCCTCACAAGTGACCATTGAAGTTGAGCTCGCGTTGTGTTACTGTAGAATCTTCACAAACTTTCTTAGACATGGGCAATCTCTAAGAGTAATAAACATAATAGATGATTTGTTTGCTATAAATTCAAATGGTAAGATTGGAATGAATTTTACCTACTCTTTTTTCACAAATCTCTTAACCCAAGTCATTAATATTCACTAGATCCAACTAATCGTAGAGTGGGATGAATTCTAGAGGCTTTTGAATCTAGAAGAAAAATAGGAGCGTTGAGCTCTCTTAGAAGAAGAGTGGAGGGAATTGTTAGGAAAAATTTACAAAGAAGCTGGATGTTCCGAAAGATCTGGAATATCTTGAATGATGCCTAGATTTGAACCTGGAAGCAAATCCTAGAATATTTGGAAGTTTCCATAAGTTCTGGACCTAGAAATCCTGTATATTTTGGTTCTAGGTGAAACACCCACAACTGCTCTCGAGGTTTTCTGGAATATCTGGTTCTAGCTAGAATATCCGAAATTCCTCACAACACTTTAGAAAAAAAATCATAACTTTTGACTTCAAAGTCCGTTTTAATGATCTTGGACATTGTTGAGAGCTTATTCAAAGGGCTATCCAACTTACCAAAGAACAAGGCTTAAAATCTCAAGGAGAAAAAAATTATGGCTTAGGTTTTCTCGCAAGATCGCAATTGGTTAAATCACTTTGAGCACTAAGACATATACAAACACCTCAACATTGTATCTCTCTTAATAGTACGATATTTCTATACTCAAATACAAGTATAAAAGATCTATAACAATATGAATACCCTCATACCATCTTGTTTCTTCACTCTTGAGGGACGACAAAGTTGAAACCATTTCATCATTGGGACTATTCACCTATATAAAACTAGTTGAACACGTTAGTCCCAAAACATGCATATCTTTTCCTTAAGCAATGTCCACCCTAAAATTTGGTTTGGTGTATGTCAATACATGAAATATGAATACTTTCACATAGTCAAGGCACTCGACATCTTTCAACATATGAAGTCTGAATTTGCTCTTCTCTTTAACACTTCTAGCATTATTTAAATGAGTGATGCGGATCACTCGTAATTTCTCATGGATTTTCATGGTTCATCAATGCAAAGCTTATACTCGCTCTTCATCACCGCATTGGTTCTTTAGCGCTAAGCCTCTGTTTGCCCTTCACCCTTGCATAGTCCCTCATAGTTGAGTATCGCTTGCCCTTCACCGTCTTGTCACGAAAAATCACTTCATATCCTATATCTTCAATATGTTCACTTGATCCTCATTATCAATGGTATAAATCACTTTGTTCTTCATGATACTTAACTTCTTTAAATCATCAACTTTAGCTTGCATTTATCATATATATCAATATATACTTAATAAGCTTCTATAAATAATTTACAATGTCATGTTGTTTGAGATCCATTAATCAATGATGTCCTTTCATTATATTCTAGAGAGACTAGCCCAAAGACCTTTGATCGAATCTTCCAATTCAATATGACTTAGAACATTATTAATTTTTATGATCAATATTTCACTTGTTGATTCTCAACATATGAGCTATGAATCATTTTTGTTTGATACCAAAACTTAACATAACATATAAACTCATAGAAATAGTTAGTCCCAATATCCATTGTCATGAATCACTAAAACTCAATACAACTCAAGGGTTGAGATCTTTTAGTTATAGCAGGCGATGTTTCATCTTCTCAGTGCGTTGTGACGTCAACGGTTGGCACGGTTGAGGCAGGATTACCACGCTACTCTTAGCCTCCACAATAGGATTGGAAATGGCGTCAGCATGTGTCATAGTTTGATGGAAGGGCTTAGAGTTGGCAAGTGCTTTTGGAAATCGACCACTTGAATACATCCAGGTCCTATCAGTGGACATCCTGCCTCGTATACTCGTATACCCGTTTACCCACGGGGAAAAACTATATTAGGGTCAGATATGTTTATAATTTTTTACTCGCGAGAATGTTATTGGGTCAAAACTTGTATAGTTCTACCCAATAGTTAAACGGATACGGGTATTGACTACCATTATCCGCTTTATCCGTTTAATATATAAACCAATCAAATCCTAACCCTCACTCTCCGCCCTCTACCCCTAGCCCTCTCTCTCTAGGTCCAGCTACCACCCGCTACCCTCCTTCCCGCAGACCCACACGGCCCCCTCCTCACCGCCCTCCCTACAGTGCTGACGGGCGCTCGATCTTTGCCTCGTGCCGCCACTCCCTGGTGTGGGCCCTCATGCCACTGGGCTCTGGCTCCGACTCCCCACGGCAGCCCCCTGTACCGCCACTCCCCTGCGTTGGCCCTCGCGCTACCGTGTTTTGGCTCCCCACGCCACGCCGCTAGGTGCTAGCTCCTCGCGCCGCACAGCCCGTGATGCCCCCCTCGTGTTGCTGGGCGCCGATCCTCCACGTTGACCTACTTCCTGCGCTACGCTGCCCATGCCTGCCTAGCCCACTCCACCCCCTACCCTGCCGTCCTCGCACATAATTGTTGACACAAAAATAGCAAGGAGACTTTTGCAGCTTCACACTTGAAGGCCTAGGAGATTTGCTTCAACTCCAGCGCAAGTCCTTCGGCCCAAAAGTTGTGGAGCGTGCTAGTCAATTTGATTCTGCCATTAACCAGAAATAAAATATTAGTTGTCCTAAAACTATCGGCATCGGCTCTGATAGCACCTTATCGGCTATGATATACTAAATGTAAAGCCAAATACAATGCATCAAACTACGCTAGAAATCAACGTATCGTCTTTGTTGACAAGAATATATCGGTCAAATCGCAATATAATAAATAATAAAGACTAAGATTAACTGAATGACATTTATCACAAGAAAATTAATCTGTTAACAATACATTTTCATGCACATCGGTTCATAACATAGCAAATCTATGTATATCGATGATAACCCTATCATATCGAACTCAATCGAGATAGTGACAACGATTACCATAAATATAATAGAATTTGCACCTGAAACTATCCAATATAATAATTGAAGATAATCTATTGGCTAAAACTCCAATAGAACAATAATTCACTACTGATCGGCTAAATGATTCATCATAATCTATATAAATCAACTAGATCGGACTTAATTGAGACAATACTAGATCTATAAAGATTATTCGGTCTCATTTAACAGAAAAGTACAAGATTTATGTAATTGACGCAATGAATCCAATCTATCATGAAGAACATAGCGATTGTAATTAGAATATTGCATCGATAACTAGCAAACTCATAGATCTAATCAAAGTATCAGACTTAACCGAGAAAGCTTCAATTAAATCAATAAAGTTTACCAAATAGGCTATCCCTAACGTGATCAGATGTTAAACTTAATCAATACAACCTGATCCCATATAGGGAATCGCCCTAATGCTACATACCTAGGGTTTAGCGATGCGCCGAAGGTTTGAGTTGAATAGATGATGTTATTGATTTTGGTCTCCAGACACACATATCACTACTACAGAAAACCCTATTAGTGATGGGTAATAAGCTTTATTAGTGACGGGCAAGTCTCCCGTCACTCTTATCACGTCAGTGATGTAACATCAATAGTGACGGGTAAACACCCATCACTGAAGGGTCAACCGTCAGTGATGGGCGACAGTATTCACCCGTCACTAAAGGGGGGCTCTTTAGTGACGGGTCGTATATCATCCGTCACTAAAGATCCCTTTAGTGACGGGTGATTATTGTCACCCGTCACTAATATTATGGTTATTTTGAAAAAAATAATAGTTTTTAGGCTGCATCCTGAATCAAAGCCAGATTTGGCAGCCAACATATCCAACATCCAAAGCACATCACAGACAATTCATCACAGAAGATTCATAATTCATCACAGAAGATTCATAACTAAATTAGTATCACATATATTAACTTCTAACTCATTATTTTGAAGAACATGGCTAAAACAAAGTTCCATAAGAGCATTCCCTAACTTCTAACTTCTAGCTAACTTCTAGCGATATCAAGAGCTTGAATAGTGTCCTGTAGAGATTCTCTCTGTCTACCCACCATGAATTGCTTAAGGCTGTACATGTCTAGTTTTACAGCCTTTTTTATAGTCACCCTGTACTCCTTCTCCCTAAAGAAAAAAGAATCAATACAATATGTACAATGGTTATCAGTGCAAAAAGAAAGATGGATAGGAAGACATCGTACCCTAGGTTTACACCACATACATGACAGCCTCAATTGCACCATTGTTGATGCTGAAATGGAAGGTGAATACTGTGCCAACTTCTAACGCGTTATCTCAAAGAAATTGGCTAAATCTAGTAGTTAGGTAGCACCGTCCATCCGTGGATTTATGCACCACAATTGGGACTGTCTTAGACCTAGCTGCTACCACTTGAATCTCGGTGGTGGTCTGCTAGTGTAGGTGAGGTACGATGTACTTCTCACAGTACTGTCTTGAAATGTACTATAACAATAAAATTTAAACAAAGCTAGTTAGATAAGGTTATCTGCATAGATGATCTAGTTAACCACCGACATGTGCAAATAACTTACCACTGACTTTTTGTTGATGATCGCGTTATTTATTGTGCATATATATAACCGAGTCTCAAAGGATAAACCTGCCGAGATGTCTTGTAGGAGAGCCTTCCTTGCTGGAGTTACATCTGTTGGATTGTCAAAATAACAGATGTGCTTCAATTGGTCCATTTGGTTGGTGTCGACCTCTCTAGCTATTCGCTTCCCCTTCCTCTCTGTAACATTGCTAGGACCCTCCCCTGACATTATAATGAAACCATATTAAGCACATAAACAAAACATGCATGTCTAGTAAGTAATGTCAGTTCTCTATATATACCACTATCGTTGTCCTTCACTTTTATGGCCGTTGGGGTCTTCTCATCATCAAAGTTAGTATAAAATTTGATCATAACTGTCAATGGGGCCTATCCCATTGTTATTACCATATAGTCCCCTTGTGTTAGGCCGTCTCTTTGACTAAATTCGGACCACCCTTTGTGAAGGCATATCCTGCCTCCATAGCTCGCAACCTCAACCTCACTGGTGCACCCATCTCTTGTCAATATCTAAAGGGTGTCACCAGCACAAATGCTATTGATATCACCAAATCTTTTTGATAAAAACTACAACAGTAAGATAATGTCGCATCAGTTTGTTAGTTTTATTAGCACAAAAATAATATATGCAATATACAATGTATAAACCTGGTGATGCCCTCCGTTGACTAGATGATTGATCTTTATGAGGCAACTGTTAGGAACATAAGTTGGTACCATAGGAACATAATTTGGGAGGCTTGCCACATCCCTAATTCATGTTCTATTTCACAACGATGAAAAAAATACAATAATACTTGTGAAATATTCACAAATTCACTAAGCAACAAACTTGCATGAATATAACCTAATGTACGTTGAACATGATTGCTCTCAGATGTCGGGCTGCCAACTTAATGGCCTCCTCGTCACTAGGCTACAATTTAATTCACATGTGTGTGTGATAACTAATTCATTAAGCAATAGTACTAAGCAATAATAATAGTAAGCACGTAATGAAACTATGAAAGGTACATAATGAAAGAACATTGCATGAATAAAATGTAGGAACAATAATATTACCACATAATGAGAGATC
This sequence comes from Zizania latifolia, assembly GCA_000418225.1. Taxonomy (NCBI): domain Eukaryota; kingdom Viridiplantae; phylum Streptophyta; class Magnoliopsida; order Poales; family Poaceae; genus Zizania; species Zizania latifolia. The sequence continues at coordinate 177,345 of KE373100.1, forward strand.
TATGCATGAACAAACTTGTGAAAACAAAAAAATAAACCTAAATTGTCACACACATCCTCATACTAATAGCATCATCTTCATTGAGCAAATATTTCACAAATTATCGACAAAGCAATATTTTCACAAATTATCCACAGTGCAACAAATTATCCGTAGCCATATCAGAGGAGGACCTTAGGAGGAGGAGGAGGAGAAGGAGGATGCAACCGAGGTGGCGGCGAGTAGGGTCAGCCACGCGTGACGGAAGGTCGGCCACGCATGACGGAAGGTCGGCCACGCTCGACGGACGGCCGAGACAGAACGGACGGTGGGGCCGGTGAGGAGCACGATGAAGGCGACGGCGGCGGTGAGAGGCTAGGGTTAGAGTTGCGCGAAATAAAAGCGTGCCGATTCACTTCGAGACCCACCTATTTATAAACATCATCAGTGACGGGCGGTAGTTTCTGCCCGTCATTAATGATCTAGCCATTAGTGACGGGCAAAAACTACCACCTGTCACTGGATCATTAGTGAAGGGCGATAGTTACCGCCCGTCACGCCCATTAGTGATGGGTTGTAATTCAACCCTTCACTAATGGGTGTGCCCCCTCTTTAGCGACGGGCCTAACTACGACCCATCACTAATAAAGCAATATCACTGACGCGTCTAAAATGGCCCGTCACTAAAAGTGTATTAGTAACGCCTATCAATTATCTGTCAGTAAAGCTCCGTCACTAAAGACTATTTTTATGGTAGTGTATTTATACCCGTGGGATTCCAAACTGAATAATACCCAAACTATAGATATCCTGGGATTGAGAATCTAAAGATTACAAATATAATTTATCCTCTACCATAATAAACTATGATTACATAGAAAACATATGCCTATTATTCCTTTACGTGCTAGTCATTCTATAAGCATGTTACAATACACATGTTATCAAGTCACCGTGACATCTTGTCAGATTTTATTAGGGCGGCCTAATAAGCCAACCATCAAACCAACAATGATTTGTTGCCTTATCTAAATCGATGGTCAGATTCTGGTGTCAACAAGAATCTAGCGAGTATACGGTGCCCGCGGGTAACAAGTATATGCATAGGTTTACCCATCATGGGTAACGGGTATGGGTATAGTTATAGGTATGTACTTCTAGTACCTGTGTTACCCGATTGTCATCTCTAACTTCAACCAAGCCTAGGGTTCGAGGGCTCACCTTGGTTTGTCATGTCACGTCCCAATTCACAATGCTTTGATGGAATTATGCCCAAGAGAATTCTGGGGAACCGGAAGTTCTGGCCTAGGGCCGGAAGTTCTGGGTTCTGGAGCATCCGGAAGTTTCGGTCAGACCGAAAGTTTCGGGCCAGCCCCATTTTTGATTTTCTAGAGGAGCCGGAAGTTCCGGTTGGACCGGAAGTTCCGGGCCTGCCTGGATGAACCGGAAGTTCCGGGTCGAAATAAATTCGATACAGAAGGTTATTTTCGGAAGTTCCAGTTAGAGCCGGAAGTTCCGGTCCAAGCGAACAGATTAGATCTGTTTTGCTTTAATACAGATTAAAGGCTAGTGACAGGGCATTATATAAAGAGAGGAGAGGCTAGCACGAAAAGACTGCTGCTATTGCTCCTGACTGAGAACTCTAGCCGCCACCTCTCTTCTCTCCTTGATTGCATAGTGCTGTAATCGATCTCCTTGATCTCGCGAGTGGTGCTAGCACGCCGCGCGAGGTGATCTTGTCCCCGGACATGTGGATACCGTGGAGGCACTACTCTAATAGTGGTGCTCGTCTTCTTCCCGTGGAGATCATAGGATCGAAGGATCGCGTTATCTTCATCACCAGATCACCGACGAACGAGCGGAGCCAGGAGGAGTAGCTTTAGGACACGCTTCATTGACTCTACTTCTGCTACCCGAGCGCGTATCGTAGCTTGAGGTAATGATCCATGATCCCATTACACGCATGGTTCCTGGGCTAACAGGGTAAATTTTTGAAATTAAGCGCTAGTGTAGCCTCCCCATAACCCTATAGTGGTATCAGAGCCTATGTGCGTAGTGTTTGATCTGGATCGATCACATATGGTGATATGTGGCGGAAATAGATTGGATCTATTGTTTTTGTTGTCGGATTTTCGGAAGTTCCGGTTGGACCGGAAGTTCTGGGCCGAAATAAACTTCAATATAGAATATTATTTTCAGAAGTTCTGGTTGGACCAGAAGTTGCAGACAGAAATAAATTCCTTATAGAAGGTTATTTTCAAAAGTTCCGGGTGTGACTCGGAACCTCTGGGCCAAAATAAATTCAAGTCAGAAGGTTGATTTCGGAAGTTCTGACCCTGAGTCGAAAGTTCCGGGCCCTTCGACTGGAAGTTCTGGGCCTCTGAGCCAGAAGTTCCGGGCTTATTTCAGTCACGTCTAGATTCTGCCTAACTCGTTTTTGTAGGAAATGTTGTGATTCGTATGGCCTTGTAAATGTATAAGATACAAGCTTGTAATAACATGGTCTACGTGTCATGGTTGATTACAGCCCAAGGCTGTTCAAAAGTTGTATGACCTACGCGTCGACATGTGATGCTTCTGCTCATATAATTAGTATAGTGCTATTAACTGTAATAGACTGATACAAGTTCATGGAGGCCTGAAGTATGATGACCCGAAGGAGAGGAACCATGGAGATAGAGATCATCATGCGAGAGGGCCATACTATGTCATAGTTAATATGATTGCCTGTGATATTTACTTATGTTCCTGTCATACTATTCTTTCATGTTCTGTGTGTGGTAGGCATCGTTACCATGTTAGAATAGTTTTCCTCAGAAAATTAAGTATTGATGTTCTTTTCAATAGCTGCACCTACCAACGTTCTCGATCATCGATGGTGGGTCTGCCAAAGCAGGGTGCCGTCTTTTATCTTGACCAGTTAGGGTGGATGTCAGATAACCGCATGCATAGTATTGGTTTGCTTAACAAAGCTATCATAACGGTTTTGGGATTTGGGGTATGGAGTTAGGAGTCGGGCATTGGATGCTGCCCTAACGAACAAGAGTCACATATAATATGATTAGCAAGTGTTGCTTACCTATGTCACTAATTTTCTAGCAGTGATGCCAAAGCTCACTAGAAGTTAGATGAATATAGATCTTGTCCCACAATGTGTCGTTAGAGGGAAAATGATCATTTTATATATTATGGCACATCTTTTATTTGATAGAAGATTAACATAGCATAGTGCTGAACCTTGCGTTGTTGTTGTAGATTATGGCACCTACTGCAAAGAACACTTCTGTTTTTAATCTGCGATCCATCCTTGAGAGGGAGAAATTATCTAGAACAAATTTTATTGACTGGTACAGAAACTTGAGAATTGTTCTCAAGCAGGAGAAAAATGATTATGTTCTAGAGGAACCCCACCCTGATGAACCAACGGATGATACACCAATTACTGAAAGGAGGGCTTATGAGAAGCAAACCAGTGATTCAGTTGATGTCAACTATCTCATGCTTGCCTGCATGTCTTCTGAGCTTCAGAAGCAATATGAGGATAGGGATGCCTATGATATGATCGTGGGGCTGAAGGGCATGTTTGAGAACCAAGCACGGACTGAGAGGTATAATGTCTCAAAGTCCTTGTTTACGTGCAGGTTGGCCAAAGACAGTCCAGTAAGTCCTCATGTGATCAAGATGATTGGTTACGTTGAGAACCTGGAAATACTCGAATCTAAACTTGATAATGATTTGGCGACAGATGTGATTCTTCAGTCGCTCCCTGTGAGTTTCGAGCCATTTATTATGAATTTTCATATGTTATTTTAGCAATTATACAGATGTAACTCTAGCAAGGAAGGCTCTCCTATAAGACATCTCGGTAGGTTTATCCTCTAGGACCCAGTTATATATCTGCACAATAAATAACTCGATCATCAATAAGAAGTCGGTGGTAAGCACTTTGCACATATCAGAAAAGTAAACATCTACATATATGCACTTGGCCTGGTCTAACTAGCTTTGTACAAATTTTATTGTAATAGTACTTGTCAAGGCAATATTGTGAGAAGTACATCACACCTCACCTACACCAGTAGACCACCCAGATTCAACTGACAGCTACAGGTAGTAAAGCAGTCCCAATTATAGTGCATAAATCCATAAATGGACGGTGTTACCTAACTACTGGTTTTAGCCAATTTTTTCAAGATAACGGGTTAGAAGTTGGCATAGTATGCGCCTTCCATCGTAACATCAATAATGGTGTACTTGAGGCAATTATGTATGTGGTGTAAATTATTATTTCTCACATTCGAATCTTAATTATTTCTCACTTTGATTTAGGATATAGCTTAAAAATAATTATTATTTTTAAAATGGCCATACTATTAGTGACGGATGACATTACGACCGGTCACTAAAGGGTCATGACAGGTGAGCCGGCAGGCCCCCTTTAGTGATGGGTGTATATTGTCACCCATCACTAAAGGTTGACCCTTTAGTGACGGGTGAACACCCGTCACTAATGACCCGGCTTCACTGACACGATAAGAGTGACGGGAGACATGCACTAATAGAGGTTATTGTCCGTCACTAATAGGGTTTTCTATGGTAGTGTCGGTTTACCATGCCATGCTTCAATTCACCATGTTTCACCTAGGTTCGCCATGTCACACCCCAATTTGTCATGCTTCACATTTGTTTACCACGTCTTGTCTCGGTTTGTTTCAAGCAATTTTAGTCATGTTGGTTCTTTGTAACTATGCATTAAATGTTGACCTTCAAAACTGAATATTCTATTCAATTTAAGGCTCGTGGGCTACACCATGTGAGTGCACCTGCCCGGTGCCCTATAAGGTTGTTTCTTTTGGATGACTAGATACCACGAAGACAAATGCCTCAAGATCTGAAATAATTTACTGGAGTATCAATATCAAGCTACTCACAATTTCACATAGATCACTTGGAGTGAGATAACTGGTTAGCTATAAAGAGCCCGAGGGCTATTGCTGGGGATATAACACCTAGTACCTCATGATGGGCATTAATGGAGCGAATCAAGGATATGCTCAACCCATTAGGAAGGTTACAGAAGATATGCTGTGCCGAGAGATATAGAGAGATATCGATGTAATTTAGAAATTGATTAGAAATAAGGAAGTGTTCAGTTGTGATCTCTTAAAATTAGCAACCGAACAAGAGAAAGGATCTTCTTGCTTGTAACCTCACCCCTTACACTACATAAGATGGGTGGTGGACCCTTCAAGATCAACCAATTCATCATAGTCGAAACCACCCAACATAGGACATAGGGTATTCGTCGTATCGACGGCCTGAATATGTCTAAATTGTGTCTCTTTGATTCTGTGTTAACCATCAAGTCTCAAATCCTACACTTTTCCCTACACAAATTACCATCAAGGGTACCTCCGTTGGTGGACTGTTCGGTAAAACTATAACAAGAAATAATTTAGATGCTACTTATTAATTCTGTTAGCTGTTGTTTTCAGGCACGCTGATCGGATTGTATCACTTGGTTAACTAAAATCTATTGACTTTACATTTATTAACCGGAGAAAATAATTTAAAAATCATAATTATGTGGGAAAAATCCTGAATGTTGAAAATAAGTTTGTTTAAACGGAGGGAATATTTCTCATTTTAATTATCGTAGGAGGTCAATATAATAGACTCATGCATATTCCAAAGGAGATGAATTTTGACAATAATGAATCTACACCACATGTATTTGTTTGCATCCTTGGATGAAGTTATTCTACCTCACATCTTAAAGATAATAGTTTTGGTTGTGTACCGTGTTTTCAAAACCAACCAATCGGTTACCGGCAATCTTATAGCAATAAATGGTCCGGTTATCAAGATAATCGTGGTCTGATTTATACTATTACCAGTTCAACTTAATAGTAATAGGAATGGTTAGCGTTAACTGTGGACCAATGGTTATTCCAAAAATTGTGGTTATGTAATCTTATTACTAGTCTAACCTAACAGTTATCGCTAACCATGAATCGATGGTTTCCTACCACGGTTATAGGATCGACGGTTTTGGTAACCCTGTTTGCATATTGTAATGCATGTTAGGAAACCGAATATCCAGAAGATAAGAGGTTGTTGGGCACGTCTATCTCTTAGGGGTTTTTGCCTATAAATAGAGGGGTCCTCTCCTTATTTGTATGCTGTTGAATCTGAGTAATAAAGAAGTTTGGTTTTTTCTCTATATACTGTATCTCTTGTTCATTGTCTTCTAGCTCTGGACTACACACGGTAGCAGAGTTCCGTAACACGTTATCAGCACGAAGCTTATCATGGTCTACCGGCATCGAAGTACGTATGTAATTGAATTTCTGTCTCTGAATAGATCTATTTCATAGATTAGATCTAATCTACTGCATGAGTAAGGCACGACAATATGCTGTCCAGCATGGCCCTGATAGACCAGCCGCCTTGAATTGCGTTGCGATAGTAGTCGTCGGCCACGCCACTCTACCACCGCGGGCAGCACCCCTACCACGAAACATGATAATCAATCAGACAGATGTGCTAATCTATAAATCATCATTATCCCATATAACGATATGAGATTAGGGATCGTTTAGAATAACATCATTATAAAACAAAGAGTTTCACAAATAAGTCACATACTTGCTGATCAATGTAAAAGATATTTATTCAAGAAACAAGATAACCAATTATCTAAGTATACATTAGCATAGACAAGACTCATTTTCTCACATACACTAGACTCACTCACGTAAGTATCTAATACCTATAGAGCTCAAGTGCGCCTCATGCTTGGGCTACAAGAGAGGTTTCATCAACGGATCGACAACGTTTGAATCCGTGTGCACCTTATATATCTTTACATCACCTCTATCTATGATCTCACGGATGAGGTGATAGCACCGAAGTATGTGCTTGGACTTCTGGTGTGACCTAGGCTCCTTGGCTTGCGCAATGGCACCACTATTATCACAATAGAGGTTCACTGGACTGGACGCACTAGGGACAATGCCCAGCTCAGAAACAAATTTTCTGATCCAAACAACCTCCTTCGTAGCTTCAGAAGCTGCTATATACTCTGCCTCCATTGTTGAATCTGCAACCGTTTCTTGCTTGGAACTCTTCCAACTCACTGTGCCTCCATTGAGGCAAAACACAAATCCAGAGTGCGATCGCGAATCGTCCTTGTCGGTTTGAAAGCTAGCATTGGTGTAACCATTTACAACGAGCTCTTCCGCACCTCCATAGACTAGTAACATATCCTCAGTTCTTCCCAAGTACTTAAGGATACTCTTTACTGTCGCTCAGTGACTTTCACCCGAGTTTGATTGGTATCTGCTCATAACACTTAGAGCATAAGAAACATCTGGGCGTGTACAAAGCATGGCATACATAATGGACCCGATCGCGAAGGCATACAAGATCGCACTCATCTTCTTCAGCTCATCAGGTGTCGAAGGACACTGACTCTTGCTGAGTGTAACACCATGTGACATTGGCAGAAAACCTTTCTTGGAATTCTGTATATTGAACCGTTTCAATACCTTGTCGATGTACATGCTTTGGCTTAATCCAATTAGCCTTCTCGATATCTCTATACATCTTTTGCCCAATATGTATGCTGCCTCTTTAAGATCTTTTATTGAGAAACTTTTTCGCAACGAAGATTTAACAGCATCAAGCATTGGAATATCATTTTCGATCAACAATATTTCATCCTAATATAAGACCAGAATTACAAGTGCGCTCCCACTAGCCCTTTTGTAAATACAAAGCTCTTCTTCATTCTTGATGAAACCAAACTCTTTGATCACTTCATCAAAACGAAGATTCCCACTCCGAGAAGCTTGCTTCAGCCCATAAATGAACCTTTGAAGCTTGCAAACTTTTCTAGCATTCTTTGGATCATTAAGACCTTCAGGCTGTGTCATGTACACATTCTCACTTAGGTTTCCATTAAGGAAAGCCGTTTTGACATCCATTTGCTATATCTCATAGTCATAATATGCAGCAATTGCTAGGATGATCCGGATAGACTTTAGCATTGCGACGGACAAAAATGTTTCATCATAATCAAAACCTTGAATCTGCCAAAAACCTTTCGTCACCAATTGTGCCTTATAGATGTGAACATTTCCATCAACGTCTATCTTTTTCTTGAAAATCTATTTACACTCAATAGTTTTTACACCATCAGGTGGATCGATCAAGTTTCAAACTTGATTCTCTCGCATGGATTCTAACTCGGATCTTATGGCTCTAAGCCATTTCTCAGAGTCTGGTCCCATCTCTGCTTTCAAATAGGTCTTAGGTTTATTATTGTCCATCAATAATATGTCACGCTGTCTAGTGGTTAAAAACGCAAACCGCTCGGACGCACGACTCAACCTCTCTGACCGTCGTGGAGCTGGTGTCTCGACAACAGGTTATGCAACATCTTGCATATAGAGTTGCGGTTCAGTAGGAGCTGAAACACTTTCTAGTGGTTCTCGAACCTCTTTGAGTCACACCGTGCTCCCACTAACCCCTTTCGAGAGAAAGTCTTTCTCAAGAAAGACACCATTCCAAGTGACAAACACTTTGCCCTCTTCTCGGTTATAGAAGTAATATCCTTTGGTTTCCCTAGGATACCCCACAAAGAAGCATTTATCAGATTTGGGAGTGAGCTTATCAGACGTCAAACATTTTACATAGGCCTCACAACCCTATATCTTTAGAAAAGACAACCTGGGACGCTTCCCAGTCCATATCTCATATGGTGTCCTCCGTACAGATTTAGATGGAACTCTGTTTAATGTGAAAGCAGCAGTTTCTAGAGCAAATCCCTAAAAGGATAATAGAAGATCAGATTGACTCATCATTGACCGGATCATCTCTAATAAAGTTCGGTTCCTCTGCTTGGACACCCTATTCTATTGGGGAGTGCCTGGTGGAGTCAGTTATGGAACAATTCCACACTACTTTAGATGATCATTAAACTCATGGCTCAAATATTCACCTCCACGACCGGATCATAAAAATTTAATTATCTTGACTGTATGATTTTGTACCTCATTCAAGAACTCCTTGAACTTTTCAAAGGATTCAGACTTATGCCTCATTAAGTAGATGTTACCAAATCTACTAAAGTCATCGATAAAAGTAATAAAGTACTGAAAACCACCTCTGGCTGTAGAACTCATTGGTCCACATACATCAGTATGTACAATAGCCAACAATTCATTTGCCCTCTCACTTTGACCAGTGAAAGGCGTCTTATTTATTTTGCCAAGTAAACAAGGCTTACATGTGTCAGACGATTCGAAATCAAATGACTTCAAAAGCCCATCTCTATAGAGCTTCTACATGCGCTTCTCATTTATATGACCTAAACGACAATGCCAAACATAGGTAGGATTCAAATTATTAAGCTGATGCTTCTTGGTATTAACGTTATAAACATGTGTATCCTCAAGATTCAGAATATATAAGCCATTCAACAATGGATAAACACCATAGAGCATACCATCCAAAAATATCGAACAACACTTATTCTTTATTACGAATTTAAAACCATCTTCGTCTAAATATAACGAAGAGATAATGTTTCTGCCCAAGGCAGGAATGAAATAACAATTATTCAATTCCAAAACTAATTCTGAGGGTAGTGACAAAGAATAAACGCCGATGGCCAACGCAGCAACTTTTGCACCATTGTCGACGCGGACATCCAATTCGCCTCTTGCACACTTCCTAGTCCTTTTCGGTCCTTGCAATGATTTGTAAGTATGAATCATTGATCCGATATAAAATACCCACGAATCACTTGGACAAGTAGCAAGATTAATTTTAATAACATTTATACCTGAAGTAGAAGTCACACTTCCCTTCTTTTTCTTGAGTTCTTCTAAGTACAACATGCAATTCCTCCGCTAATGACCAATCTTATGGTAGTGGTGGCAAGTGTCAGAAGTAGCAGGGCCAGTCTTGGACTTTCCAGCTGGTTTAGACTTAGAGCTCGAGATCACATCTAAAGCTTTAGCCTTTCCCTTGCGTTTTCTCTTCTTGCTATCCTTCTGAACCATCATCACATGACTAGAATTCTTTTTAATGCTATCCTCAGCAGTCTTTAGCATCTCACGTAATTCAGCCATGCTTTTCTCCATGCTGTTCATATGAAAATTCAAAATGAACGGCTCGAAGCTCACGGGGAGCGACTAGAGAATCACATCTGTGGCAAAATCTTGGTTAAGGGGAAAACCAAGTTTTTTTAGGCTCTCAATGTAACCAATCATCTTGATCACATGAGGACTGACTGGGCTGCCTTCCGTCATCCTGCACACAAACAAAGACATTAAGACGTTGTACCTCTCAGTCCGTGCTTGTTTCTCAAACATGCCTTTGAGTCCCATGATCATATCGTAGGCATCCCTGTCCTCATATTGCTTTTGAAGCTCAGAGGACATACAGGCAAGCATGAGACAACTGACATCAACTGAATCGTTGGCGTGCTTCTCATAAGCCCACCAATCCAAGGCAGATGCATCATCATTTGGTTCATCAGGATGTGGCTCCTCTAGAACATATTCCTTTTTCTCTTATTTGAGAATAATTCTCAAGTTTCCATACCAGTCATTAAAGTTTATTCTAGAAAGCTTTTTCTTTTCAAGAATTGATCGCAGATTAAAAATAGAAGTGTTCTTAGCAGTAGGTGCCATGACCTACAACAAAAATATAAGGTTCAGCACTATGCTATGTGAATCTTCTATCAAATAAAAGATGCTCCACTACATGATATTCAATCGTTTTCCCTCTTACGATATGTAGTGGGACAAGATCCATATTCAACTAACTCCTAGTGAGCTTTGGCATCACAGCTAGAAGATTAGTGACATATGTAAGTAATACTTTGTTAATCACATCCCTATGTGACTCTTGTTCGTTGGGGTGGCATCCAATGCCTCGACGCCCAACTCCATGCCCCAAAGCCCAAAACCGTTTTGATAACGTTGTTAAGCAAACCAATACTATGCATGTGGTTATTTGACATCTACCCTAACTGGTTAAGATAAAAGATGGCACCCTGCTTTGGCAGACCCACCATACAATGATCAAAAACCTTAGTAGGTGCAGCTATTGGAAAGGGCATCAAAGTTCTTAATTTTTTGAGGAAAACTATTCTAACATGATAAAGATACCTACCGCACATAAAATATGAAAGAATAGTATGACAGGAACATAAGTAAACATCATAGGCAATCATATTAACTGTGACATAGTATGGCCCTTCTCACATGGTGATCTCCATCTCCATGGTTCCTGTCCTTCGTGTCATCACGCTTCAAGCCTCCATGAACTTGTATCAGTCTATTACATCTAATAGTACTATACTAATTACATGAGTAGAAGCATCACATATCGACACGCAGGTCGTATAATATTTAAACAGCCTTGGGCTGCAATTAACCATGACACGTAGGCCGTGAAAATTACATGAATACATCATATACATCACAAGGCCATACTAGTCACAACATTCTCTGCAAAAATAAGTTAGGCGTATAATCTATGCGTGACTGAAAACTGGATTTGGAACTTCCAGCTCAAAGGCCCAGAACTTTCGGTCGAAGGGCCTAGAACTTTTGAGTCAGGGCTGGGACTTCCGAAATCAACCTTCTGTATCGAATTTATTTTGGCCCGGAACTTTCGGGTCACACCCGGAACTTTCGAAAATAACCTTCTGTTTCGAAGTTTATTTCGGCCCAGAACTTCCGGTCTAACCAGAACTTCCGAAAATCCAACACAAGAATAATAGATCCAATCTATTTCCACCGCATATCACCTATATGTGATCGATCCAGATCAAACACTATGCATGCTAGCATTAAATTCAAAAATTTTACCCTGTTCGCCTAGGAACCATGCGTGTAATAGGATCATAGATCATTACCTCTAGCCACGAGATACGCTAGGATAGCGAAAGTAGAGTTGATGAAGCGCGTCCTAGATCGGCTCCGCTCAGTTCCATCTCCTTGTCGACGATAAAGACGACGTAGTACAGCGATCTCCACGGGAAGATCAGCACCGCAGTAGCAGGGGTGCCTCCACGGTATCCACACGTATATGGATGGGATCACCTCAAGCCGGTATGCTAGTACCGCGCGGGAGGTTAGTTGAGAGATGGCCACAACTGGTGTAGCTAGGAGAGGTGGCGGCTAGGGTTAGGTCAAAGCAACAACCAGCAGCAGCCCTTTCATCCTAGCCCCTCCTCTCCTTATATAGTGCCCTCTCATAGGCCTTTAAACAGTATTAAAGCCCAACAGATCTAATCTGTTCATCTAGACCCGGAACTTTCGGTCCAACCGAAACTTCCAAAAATAATATTCTGTATCGAATTTATTTCGACCCAGAACTTCCGGGTCAAACCCAGAACTTCCGATTTATCCAGAATACACTTTCAGGCAAGCCTGGAACTTCCGGTCCAACCGGAACTTTCGATTCCTTTAGAAATCGAAACTAGGGCTGGCCTGGAACTTCTGATCGAACCAAAACTTCCGGATGCGCAATTATCATCAATCAAAATACACGAAGTATTCTGAATTGATTGACGTGTTGTAGCTCAACGAAGTTCAGGGTGAAGTCCTAAAGAAGAACTTCGTTTCACAGCCGCAATAAAAGAGCAATAGCCTAGAAGCTAATGCTGCTTCTTTAAAGTTACGCAAAACCCATCATTAGAAGCGGGGGTGGGAAGAAAGAAAAGTGATGGCATATCAAGTGAAGCCTAGTGATGAGAATGACGAGATAACTAAGAAGAATGTCAAGTCATATGGTTCTAGAATTTGCAAGGCACCGAAGCACATCATGGAGAAATACTAGAAGTAATAACTTAAGATACACCTCACCATCGTAGTAAGTAAGGATACCCTCATGATTAAGACTACACATCTCTCATGATAGGTGACAGTATCTATAAAATCTCGGTTGACTTTCTCATGATGTCAATAGAAGCCTACCAATACCATCACAAGTAAAAAACAGCTACAAATGAAGAAGTAGCTAGCATATATGCAGACTTTATCTAGAATTAGAGTTTTTATGTCATCTGAATGTAGCTAAATATTAGAGGATTAAATAATTGTAACTCTCGAAGAGCGAATTGAATGAAAGTTTAGAAGTTCTTGAAGAGCAAATATTTTTCACTGTAATGAAGAATTATTTCCAGTATGTAATCATTTCTAGTATGTCATAGCATGTTTAAGATATTTATTATTCTGTTACTACTTCCTCGCGCAAGAAAAAATTGTCTTAGACTAGAATCTTGTGTAGCGCTCAAATAAAAGGAATGAATTAATTGTGCCTTACATATCCACACGTATAACCTTAATGGAAAGAAATGTTTCTTGATAAACGAGAACTAGAAATATTATGACCGTTGCTAGAAGCAACAAAAGCATTTTGTAGGCCCTAGAAAAGCCATGGTCATATTATTTATGGAATAACTTTGCATAGTAATGAAGCATTGTTGTATTTGAACCCACTTGAACTTTCTTAAGGTTTGCAGAAATTGAAAAAATTATACTAAAATTATACATTCTTTAATATTTGGGCTATACTATAAATAAACTTGAAGTGTATGCTACTTTAAGACTTTATTTCTCCCATTTAGAATTATGCATTATGTTAATTTTGGTTTTCGAGTTATGAGAAAAATAAATTGACAACTCATATGGCCGTAACTTAAAATGAAATGATTTCCTAAATCATGAAGATTAGTGTGTCCGTCTGCACCGCTAGAAAATTAATCACTAGACTAATATGAAATCATTCTTAGACTGTATCTAGAGGATATTTTGGTCTTATTAAACCCTTATATGGACCATCATGATATTTCTTGAAGCTCGTAAATCTTTGTAATAGACACATGCAGGTCTATTATTTGTTTGACCCTTATATCTTTATCATCATAAATAGTCCACCTAAATAGACAGCACTAAAGAATAGCGATTGATGACTAATGCATTGGCATGAGAGGCAAAGTAGTGCACTAAGTATCATGTGTCCACCTGAATGGACTAAACATAAGCAATGAAGAATTAGAAGAATTGCTATACCATTATTGCAGAGTTGTAATTTATTCGTCATAAATAGGACATGCAGTTCTAAATGCATAATTCAAACATAATTTAAATCATTGGTATACAACATCTACTTAACAACAGTGCAACTAGTATTGAATTTTCTACCTGAAGTATGTGCATATCCCACTACCATAGTAAATTGAAAAGGCTCTCTCCGAAAAGTCCATAAAACTTGTGAACGGAGATTTGCATGTAGCCTTCTATTTTTATAATTTTCTGTCATTTAGAGGGAGAGAATGAACCCTTGCATGAAAAATATCGGAAAATTATGGTAGAAATGAAAGAAATCATACACATTACCTCACACTAGTAAATGCATTGTAAGAAGTACTAGAATTATAGAAGTACCTGAAGTATCCAATAACTAGAAGTTATACTGTTTAATTGTATTTGTGAGCTGAAAAGCATGACTAGGTTGCATTACCTGAATGTAATGCATCGGAGTGGGTGAAATACCGAAGAAAAAAAATATATCCCTCATCTTGTCTAGAGGCCTCAAACAAAAATAATAGGACGAGAACTCCGGTTCTTCATGCCCCTAAGTAACTAGAGACGTCTGGTGAAAACAGGGTATGGGAGCTTATCATACTTAATCACGAAAACTGCCCCACAAAAAGAAGAGAAGCTAGTTGAGACCTGGTGATGGTATGGAACCTCGGAAATAGGCATACCAATAGGAATCTTTCCATGAAGGAAGAAATCGACGATAAGGTGCGTACCAAAATATCTGCTGGTACACTAAAGGGCCTTGCTCCCATATGAGAAATAATGGTGAGCAAGATGATGAAGCACCAGAATGTGCAACCCGTGAGAAATCTACCCTACTATATAATTGACAAAGTTGAGTATTCATATGACCAATCCTCTATTCAATCTTAGCCTTTCGTTCACTTGTGTTAAATCATAGCCCTCGAATGATCCACGAAAGTGAGAGATCTGTTTTCATCCGAGATTGCCACTGATCCTTTATCCCAATAAACATGGAGCTCAATAGCGCGTTTCTAATCCCCTGCCAACTGCCCCGCTCTCTTTCCTCTGCATTCTCCTCTTACGCCCCTCCATCTCCACGGCGTTCAAGTCCCTGCCATGCCCGTCCCAATAAACTGATGAAGCCGCCCTACGCCCTTCCCCAGTCCTGCCCACAACTACTACCCCGTCGTCGCCGCACGGGGGATCGAACCCTAGCCCTCAATCTCACCGCCGATGTGAGCCGGCTGTGCCTGCAGGGGCAGCCCCTCCTCCTTGTTCCCCCGCCGCTGCTCTGCGCTCATTATCCTTCTCCTTCTCTGGTCCCGGTAAAGTTAGCTTTTTTTAGTGCAAGATTCAATCGGCTGCAGCTGCTGTTCCGGCTGCTGTTGCGTTTTTGAGCAGAGATTTTCCTTTTTTGTCTAGATGGATTCTTGCATGCAGTTCTGATCTGGTTCTCTTGTATCGAGGCAGATTGTGGCCGGTTAGAACCGTTTCTTGGTTGCATTCTGCAACTGTTTGTGGAGCTTGAGAGGGGCGGGTTTGATTGATGTGGTGTTTCTTGTTCTGATTTGGCCCCTCCCGGTGCAGCAATCCCCAACTTTGATGAGGGTCTCTCACTGGGAGTGCTACTGTGGCCCTCCCCTATGCTACATCCCTCCAGTGCCAGATATGTTCTCCATTTGTTTAGCACCTTGAATAATGATTCTTCCAAGAAATCAACTTCTTGATAGAAGTGGTTAAGACGCTGTCTTATACAACTTGAAATAGTTACTTGGTCAGCTTGCTTACTTCAGACGTGCTGGCTTTTCTAAGGATTATGTGTTCTGTTTACTGGATGACTGTTTATTTTCTGTCCATCACTTGATTAAAAGGATGCATATCCTAATACCTAGCTAATGATCTTATTACATACCTAGCTAATGATCTTATTACATGTGCAGGTGTTGAAAGGTGAATATGCAGTGCGTGGATAGATTGTCATCCATGCTCAGGTATCTAGATTCTAGAATGACCTCCATGTGTTAATTTAGTAATGGTTGAAATGCATTTAATTTTCATTTTAGTTCATTCATTTTCTTGAATAAAAAGTTTTTCAGCTTGTCTTATATACTTTTGAAAGTTGCCTAGAGGAGGTGAATAGGCAATCTGAAATTT
Organism: Zizania latifolia; assembly: GCA_000418225.1. NCBI lineage: Eukaryota > Viridiplantae > Streptophyta > Magnoliopsida > Poales > Poaceae > Zizania > Zizania latifolia. Next base: position 193,571 of record KE373100.1, read on the forward strand.
CTCAATAAAATAGGTTAGTTCAAATCTCTAGGACCCGGACTATTCGGACTTTAGTCACATACTCCGGGAGCCAGACAAGATTAAAACTATCCGAGGTTCAAACCAATGCAGAAAAGAATCTACTCAATGAATTTAACGAGACTTAAACTTGCTAGCTTATAGATAGATCGACAGAAAACAAAACTAGCAAGAATAATAAAGGACACAAAGATTTTTTTCCCGAAGTACAGATTCTCCGATCCTACATTTCCGTTGAGAAAACCCCAAAGGGTCGGGTCTCTTTCAACTCTAATCCTGACCAAGTACTTACCTCCGTAAGTCTTGGTTTTTACTCAGTCACCTCTTTGAAGCCGAGGTGAAGCTTGTACAAATCTATCTATTCACCCACACGCTTTGGGTGCTCGCGGATCAACGCCTAGCCGTCTAGGAGACCTCGATCTCCAAGAGTAATAAACTCGATGACGTGATCCGACACCGTGTGCTCAATAAACACTGATGAACTTCAAGCACACACCCACACAATTCTCAAGAGATTGATCCAACAAGAAGACCTGGAGATTGTGTAGAGAAATCACTCTTCTTCTCTCAAGATCCAAAAGCAAGAATCAAAGCACAAGGAAGAAGATGTGAAAAATAGCAGGGTGTCTAGGTTTTGTAAATCACGTTTCCCTTATTATGGAGGGAAAGGGTATTTATACCCCTGCACCAAATCTATCCGTTAAGGCAAAAAATCGCGTACTGTTCATCCGGACAGTCCAGGCTTAACCGGATGATCTAGACCAAATAAAATCGAAACAGAACGAGTGTTTCGGACAGTCTGGTCAGAATCTGAATATTCCAAGCCAAAAATTAAGTCCAAATAGAAGATTGTATTCGGACAGTCCGACCAAGGTCCGGAGAGTCCTGGCCACAAAAAAATCAAACAGAGAGCAATTTTTGGATTGTCCAGCCAAAAATTCGGACAATCCGGCTTCAGAATAAATTTCAACAGAAACAAGTTTTCGAATAGTCCGGTTAGTTTTTGGACAGTCCGACTTAAAAAATAATTTAAACAGAAGCATGCTTTTGGATAGTCTGGTCAAAGTCCAGATAATCCGGCTTGAAAAATAAATCGAACAGAACCATGTTTTTAGATTGTCCGGCTAGGATCCAGACAGTCCGACATATAAATAAAATCAAATAGAAGCCTGTTTTTGGATTGTCCGGTTTGAACCCGGGCAGTCCGTGGTGCAAATTAAATCCAACAGAAAGCAGATCTCGGACAGTCTAGCTAAACTCGAACAATCTAGCTTTTCTGGAAACCAAAAAGTAACTTGGAAAAATTCCAAAACTTTCAACGAAAGATATTGATTTGAGAACTTAGCTTTGGATCAACGATCAACTTATCTCTCTTGATAGTACGGCATACCTAAACTCAAGAAAATTTAAAATATATGCAATATGCACTACTTGAGCCTAAGTAGAATGAATAATTCGATTTCTTCAAGGTCGAAAGAGCTGCAATGCCACTTTTAACTCTTAATTCCTGCATTCATCTTAGCAACCATGTCAGTAGCATTTGATCACTATTATCATTAAGACACCAAAATAAATTAGGGGCCTAGATGCATCAAGATACACTTTTAATCTTCCCATTTTTGGTGATTGATGACAATATGATCCAAGAAGTGAAAATAAATTGCTATCAAGATGAAAATTCAACCTGAAGCTTCTCCTAAATGCATGCATCATATACCAAAATAGTAAACATGACATAAAGCATTTATGACTAGAAAACGAAATCGACATAATTAACCATAATGCAAAAAAAAACATGTTCATTACATTCCAACTATCCATGCCAACACATTAAAGAAAAAACACTATTATAGCCTATTGTTCATGACACAGAGTACAAAATTGGAATCAAAAGATGGGAAATCCAAAAGCTAAGCAATTTGACTTGACTTGACTTGCGATGACTTCTTGGCAATTCTCCCCCTTTGGAATCAAGGACACCAAAAAGAGAGAATACAGGAGACGGCTCACTCAGAGTCATCACCATCAGCATTATCATCATCATCATTGGACGGTAACGAGGACTGCTGAGGAGGCTACTGCTGCTGCTGGGATGACCTTGCTCCAGATCCAAAGAAGTGGGCATAAGGGTCAGTGTAGTCAGCGAAGTCATTCTCCTCTTCAGAATTAGAAACAGGCTCCATAGGACGCTGGCCTGACTACTGAAGCAGCTGGTTGATCGCCTTGTTCTGCCTCTCAAACTCCTTGACTTACCGCCGACTACTGTTCCAACACATAGTAAATATGGCCGACAGAATCTTTTTGATGGGCGAGCCAGAGGAACTGGGCTGTGGTGCTGATCTGCGAGGAGCACGCTGAGGCCCAACAGAAGGAGGCGGAGCTGTTGAGGAGGACTAAGGAGGAGGCGCTCTAGAAAGTGGTGCCTAATGTGTGTACCCACGGTGCTCAACCTCATGAACCATCTTCTTCCTGGTGACTCTGTCGATCATGAGCTGAATGTACAGAGCATACAAGCAACTCTTGGTGGGAGAAACTGCGGTGGTCCAGATCTCGCTCTAAAGGAACCGAGAAACACTGAACGTACCATGGTCCTACCTCATGACCGCCAGTAGATTGCAGGCATTGCCCAGCAATGAGGTTGTATCACTGAGCTTAATTAGCAGGGTCTTCTAAAACAGATTGTTCAAAATTGAGAACACTGGAGAGAGACCATCTGTCTTGCCTCCAAACACTGAACCCGACTCATACAAAATGGCACTGCATCAGCTCCAAGCACATGCTCGGTGTCTAAACGGTATGCTGCGAGGTCATTTGTGTCTAGACCCAAGATAGCAGCGAAGTCACTGAGTGTGACCTCGTACTCAACTCCCTCTAGTCGCCAGTGGAAAGATGGCTCATCATTGTCCACGGTCTGAAAAAGGGTAGAGTAGAACTGTCAGATTGCTTTCTCGTACCAGTCCTGCTTGATCTACATGAGACCATAGAGATTCTTGGCCTGGCAGATGCGGATCACTTGGTTGAACACTAGATTGCCCTTTTTCTTCATCGTAGCCTAGTTGATCTATTGCATATCGACTACCGGGTTCCTCTTGGGCAACATGATACTCTTGTAGTAGTCTTGTTAAAAGCCCAATTGAAACTGATAATCCAACGCATCCCTTCTATACCGCCTGGGATCCTCATTTCTCTCCTTCCCCATCTCAAGGGTTTGCCTCATATAATTGACTTCAGATCGAGGAGTGATCCCGCTAGCCAACGAGGGCTCTTGGACCTTTCTCCAGACAAGTTGAAGGATGTCATCGCTTCGACTGGATTGTCCGGTGGCTGGCTGCTTTCCTTTGCCTTTACCCTGAGGTGAAGGAGGAGGCCGCACTAATGAGACAGCAGGCACTTAGATGCCTATGTCTAGGAAGCGACGTGCTCGAGAGGCAAGCCGCTTGAAACAGCCTCTTGAAGTTGGTCCGGCACTTGCAGAAGGAGGAGGGGATCCTCCGGTGTCACTGTCATCACCGGAAGAGTGCCTCAAGTCGTGCCTGGCCTTCTTGCATCGTCCATCAGACATGGCGACAACTGCTACAAAGCAGCAAAGGATCAAAAGTTAAATCAAGGAATGAAAACTAAAATGCAACATAAACCGTGGACTCGGACTATCCGAGACCCCACAAAATCGAAACCGATTGATCTCGATAATGTGGTTAGGGTACATTGCAACAACATATAGAGGACCTATTCTAGTCTAAAAGATTCAAGATTAAACCAAGGACTAGAGAAAAAAACACCAATCTAGGTCAAAATAGAGGATACCTCAAAGAGAAACTTGGAGACGAAAAGAAAATGATCGGTGCTTCCGGAAGGGTCCTAGGCTCTCCCTCAACGGATCCCGCGACTCTCACGGACTAGTTTCGAAGAAAACCGTTGAAGAAATCGAGAGGTGGAGTGAGGGAAAATAGCAGAAGTGAGGAGGAGAGAGATAGCTAGATGGTTCGGTTCCCTTTTATACAGCCCGACCCAGACAATCCGGTGTTATCCGGACTATCCGAATTTTCTGGGCGAACCGGACTATCCGAAGGTAGTCGGACAATCCAGATGCTCTAGATTCAAACTTCTAAAAGTCCCAAGCCCAGACTGTCCGGGTTTAGTCGGATGGTCCGGAACCTCCAGAAATCTCAACTCACAGGAATTCAAGGAGACATATGCTATGAACTTTGGGCTAAAAATAGTATTTTTACTACAGATAATATAAGCATTGATAAACATGAATAACATAGTATAGCTCAAATAAATCATAAACAATGATAAGATAATTTTGCATTTATTTAAAATGTAGCCCATTACATATGAAGATGGCAATTAATTCACCATCTCATTTCCAACATGGGCATTTATATGCAAGTGTATCAAGCTATGTTGCGAGAATCAAGGATATTCAGTTCATTTCTTAACTCATAAAACCGATGCTCATCTAAGGGTTTGATGAAAATATCTGCCAGCTGTTTATCTGTTCTCATATGGGTTAAGCTTATATCTCCCTTAATCTCATGGTCTCTCAAGAAATGGTGGCGAATATCAATTTGTTTAGTTCTTGAGTATTGAACTGGGTTATTGGCTATTTTAATGGTGCTTCATTGTCATACAATAAAGGAATCTTGGTGCCGTTGTGCCCAAAGATTTTTAAGGTTTGTTTTATCCAAAGGAATTGAGCACAACAACTACCGGCTGCTACGTATTTGGCTTCGGCTATGGATAAAACTATAGAATTTTGTTTCTTAGAAGACTATGAAATAAATGATCTTCCAAGAAATTGGCAGGTTCTAGAGGTGCTTTTTCCTATCCACTTTGCAACCGGTATAATCAGAGTCCGAATAGCCGATAAGATTAAAGGTTGAGCCCTTCGGGTATCAAAGCCCTAGGTTTAGAATATGAACCAAATATCTCAAGATTCTTTTTAACAGCAACCAAATGACATTCTTTTGGTGCAGCTTGAAATTTTGCACATATGCAAATACTAAGCATGATATCAGGCCTAGATGCATATAAATATAACAAGGAGCCAATCATGGAACGGTATACCTTGTGGTCGATGTTGGTTCCTTGTTGATTTAGATCAAGATGCCTGTTGGTTTGCATAGGGGTCTTGATGGGTTTGGCATTCTTCATGTCAAACTTCTTGAGCATATCTTTAATGTACTTGGTTTGACTGATGAAGGTGTCTTGTTTGGGTTGTTTGATTTAGAATTTAAGGAAGAACTTTAACTCTTTCATCATTAACATTTCAAACTTTTTGGTCATTTTCCTACTAAATTCCTCACAGAAATCATTGTTAGTAGAACCAAATATAATATTATCGACATATATTTGATAAACAAAAAAATCATTATTAAAACATTTAGTAAAGAGGGTAGGATCCGCTTTGCCTATTTCAAAGCCCTTTTTGAGTAGAAAGTCCCTAAGACATTATTAAAACTCTTGCACCATTGCCAACGTGCACATCCAATTCGCCTCTTGTACACTTCCTTATCCTATTCAGTCCCTGCAATGATTTACAAGTATGAATCAATGATCTGATATCAAATACCTATGAATCACTTGGACGAGTAGCAAGATTAATTTCAATAACATTTATACCTGAAGTGAAAGTCTTACTTCCCTTCTTCTTCTTGAGTTCTTCCAAGTACAACTTGCAGTTCCTCTACCAATGATCAATCTTATGGCAGTGGTGGCAAGTGTCAGAAGTAGCAGAGCTAACCTTGGACTTTTCAACAGGTTTAGGCTTAGAGCTCGAGATCTCATCTGAAGCTTTAACCTTGCCCTTGTGTTTTCTCTTTTTACTATCCTTCTGAACCATCGTCACATGACTAGAGCTTTTCTTAATGCTTTTCTTAGTAGTCTTTAGCATCTCATGCAATTCAGCCATGCTTTTCACCATGCTGTTCATATGAAAGTTCAAGATGAATGCCTCGAAGCTCGCAGGGAGCGACTGGAGAATCATATTCATAGCCAACTCTTGGCCAAGGGGAAAACTAAGTTTTTCTAAGCTCTAAATGTAACCAATCATCTTGATCACATGAGGACTGATAGGGTTGCCTTCTGCCAACCTACACACAAACAAAGACTTTGAGGTGTTGTACCTCTCGGCCTGTGCTTGGTTCTCAAACATGCCTTTGAGTCCCATGATTATATCATAGGCATCTCTGTTCTCATATTGCTTCTGAAGCTCAGAGGACATACTAACAAGCATGAGACAGGTAACATCAATTGAATCGTTGACGTGCTTCTCATAAGCCATCCGATTGATGGCAGATGCATTATCAGCTGGTTCATCAGGATGGGGCTCCTCTAGAACATATTCCTTTTTCTCTTGTTTGAGAACAATTCTCAAGTTTCTATGCCAATCAATAAAGTTTGTTCCAGAAAGCTTTTCCTTTTCAAGAATTGATCACAAATTAAAACTAGAAGTGTTACTAGTAGTAGGTTCCATGATCTATAACAAAAATGCAAGTTTTACCACTATACTATGTGAATCTTCTATCAAATAAAAGATACTCCACTACATGATATACAATTGTTTTCCCTCTTACGACATGTAGTGGGACAAGATCTATATTCAACTAACTTCTAGTGAGCTTTGGCATCACTGCTAGAAAATTAGTGATATAGGTAAGCAACACTTTGCTAATCACATTCCTACGTGACTCTTGTTCGTTGGGGTGGCATCCAATGCCTCGATGTCCAACTCCATGCCCCAAAGCCCAAAACCGTTTTGATAGCTTTGTTAAGCAAACCAATACTATGCATGTGGTTGTTCGACATCTACCCTAACTGGTTAAGATAAAAAATGGCACCCTGCTTTGGCAGACCCACCAGACAATAATCAAAAACCTTAGTAGGTGTAGCTATTGGAAAGGGCATCAAAGAATCTTAATTTTTTGAGAAAACTATTCTAACACGGTAATGATGCCTACCGCACACAGAACATGGAAGAATAGTATGATAGGAACATAAGTAAATATCACTGATAATCATATTAACTATGACATAGTATGGCCCTTCTCACATGATGATCTCCATCTCCATGGTTCCTGTCCTTCGGGTCATCACGCTTCAAGCCTCCATGATCTTGTATAAGTCTATTACATCTAATAGCACTATACAAATTATATGAGAAGAAGCATCATATGTCGACACGCAGGTCGTACAATAATAGAACAGCCTTGGGCTGCAATTAACCATGACACGTAGACCATAAAAATTACGTAAATGCATCACATGCTGCACAAGGCCATACTAGTCACAACATTCTCTGCAAAAACGATTTAAGCGTAGAATCTATGTGTGACTGAAAGGTGGATCCGGAACTTCCGGCTCAAGGCCCGGAACTTTCGACCGAAGCCTGGAACTTCTGAAATCACCCTTCTGTATCGAATTTATTTTGGCCCGAAACTTCCGGGTCAAACCCGGAACTTCCAAAAATAACTTTCTGTACGAAAATTATTTCGGCCTGGAAGTTTCGGTTGGAGCCCAGAACTTCCAAAAATCGGACGCAAGGACAATAGATCTAATCTATTTCCCCCACATATCACCTATATGTGTATGATCTAGATCGAACACTACGCACGTAGGCTCTAATACCACTGTTGGGGAACGGGTAGGCTACGCTAGCACAAAACAAAACTTTTTCTACCCCGTTCAACCTAGGAACCATGCGAGTAATGAGATCATGGATTGTTACCTCTAGCCACGATACGCGCTAGGGCAGCAGAAGAAGAGTTAGAGAAGTGTGTCCTTGATCAACTCCGTCTAGCTCTGGCCAATCGTTAGCGGCGAAGACGATGCAACCTTACGATCCTCACGTTGAGATGATGAGTGCGGCAATTGCAACGGCGCCTCTACAGTATCCACATGTATAGGGATGGGATCACCTCACATCGGTATACTAGTACCACGCGCGAGGTTAGGGGAGATGTGGTCACAGCAGGTGAGGCTAGGGGAGAGGTGGTGGCTAGGGTTAGGGGAGGTCCAACAGCAACAACCTTTTGTTCCCTAGCCTCTCCTCTCCTTATATAGAGCCCACTGATGGGATTTTAATCAACATTAAAGCCCGTCAGATCTAATCTACACGTTCGGCCCGGAAGTTTTAGCCGAGACCCAGAACTTCCAAAAATAACATTCTGTATCGAATTTATTTCGATCTAGAAGTTTCGGTCTAACCGGAACTTTCGGTCCAACCGGAACTTCCGAAAATAACATTCTATATCAAATTTATTTTGACCCGAAAGTTCCGACCAAAGCCTAGAACTTCTGATTCGTCCAGAATCCGCCTATAGAGCAGACCTAGAAGTTCCGGTCCAACCGGAACCTCCGGTTCCTCCAGAACTCGCCACCAGGACGGGCCCAGAAGTTTCAGTCTAACCAGAACTTTCGGTTCCTCCAGAACTTGTCTCTAGGGCATATTACTATCAGAACCATCAGCCCAATTATCTGTGTTTCAACTCCCAAATTACAACTCAGCGGCTGCCAGGCTCCCAATTCTCTATGTTTATGTGAGGACTGAGGATGGAGATGGGCATTGACAGTTGGGCATTGGACGCTGGCACTAGCAGTGGCAAGTGTTCAAAGGTTTTTTTATGTCATAATGAGACCACTGAATCCAATAAAGATATACCAAGAGCCGATATTCAGTTTTGCAACAATAAAGTCCCCATTAAGTTTGATCAGCTCGAGGGTGATCCCATCAATTCCCTTGCAAAGGTCCCTTTTGAACTGGTGCAATGTGATGATTCCTGCTCTGTGGATTCAAAAAGACTGACAAATGTTAGTAAATTATTGCTACTGAAAATTAACAAACCATTCTGCTCATTTCTTGTTATCTTTCAGTTGTTGCGTTTATAACAAATGCTTGGAAATAGTAAAACATGTGTACAAATGCTCTATAGTCTGATACTCATGAATAAGCTGGCTGTAGAATGTGCTGTACTTCTGGCTAACTTGTATTTGACTCCATTAGGCTTGAAAGTTAACTCAAGGATGAATACATTGTATATACGGTGCACACAATAAATAGGCGATACACGTACATATTTGATTCGAATGTTTGGTTCTCAATTTAAACTCTCTGAAAAAAAGGAAAGAAATAATGATTCCTCTTGTAAATATGTTACAGAACTATACATGTTTACCATTCTTTACTTTACTCGCTTTTTATACGGTAGACTCAAATTATGCTTGTAATACGATTATATTTGTTGTTATTACATATTACAAGAAAGAAAGAAAAAGTAAGAAAACATCGTGTTTCTTTCAGTTGACTGATTTAATCTAAATACTTTTTGCTTCAGAATATTTTGTATGTTGTATCAGGAATATCTGTTACATAGGACAGACTCTTTGATTCATCGTCGACCTTTTTTGATGTGAATTTTAATTTATTTCGTTATTTGTTTCAAGTTCAAGACATTTGTTGTCTTTTGATTTTTACCGTAGTGTTAGCATGAGCACACTACTAACTAGAAGTTATAGAAGTTCGGGTGAATCCTGTGATATAGCAACCGCCAATTATCTGTACTTACTATTTATTATTGCCACAATCATAAGTCTCGACCTTAAGCCTGTATCGCTCATTGAATATATAAAATGGTCAGATTGAGAAGATTGTAAGAAGGCAATGACAACTGAATTGTCTGAAGAAACTAGAAAAATAGTAAGAGAAAAAGCATGATTTGTTGTATAAAGTTTTCACTCAACTGCTAGGAGTTGATTATAAAAATTATTCCTCGACCATGGGTAGAATTACCTTTAGAAATATAATCTCAATGGCACACAACTAGCAGTTAAAAATCGAAATCAACCAGGAGTTGAATGAATCAACATGAAGTTAAAAATTAGCTTGAAGTCAAATTATATTGAGTAATGAATTAATTGATATTGCTATTTGCATGGGAGTTTGGATCGGACAATTATATAAAGGTACATGAAGTACTATGTCTTAAATCAAGATAGAAAAAATAGAAAGTCTCAGTAGTATATAGTATATTTTTTAAAAAAAATGCTACATGAATAATGAAGATCCCTGAATGGATTATGAATATGGTCTGAATACCATAATAAAATTGAGGAAGCAAACTCGTTCTTTGAATTTGAGTTTGAAACAAAACACTTGGATATAACAAAATTATGCATTGCCTTGCAACCAGAGCATGCGACTGATGAATTTTAGTACATCGGTCTACTTACACTCAGAAAGTGTTGCAAAGATTTAGTTTTAAAAAATCATTTTCATCCAAACCCCCATGGACGCAAGGTCACTGCAAGCAGACCATAAATCCATATAGATCTAGAGAGAAGAGAGGGAGAAATTTTGAGACCTAAATTTCCATATTTGAGTGTTGTACGCTAATGTACATAGCCTACTGCATTAGGCTAGACATTACGTTTTCTGTAAACCTACTCATATAATTTGGCTATGTTTTCCTATGTGGTGGAACTGCAGTATTCTAGAATTCATCAAAGCAAAGTCCTGCATCGATTTCGACGAACCACTTGAAAATAATAGTTTTATATGAAGCCTCATCAGAATGTGTATGGTTTAGAAGAATGGTTCATCACATCTGAAAGTTATAAGAATTGAATCACGTTAACACCCCCACCATTATTCATGAAGATAATATAATTTGCGTTGCACAAATACAGTCAAGATATGTGAAGAGCAATTTGATAAAACTCATAAATCTCAAGTTCTTCTATGTTCATGAATTGTATAAGAATAATGCAATAAAGTTGATGCACGCCAAGTCAAGTGAAAATCTCATATATTATTCACTAAGTCTCTCCTAAAATATCTAGTTTTGAAAGATATGTTCGTTAGACTTAAAGACTTGTGTATTTTAGGGGGAGAAACTTCACATAACACCGACAATAAGAATTGAATCTTAGTTAAGTAGACTAAGTACCCAAATTGATCTTAAAGATTATATGAAATATTTGGGTGAATTGTACTCTTTTTCTATTGAATGAGTTTTTCTGAAGTTTCTCATATTAAGATTTTTAATGAAGCAATTTATGCAATCAAGACGCGCGTTATGTACTCTTTCTCCCAATTTTTCTCACTTGATTTTTGGGAAGTTTTGATGAGACATATGCATGTCGCGTAGAGTGTCTAAGGGAGAGTGTTAGGAAACCGAATATTCAGGAGATAAACATCGGTTGTTGGACACGTCTATCTCTTAGGTGTTTTTGTCTATAAATAGAGGGGTCTCTCCTCATTTATATGCTGTCGAATCTAAGCAATAAAGAAGTTTGGCTTTTCCTCTATATACTATGTCTCTTATTTGTTGTTTTCTAGCTCTGAACTACACACGGTAGCAGAGTTTCTCGACAATGCCAAGGGTAGCACACGCGTCAACTCTGTGGTTGTTGGTCGTTGAAGCAGCGTGTCACTTACATCAACATGTTGATGTGCCACCGTCCAAATGTTGGGTCATGTTGGCGAAGACCGTGCCAAGCTTAGGACTGCCTCTATGACGAAAAGTGGTTTGGAAGATCCAGCTGTGAAGATCTAAGCCATAAAAGGCAGATCGGACGGCCATGAAGTTGTGGGGACCAGCCATGCCAGCCGAAAGCCCCCCTGCGCGCTCATCCAAATCTGATGGCGTCGGCTGGCTCGTGAGCCGAGGAGAGAAGCCGTGACTGACCGACTAACTGATCTGATGCCATCCGAGGGAGGATGCCATGTGGCCCCAGGGAGAAGACCCGTGGAGCCCACAGCAGTGCCCACGTGTCCGGGCCCACCCCTTCGTGTCGCGCGCGGTAGCCCCTTCGCGCGCTCCTGCCACGTCCGCCGGATCAGATTACACCTAATATCAGTCTTCTATTTCTTCTTGTTTATCAATTATTCGTTGATCTAAAAATTTATAACTTTAATATGAATATAAATATGGTGTAGATTATTTCTTTATTATATATATACTCAATCCTTTCTAGAATTTAATAAGTTTTAGACTTCAATATTTGTTCCATACCTCATATATATATATACATATACATACACACACACACACACACACACAC